>VZRS01013315.1:0-159482 GCA_013398055.1 Ifrita kowaldi | reverse complement strand
GCAAGGGCTCGGGCTGGCCGGGTGCCCGGGTTTGGAGGGGCTGCTGGAGCCCGGCGCGGGGGGGCACTGCCTCCCGCCCGCTCCCCGGGCGGGTTTCGGGCTGTGCAGTTGCTCCGGAGGGTCCGCTCGCTGCGGTCCTGCCGAGGGGCCGGAGCGGAGCCCGCCCGGGAGGGCGGCGGGGCAGGCGGGCGGTGCCGTCCTCTCAGACCACTGGTGCGGAGACCGCCGGGCTGCTCGCGGCCGGGACGGACTGGAGGCGGCATCGCCGGCAGTCGCTTCCAGCCAGTGGGGTGGTTATCCGCGTCCAGCCCCCGCCGCGGTGAGGCAGAGCCGGGAGAGGAGGGAGCTCTGAGGGGAGCCGGGCGGGCGCCCGCCTGCTCGCCCGGCCCGGCGCCGCTTCTCACATGCCGGGCACCTGGAGGCGGCGGTGCCGTGCCATCGTGTGGCTGGCTGGGGTCTGGGATTTTACAGTCACTGCTTTCCAATTTTATTGCCTTTTTAAGTTCTCGATATTGTTTCAGCACGGTTTTCTTGCAATATAAAGAGGCAAGGTGACCACGGTTCAGCATTTGTACGTCTGAGTATGAAATACATCTCTCTTGTCTCTGGTTTGTCTGAATTCTTGTCACAACAGCCTCTTCTTACTGCCTGTATATTTCTGGAAAAGGAGAATTTAGTTGGATGGACTTTACAGTTCTTCTTTGATACTTTCGGCTTAGTCAAATAATTAACGGGAGACATTTGTTTTCCATTACGCCTGAGCGTGCTTCCCTCCAGAGCGCTTCTAGCTCGGACCAGGGAACGAGCTGAACCAGAGGCTGCTGAGTGGCAGGACGGGGAGCGGTGCTCGAGTCTTAGTCGGGGTGGCTGTTGTGGTAATGCTGGATTTAAAATGATAAAAATATAATTATACCTGTTATACAGAAGGTTCTTTAATATTTTCAGCCGAAGTTTGGAAGTTGTGGTCTAATTGTATACTGCTTCAATTTTTATTCCCTTTAAAAATTACTTATTTTGTAGGAGAATAACCTTATCAATATGTATCTGACCTCTAGCTTACACGGGGAGATCTTTTGATACATCTATTTTTATGTTTTATTTTTAAAGAATACAATCCATTTAGGTCCTGGTATTGGATAACAGGTTACTGGCAATAACCCTTTTTCACAATGCTAGTGGTCGCATTTGTGTATTTAATTTCTGTTTTTTCTAGAGAAAAATAAAAGCCTCAGAATGAGGGGTTGTTTTAGGAATCTAGCTTAATCTCAAGTAGGTTAAATTAGACAAGGGGCTTTCCAATTCCTGAATGCTGGCATTCCCCGGTCTGGGAATGAGAATGTAGCATGAAATGAGTATATGCAGCTGTGATTAAGTACCTAGGGGAGTTCTGAGCTGTGGTACTGGGAAACACAAATACCATATTGGGTGTAATGAACTGGCCTTAGTCTCTGTGGTGGAAAAGCTGGGGTCACAGACTTGTGAAGAATAAAAACTAAAGTTGATGAAGTCTCTGTTTGAAATAAGTAAAAGATATTCACATAACTATTATTCCATCCCTAACTTCATGTGAGATCCCAAAGCTCCATGCCTGGCACTAGTGGTCCACTTTACCTTTTGCCTTCATCAGTTGTCTGGGGTTTTACTCCATGGCAAACTAGCAAAAGGCAGTAAACGTAGGGCTGTCAAGTCTGTAGTTTTGTGTTTTACCATGGTTTTACTCACTGTCATTAAGCAGCTGTGCATATATTGCAATATGCATCGGTTTCTCGTGCCTGTTTTCTGTGGGTTCGAGAAGGTTGGCTTAATATCTGACATTCCTATTCATGCTGTTGTCAGGTTCATTCAGTCTTTATTTTCTAAGCTGCTGTGATTTCTCTTTATGTTCTTGAGAGTAGTTCTCTAGTCTTTCTTAGCATCCTGGTAGTCTCCTGATGTCACATGGAGACAACTTGCTCGAACATTTGCATGTGATATTTTGCCATAAATTTTATCTGTGCGTTGTTCAGTGACGTTAACACTTTGTTATCTTGACCAAAACCACACTGCCTAAAAGTATTTTGTAGAAAGATGGGCTATTATCTGAATCTTTTTTTGTACTGAAAGACAGCATAGTGGTAGCACCAAGTATTAAATATTTTGAATGAGTGTTTCAGGGTCATGTGGGTGGTGTGGAAAGCAAGGGTGTCCCACCAGCTTACTGTTCCTCACATTGCTCCCCACCGCTAGCACAGCACTTGCCTTACTCCTCTGTCAGTTCTCTCTGATCCTGTTTGCTCCTGTACCTCCCACCCTGTTGCTCATGTGCACACACACACCCCCACACAAACCAGCTCGGTTTCCCTAGGGAGGGTTAAGTGTGGCCGGTGGCAGGGAGCCCACAGAGGTGGCACAGAGCGAAGAGACAGCACAGAGCGAAGTAAGTGTGTTATGCAGGGCAGCAGAGTCGAGCCCAAGTCAGTGATGTGAGCACTGCATTGAGAACAATAGCACCTAATAAGAGTTTGTTGAAATCACGTTATCGTGCTGGTGTGTTATTTGACATGCTGCATGCTAGTGCTGTGCTTTCTTTGTGACTTGTGTATACAAGACCTGTCAGGGTAGTCTGTTCTAACTTTGCTGAATCTGTATTGTATTTATCCATCTATTTCTTTGCTTTCTTCCTTAAGCTTAGAAACTCTGGAAGCTAGACTAGCAATTGTCTTAATTGGCCAAATTATGCTTTTCTCTGGTTTTTTTTGTGTAGTCAATACATTTTCTTGTCTCCCTGGGAGACAGTACCAAACTCGATGCAGTAGTTTGGTTTTTAATTCTAGCAATTGGGGCTGCACTTCATCATGCCAGGTCTTCCAGAGTTCTTGGTATGAATCCAGATTAGTCCTGATTTGTGTTCTGCTTCTGTTGAGTTGTGGTATCTTTGGCCTCTCCTACTTGCCTTGGCTTCTGGCACATTTCATTTTATGCTGGTGTTTCTTGATCTGAGACTGTAGTTTCCTCTGCTGAACTTTGTTCTGTCCCTTAAGCTCTCTGCTTATTCTACCTTTTCTTATTTATTAGGTAATTCATCTCACTGTGTCTGGAAACCTTCTTATGAATTCTCTTGTCACTTTCTTGGGTTCCAAGTTCTGCAGATACTCATATTGTAGTTCAAACATGTTCCAGACCTCCCCTGTGCTCACATCCTCCGATTGCTCATTCCTGTTCATCTCACTAATGAATTCCTTAGTTTTTGAGATTTGCTTTTTGAAATTGAAAACCTTAATTGCAGATTTACTTGGGTTGCTCTGCAGTTTAATTTAAATCAAATCAATCATAAAGGATAAATCTGGGATTATTCTTTCACCAACCTTCCTGTAAGCTGAGATTTAGTTATCAGCCTCAAGTCTAAAATCCTGACAGCACTGGTCAAATTTATAAGTATATAGTGAAAAAGAATTGGTCAGCTGTAACATCTGACAATAGATGGGACTGACTTATGGTAATTGTTCTTTGTGTCTGTAAGTATTTCAGAATGTTTCAAATTGTTTGGTAAACATTAGTTACTTAAACACAGAACCCTCCCTACAAATAAAAATTATTGCAGTATTTGTTGAATATATACTTCCATATCTTCCTGGATGGTAATACTGTTGGAAAAAAAAAAGACCAAGTGGGTATCTCTTGGTAAGGAATTTCCCTCTTAAATGGCATAATCTTACAAAAAAACCTGTGCAGTGGTAAGACAGGATGGGAGAAATGAGAAGTCAGGAGCATGGCTCTTTTCTGGGAACTAACAAAGGATCATCTTGGCATCCTGTTCTGCTTTCTGTGTTTACCTGTACACCCAGTTTGTCTGGTCTGGTGTTTTTAATTCTCTGCTTCAGTTATGCTGGTTTTTTTTGCCTTGTTATTTCTCCTCTGCTTCATTGCTTTAACTATGGTAGGAAAGGGACTTGACTATGATTTTGAAGCTCTCTCAGGGTTTGTTTAGAGCTGAGTGGGGGACTAAACACTCTGGTGTTTTGTAGACTGGGAAGGATGCAAAAAAGCCAGCAAGTGAACTAAGCATGAAATGTTTATTATTTTGAAAATGGAAAGGTCAGGATTGCAGAAGTGAGGGTTTAAGAAAATAAGCATGTCTCATCACTGCACAACAAATGTGAAGTCCTGTAATTATTTATAAATGCCTTCTAGCATCCCTGTGAGGTACCTAAGTATTACCCATGGAAGGAAGAATGAGGATGAAAGGCCTTAACCAAAATCAAGAGAGAAAACCTATTAATAGGTTGCAGTTATCTTGTTTTCCAGCTGCTGCATTCATCAGTAAGAATGCTATATTCCGTAATTTTGGGAAAAGAATGTTAGCAGTAACCTAGGATATGTATTTTGAAAAATAAATTAATTAATGATAAAGCTTACAAAATACATTCACTAGTCCTGGCCAGTAAATACTTTAAATATGTTAATGCAAGCAAGCTTGTTCTCACTAATTTTGCTTAAAAACAAGCTGACAGGCATTTATTTTCCATACAGCACATTTTCCTTGGATGCCAATGTAAGCACTAAAATTACCTTGTTCCTGTTTCAGATGGTAGTGTATTTCACTTACACTCTTCCTAGGATATTCAGTCTCATGCTATATACTTAGCAGTTGACTCTTAAGATTGTAAGTATTTAAAAGAATTGTTTTGGAATTATTTTCGAATCATCCCTCTAAGTAGTCATTGACATCATGCATTGATTAGTTGAAATAAACTATTTAGCCAATATGTACTTAGTTGATAAACATCCCTTAAATTACTTGTTCTGGTAATCCATTCAAACTTCCATTAGCCATGTGGTTCTGTTACATTTGAGTATAATTTTCATTATTATTCTGTGGAGATAAATTGTTACGGAGTTTCATGAAAAGATGGATCAATAAATCAGAAAATTAGCCTCATTTGTTTCCCAGTATACCCCCAAAGAAAATGAAGTTTTTTTGGTTTTTTTTTTCTTTGTGCTCTTTTTCTGCTGAAAAGAAATCCTGGGGCCTGAATCACTGTTAACAAGAAAATAAGTTGTTAGCTACGTGGTATTATTTTATCCTTGTTCTTTGGTAATTCTGAACTTGTTGTATTTCATCTATTTTGAACACACTAGCAGTGTGAGAAAGCAAACCCAAGCTGCAAGAAGCTTAAGTTCAGACATCATCAGTTGAGAATTTGACATGTCTCTAAAAGAGCTGTAAAAATTCCTATGATATATTCAAGATACATTCATTTTCATAGATCACAGAGGTGTTTAAAAGTGGAAATACTGTTGGCTTTTTTTTTTTTTTTCTTGCTGATTACAATTTGTTGTAATTTTTTGGCTTTTTTTTTCATGGCAAAGCATGGTACCAGTTTCAATAAAACTTGTATTGAGAAGGAGCATTCAGGGGCAGGTCATTTGCTATGCTGGGATGAGCTTCTGTCCTGTACCTCCAGATGCTCCCCAGAACTCCTCTGCTCCTAAAATACATGGTGGAGGACAGAGGAGGAGGTTGGACAGAGGGAGGAGGAGGAGGTGGCAGCAAGAGGCTTATTCTGTGGCTTGTGAGCTGGGTGTTTGTTGGGGATGTATGAATCCTGGGTTAAATTTTTGAACTCAGTTTGCAGAAGCAAGCTGCACCTTTTGCTTCTGCTCCTTTCCTAAGCAGTGAAGGCCTTTGCTGTCCTTCACAAGAGAAACTTAAAAATTAATTGACCGAGTTTTGCTGTTGTTCTGCAACTCGGCATACCTTTTATTTTTGATGCTTTGCAGACTTAAAAGTGAAGATACAGACTAAAATAACCCAGTCTATTGTGAGATTTGGGTTTCAGTTCTAGTTTTATCATCACGTGGCTGAACATAAGAACAGTTTGAGATCAGCAAGATCATAGAGCACATGTAAGATTAATTTACAGTCTAAGTGAGTTTGTGGACAGAATTAGTTTTTCTGGCATGTGTAATTGTAAAAGCCCGTAGCTAAATCATAATTTTAGGGGTTAATGTTCTTCATTAAATTTACTTTTTCAAGGTTTTTTTTCTAAGTATAGAACTTCTGAGTTGATAATTAATTTCTGCATTAATGAAAAAGAAAATGTTTGTCTTAGAAACTACTGCAGAGCAAAAAAGATGTTGAAAATTTGGCAGTGTCTTTGAAGAATTGTTTTTCAATTTACTAAGAAGTGAATATTAGTGATAATATTTTGGTTTCGTATGAATAAAAGAAAGTGGAATTCACATGCAGGTATAGAAAGCGGGGATAAATCTATGTAGTATGGTAACCTAAAGCATGTCTTATAGCAAAATAATACACCTTCTGAGAACATGCATTGAAGGGGGTTTAGATTACTTTGAATGCATCAGTGATGAACATTTATTATAGCACTCTTTGATAACTGCAATGTAGAAAATTAAGAAAGTGAATAATGTCCTGTTGACAAGTAGATTTGTAACTGAAAAGCAAGGAGATATTTTCAGATGATGGTGGGAAGACTCTGAACAGCACTAACTTTGCTGCCAAGGAAAGGAAAAGGGTAATAACTGATGTTAAAAGCCTTTGAAAGGTTATAAAGCAAGCTGTCCCAGAAGGATGTTTGTGGGATAACTTTGAGCAGAATTTGGTGATTGAATGATGACTTGTCATGCACACATCATGAGCATATTTGAGAAAGCTTTTAAGAATTCCTTCGTCTGTGGAATTATTTTCATATTTAGACTCCTGTGTTAAAGTAGGAACTTTATTAAGGTTTGTTTTCTACTGCTGTAGCACTTTTATTCTAATTACTGTGGAAAAATTGTGGTATTGTGAAACTTATTTTTTTTCCCCGATTCCTCATTTTTTTCAAGTGAAAGCATCTTTTTTCATCATCCTTTTCCATATGCATGCTTTAAGTAACATAACTGCCTATACTTAATAGAATGTGAGAAAGCATTTATCCTCAAGGATGCTGATTGAAGTTTTAGCTAAACAGCACAAAAAAGGAAAAGCAGTCTTCTAGTAAGCAGTCACTTAGGGAATTAATACCAAAAAAAGCATGTTTTCAGTCCACCCCCAAGTGGGCAGGTAGCTCATGCTGAATGGCTTGAGGGTCGTCTCTGTTTGCAGAGGTCATTGCTCACATGGGCAGTGAGGGTAGAAGAGTTTTTCTCATTGCTCACATGGGCAGTGAAGGTAGAAGAGTTTTTCTCCAAAGGGCTGAGAAAATATTTGCTGGAGATGCTCGGCAGAGTGTCTGTGGCTGCTGTTGGAAGTGCAGGCTTTTATTTTTTAGCACTTTCACCCCAGTTTGGGAAAGAATTCAAAACTCTCTGCGATGTGAAATGCAGAGTCCCCAAGGCCTCCTTCTGCAGCCATCACTGTCTAGGAGTCCTGTGGATTTCAGACTGTTTGTACAACTAAAGGTTGCAGGCACTGCAGCGGAATGACCTCTGAAATGGAATTTTTTTCCTTGCAAAATCCTGTGTGCTTATGATGTGTAAGAATTACTGAGCCGTCGCTGAAACAAGAAATTTGGTACACTTGCTAACACTTACTGCTATCTTAATTCATCACTAGCAGGAGTATACTGCTAGATGTGTTCCATTACAGTTCATGGAAAAATACCTAGTGTATTGTTAGGCTCATTAATATGCAACATACGTTTATGTATTAAAATAACATTTTAGACTGAAGCAAATAATATTGCATGGGCAAAAGAAGACACTGCTGTATATATGAAAGAATAATCTTTTAATGGTAATAGTTGTCATATCAAAAAAAAAAGGTGGAAAGTATCACTTTGAGAACATAAAAAGATCATGAGGATTTTTAATCTTGAATTCCAAGTTAAAAAAAAAATTGAGTCTGCAAACCTTGATTTCATTGATAGAAATTGTTAAAGTAGTTTTTATCTTTCTTTCAAAATAATCAGGGAAGGTTGTTTTCTGCTGGATGCATCCACCAAATATTGAAACTTCAGGAATACAAATGACACATCATCCTTTTTTTCTCAATGCTAGTGGTCTTTATAGCAAATGTTTTTTCTTCTTCCAGGTTCTGTGTGATCAGGTATTTACTATGTTACTTTTTTCAAGCTCATTGTGTTGTTCAGTCCTATTTTGATCTATTTATTAGGGACTTTGCAGGAAGATGTAGGTGTGCATTTATGGACTTTGCACATGATAAGAAGTTGGGTGGTATTGTTGAGCCCAGAAAGACTTCCAGCTCCTTCTCCCAAGGGTGTTGGAGAATGGGGTGAGACTATTACTGAGCAGTAGAAATGCAAAGAAATAGAGCGAAGTTATGAGGGATGAGTTGGAAACTTCTCAGTTAGTTGTGTTGGATAAAAATAAGGAGAAACAGGTTCTTTGTCTGCTAGGAAGTTGACAGTAAACTGTGAAGGTGATGATTCAGCTGTGAATGATGATTTTAGGTGCAGTAGGTGTATTATTTGCAGTAGAGACAGGGAAGCGTGAATGTTATTTTCATAAGCCTTGTTAAAATCTCATTTTTTGAGCATATGGCCACCTGTGTTCATGTAGAGAAATGAGAACAGTGATGCAAATGAGAGTGAGTGGGGTGATGAAGGGAGCAGAGATCCTGTCTAGGAAATGGCAGAAAGGGACTTGAGCGCATTTATCATAGCAAAATACAGCAAGGGATTTGGTAACTATTAATAAGAATGATTTCACAAGGAAGTATGAGGGAGGGACAAAATTTATAAAAGTTAAAACACAGTATAAATAAAAATGTAGCTAATTTTCTGCAAGTAGTTTCCAAATACATTGGGGCTGTACATTTGACTAACTTTCTGAGCTTTTTTGGGATGGAGCTGTGGCATAAGCTTACAAGTAGCTCTTTGGAGACAGTGAGCCTGAACAAGATTTTCATTCTCCACTTTAGGTTTATTAACTGTCAAGGTAAAGGCAGTCCTAATCTGTGACTGAACTTTCTCAGGTGCTCATTGTTGTCTGTCAGGGGTTGCAGGGAGGCTGTGACACTGACCTTCCTGATGCTTTATGCAGTGTTTACACTGAATGGATCCCATGCCTTGAAGTGTCTGGAGTGGCCCGTGGGAGCCCTCTTTGTTAATGAGCGTTTATTCTGCATTTGCCTCCCCGTCCCCAGAGCATGAGTTTCTCCATGTAGGTGGAGGCGTGATGTTGGGTGGGTTGTAATGGAAAACCTCAGGTGCCTACCTGGTGTGTCTTCATACTTGTGTTTTTCATACTTGCTACTGGTTGAAATAATTTGCCTGAAGCCCCATCAGTGTTGTTGAGAGGAATTAGACGGTTTGGATCACCTGGGTTTTTTCACCAAGTAATTATTCCATTCTTTCCTACTCAGATGAGCTGTAATGTGCAGGATATTGAGAAACATTTAATGTGTAGCAGGAATGGTTGTCAGGAGTAATCCTTTAAAATGTTGTGGGCTGGCAGCTTATTAAAAGAGAACTAGATTTATCTAGTGCAGTTCTGTGGCCAGGTGCTTCTTCTGTTTTGAAGACAGATTCTGTAAAGTCCTGTTATTTCCTAAAAAAATGAGGTGGGAGGAAGTGAGGTTGTTTTGTAAATGCAGGTAGTTCTCTGCAGAGAGAACTTGCTTTTTCCATTGAATTACAAGGTTAGATATTAATTTGAATGTTACAGAGATCTGTGGGAAAGTTAATACTAGGTGCTCTCTTAGTAACTGCATATATAGAAATTGTTATTAGGTTGACAACCTTAATATTAGCAAGTTATTTTGCATTTTCAGCTACTTTTTTATAATGGAATATACGTCTTCCAGATGTACTGTTGAATACATTTGAATGATGCAAAATACATAAATTAAGCTGTCAATTTTCCAATAAAATAATAGTATGCCTGGGGGTAGATCTGAGCAGTATATACTTCAGTTACTATCTGAGCATTTATTTGATTATACAATTTTATGTAGTTTGTAGGTAGCTTGTATTTAAAAATTAAAAATCACCGTTATGTACTAGTGTGGGGCATGAAACCAGAAAGAAATCCCTCAAAATTAATCATTTTATGCCTTTTCCCTTTTCCCTACCTCTTTGTATCAGGAACTGCTGAAATGGGTTGTGGATTGAACAAACTAGAGAAGCATGATGAAAAACGACCTGGTAATATCTATTCAACTTTGAAGAGGCCCCAGGTAGAAACCAAGATAGATGTTTGCTATGAATATCGATTCTTGGACTTCACAACACTAAATGACAGTAAGTACACAATATTTTTCTTCAGTTTTTTTTTCTATTAAAATATGTATGTTAATTGCTCCATGATATTTTTTGAATAGTAGTTAAGATCTTAAAATGTCTTCATTTTCTCTAAGTAAATGCCTTGTCTTCAGTCACAATGCTTCCATGCAGAGATCTTAGTGAGAATTTTGTGTTAATTTTTAGCCTTACAGCTAGTTACAGGTTATCATATTTTAGGTTCTTTTACCCTCCCCCTTTCTGTTCTATTTTCTTGGATTTTTTTGTTTGTTTTTTACTTTGATGTGGATGTTTGTTTCCCTAATGTGTATTTTATCCAACTTTCATATGGTAAAGCAATTCAGGTCTGCAGGGTTATATACTGCTCTTACTTCTTCATTCCCTTGTGCTCTCTGGGCTCTATCAGAGGTATTTTGAGAGGCTGAAGTTAGTGTTTTCAGTTTCAATAACTTACCATAAATAACTCTTACACGGTTACAGATACTTACAGGTGCACCCATGCAGGTGGAAACAGGATAGTGGGAGGCACTAAAGACCTAAAACATCAAAGGGGTGAAGATCCAGTCTCATGTGAATTTTTACCTTGCTTTTTTTTCTTCTGTCTGAAATAGTCTTGTTTTAATTCTTGTGACAATCCACAGATACTCCATTTTTTTCCTTCGTGATTGACATCAGGCTTCTCTGCTAGTGTTGCTCACACCGTTGCCTGTGCCCTCTTTCACTTCAGAATTAGCCTGTTCTACAAGCAATTACTCCTCACACCATTTGGGAATTGGAAGCTTCAGCAGAAGGCTGGGACCTGCTTCCTGCTATATATAAAACAACACAGTACCAAAATCTGCTAGAGCTGGCTGGCAGGATGCCAGGTAGAACCTCTGTGCTCTTGCCCTGCAGTGTGCTGCGACTTCTCTTGTTGTGCAAGTCAGGTCAAAGGAAAAGCCAGAGCGTGCATCTCCCACGGTGTGAGACAAAGAGCTGCTGGTGTGTTGCTTGATGAGACACCTCGTGCAGCTCAGCCTGTCAGCCCAGAGTAGTGGGAATTTGTTGGGTCTTAAAACCTGCTGCAAGTAAACTTGAGTTTGAAAAGGTGGAGGTTTGGAATAGGTGGTTGGACAGGATTGTGTTCTTGTAGGCAATGGGAGAGTGGAGAAATTTTGTCTTTGCAGACTTTGAGTGCCTGTCTTCTGTATTTGTGTTCCCTAACGTTTTTTGATACGCTAATTGGGAGGCACTGCTGTTATTGAGAGCACTAAGCAAATGGTAGAGGAATTGTTTTCATGTTTATGTATTGCAGTTGTTTCGACATTTATGTGTTTTTATTTCAAAGTGAACTGTTTATGTCCTTTGATAGTTTGACAGCTTTTACTGAGATGTATTGCAAGTTGTGTCATTAGCAAAAGTGAATTAATATTGAGGACACGCTTCTGTGGGCTCAGCTGGAATATTCATCATTCTGTCTGAGTGTCTCTCAAATTTTAGCATGTGCATTCCCCTGTTCTCTCATGAAGTCTCATCTTTGGCACTCTAGGGAGGAAGAATCAGTACTTGTGGTAGCAATGTGGCTTGCCTCAGGTACAGAGGATGTCTGGTAAAGAGCAAAACATTAAACCCAGGCTTTCCAAGTCTGATTAAATGCATAGGTTTGTTGTAAAGTATACTTGTATACGTTTTTCTTACTCATCATAGATTATTACATTTCGATTTTAGGAGGCGTGGCTCCAAAGAGACTGTTAGTAGAAGTACTTCTGTCAGATTCTTCGGTTTGCCAAATAGCATAAGCTCTCCAGTTCCATGGAGTTCTGCTTTGGCATGTTGTATCCCCGTCACTCCAGTCTCTGAAGATGTCAGCAGATAGGCAGATGTGGAGGGGATGGAGCTGTTGCTCCGGCTCTTTTTCCTTAGTACCACCCATGACTGTGTGCTCTCAGGATTGGCAGCTCCCTCCCTATTGTAGTCATTGGCTGTGTGAAGGCCCACGTTGCACTATGTAGTGTTGTGGCATTCCAGGTTTTTCTCATCATCACTGGTTCATTTATGCTTTTGCTGAGAAATAACCTCTGCAGATAACCAGCATTAACAGTGAGTGTTTTACCTGTATCTCTGTGGATTTGGAGGCTTCTAAGAGTAAAATGCTCCTGGCTGTGTGAAAAGAACATTTGGATTGTGAAGCCTGTCTTCTGTGAATCTGCTTTAGCCGTTCCAACGTGTATGTATCTCCTGACATCATTTTTTCCACAGGTTTTCTCCTTCACTGGATTTTTAGAATAAGCCATGTTAAATTATGAATGTCTACAGAGTATTTTTTTGTATTCTTATGCTAGGCCTTATTTACAAGACTAGTGAGCCTGGCAGTGCAGACAGGTACTCATTTTTCTCTGTAGCTTTTCCATAGTGTTGATTGCTCTGGTAACTATATCTCTCACAAGTGTTTAATCTTCATCGTAAGAAGGATGTCATTATCTCCATGTTGCAAGTGGGAGCTAATTCACAGGTTACTGCCAGAAGTTTCCCAAGTTCTTAGCACGTCCTCATGTGTTCCAAAAGCAACTCTTGTTGACTTTAGACATAAAGGTGGATGCTGGTTGTACTTGCAATTTAGAACTGCATGTATTTCCGAATCTGATCCCCAGATAATCAGAGACCAGTTCCAGAATGTGGCATATGTTCAAAGTGCACTTTGTCTGGCAGCTAGGCAGATGTAAGTTTTTGTAGCTGCATGTGGGGAAATACTGCTCCCCTCTCTTGTCTCTTATCAGTTCTGTGAATTGATTTAACTCTTGTATCTGGCAGGTTATGTAGTTTTTTTGTTTGGTTATCCTTGGCTGTATCTGTGTCTTCTGGAAGGGTCTGAAGAATTCTGGAGTTGGTAGAAGTGGAGGGAGTATGTTGTCAGGAAGAGAAATAGAACCTTCTTTAAATCAGCTCACTCTGTTATGAACTCAGAATCACAGAGTGAGTGAGGTTGGAAGGGACCACAATAGGTCATCTGGTCCAACCTCCCTGCTCAAGCAGGGCCATCTGAGAGTGCATTGCACACAATTGTGTCCAGGCAGTTCTTGGATTTCATCTCCAGTGAGGGAGACTCCACAACCTCTCTGAGCAATCTCTTCCAGTGCTCAGACATGCACAGTACAGACGTTCTGTCTCATATTTAGATGGAATTCCTGTGCATTAATTTCTGCCCATTGCCTCCTGTCCTACTGGTTGGCACCACCACAAAGCCTGGCTCCATCATCTTCACACCCACCCTTTAGATATTTTATGCACATTAATGAGCTCCCCTCTTGGTTGCTACTTCTTGAAGCTGAATAGGCCCAGCTCCCTCAGCCTTTAGTTGTAAGGATTCCCCAGACCCTTGACCAACTTAGTAGGTGTCTGCTGGACCTGCTCCAGGAGCTCTATGTCTCTTGTACTAAGGAGCCCAGAACTGGACACAGCCCTCCAAATGTGGCCTCACCAGGGCTGAGCAGAGCAGGAGCATCACCTCTCTTGACCTTCTGGCAATGCTCATTCTCTTAGCATCACTCTGTTGAAAACAGGGATAAAATACTGTCCTGATGATCGTTTTTCTGGAATGTTAGCTAGAAACTTAACTTCACTTGCTTGCTGTCTGTGGTTACTGTTTACCTTCTGACATACACAGCTGAAAGAATGTAAGGAAATATGCTCCTTTATTACATTTTTTTATTCTTTTCTGAACTTTTGCCTTGCTTTGCACTGATGCAGATGTCCAGTGGAAAATAGTATTTGATCACTTACTTGAATACTGTACAAATAATGCATAGATGCAAAAGACAGATTTAAGGTTGCAAGTGTAAGCTTCATTTTTATGTTTCCTAGTGTTACAGATTGATTTACTTGAAAGTGAAGTGTCTAGGGAAATATTTTCCAAGCTTTCAAGGAAAGCAGGCTATGAAGAACCCCTCGGTTTCCATTGTGTGCCACAACACTGATAATCCACATGGTTCTCCAGAATCAAAGTGGTTAGATTTGCCACTGTCCTTTACTTTTTTAAAAAGTGGGGATAATTGCTATCAGCAAAGGGCTATCTAGTGTAGATTGGCATTTGAGGAGTAAGGGGCACTTCCCTAGGACATTTCAGAGTTGAGGTGGGCATACTTGTTTTGAGATGTTGGCTTTATAAATCTGCTTATGATCTTGATCTTTCTTGTTTCTGCTAAGATGGCCTCTTCCAAGAAATCGTAGTCTGTCCTCCATGTTGTCCCTTGACAGTGTCATCCTGTGTTCTGTTCTTTAGTCATCTGTACTGTCCAAAGCTTATGGGCTGCTCTTCTCCCTTACCACACCAGTTTTCACCCAAATTAAATCGATAAAATCATAACACATTTTTACTTGTGAAGAAGACATTACTTTGTATTTGTGAATTGGGTGGCTTGTTGCTGGTTCAGCAAAATGTCAGAAGAAGTGTCTTCTCACTGCCTTAGAGAAAATACTAATGTTAAGTAGAAATGATTGAATTCTATAACAATGAAAAAATCAAGGAAAATAAAAGACAGTTGCAGCAAACCTTTTGCTACGAAGCTGGAAGAGACAAATTAGGGTCTACTCTGTATACTTCAGGCCTTTACTGAAAGAAACCCCAAACAACAAAAGATTGTATCACCTGCCCAAAAGTAAAAAATTGTTTCTATTTTGCATCCTTCTCCTTATAAATAAAAGGGGATGAATAAGATCATCTTGTACCTCTGCTGTCTCCAAGCTTTATTGGAAATAAGAGGCAAATGGTGAGCAAATCTCAGGAGGATATGTGCTGGCAAATGGAATAGTCTTAATTTAAAGCAACCATGCTTTCAGCAGTGCCTCCATGGGGTAATCTGGTTTGGTTTGTTTTGTTATTTTGTTGGAAAGAGAAGTATTCCAGTCATCTGCATTCCTTTCTTGCTCCTATTTGATCTACTTATTTTGGAAAATTGTACTTGCAATGACAGATGATACAGAAACTAAGCTAACTTACTCACCCTCTATTTCTTTTCTTTCATCTCCTGGGTTATGATGATCTTCTGAGAAAAAACAGGAATCTGATAGTAATTTATCTCTTCACTTCTCGGAATAGGGTGGAATTTTTTGGTATTTAGGGGAATTTTTTCGACTGACTTGATTGGATCTTTATTTTTTTTTTTCTGCTTTGCTTTACATTCCTGTAGTAATTCATTGGCCTGATGAGTTACGATAGGTTTTGGTCTTGAATAAAGTTGGCATGAAACATATGGTAGCCATGTGATGAGAATGGAATGGGGTATAAATTTTTTTAAATGGGGAAAGGCTATACTCTGAGCAAGCCATTTGTGCTGTAAAACCACTAAAATCCAGATGTTTTGATGGAATGAAAAATAGCAATACTTCACATGTCCCAAAGAAGTTTTTAAGTTATAATGTGAATATATGAGTATATGGTTTTTATCCTGATTGTCAAGAATTTGTATCTTTAGTTAAAAAAAAAATCAAAATGAAGAAAATTATTTAAAAGTAAGGTTATTAATTGCATTCTAACATTCCCACCATATTTTTTGCTTGAATGTTTTAAGTGTTTTAGTCTAAGGACATGTGTTTTACCAGGACAGTACTCCTAGTGTAACAAATTTACTACATGCATAAAACCTTCTTATTTGAGGCATTTTGGGCTGTGTGTGTATATATATATACACACTCATACCCATATATATATCTATGTATGTATATATATATATATAAAATTTGAAAGTGTATTTATCTTTCAAGTTCTTTCAAGCATATGGACACTTCACCATCATGTTTTGGAGCCAGTTATACCGCTCAAAAACCACTTACTACAGTGTTACTAAAACTGCTATGGCTGGGCTTTTGGTTTTTATTGATTTTATTTTTTCCTAATACAGGACACAAATAATGTGTTAGCGGACTTTTGTAGAGGGCATTATTGTAGTAGAATCAATAGTTCAGAATATATCCATACCAAAAGCTTCTTTAATTTGAGATTAAATTTCAGTTGTGTGTAGGCTTAAATTAATAGAAGCCCCCTCAGTTTTCCCCGTGGAGAAGGAAAGAAGTCTGATTCAGAATTGGAAGTGTCATGCACTGGGAAGTGTTCAAGAAGAGGACAGAGAAGCATTTTTCCTGTAAACTCTGTATGCATTTTTTATCAGGAAATTCTTTTTTTGTAGAACATAGTACTTGTTGTTGATTTCAATGCTTACCTTCTCTTCCTATTGGTAATTTTTTTTTTATATCAAGCAGTTATTTATGCCTGGCCTCTGCTTTCTGTTTCACTTCACCATTCACTTGGGGGAAAAAAAGAACCAAAACCCAAACATAAAAAATAAACAACTCCAAGCAAGTGGCTGTGTGACTGAAAAAGGAGCAAAACCTGCAACTCTGCATTTGCAGGTGTTATTTGATTTAAGATTAGTAAAAGCAAATATTTCCCCATTGGCAAAGTTATTTAATTTTGTTTTCATTTCTGTAAGCAGAAGAACATAAATTAAGTTAGCATTTGACTTTTGTATTTCAGGTTGACCAGGTCTGTTACCACCATTTAGTCCTCAGGAGTGCTGAAATAAAATTAGCATGGCAAAATATTGTTAGGTTATATATGAGATGTGATAACTTGAGCCAGACTGTGTATAGATTGTCTGTAACTGACTAAAACAATGCTTCAGAGCAGATTAATATGTAGCAGGTTCAGAGCAGAAAGATGATGAGGAGGAGAGGCCAATTAATTACTTCTTTGTAGCCCAGATTCTACTAATGAATTCTAGAATTCTAATTCTAATTCTCTCTTTGTTAAAGCTTTGTCCATGCACATATCCCATTCAACTTAGTTTGATTATATGTATGTGATAGAAAGAATCAGCATAAGGGTTTTGCTGGATCTGGGCTTCAGTCCTTTCTATTAATGCAAATATGAAGAAATGAAATTTTTTGGCTTGGTTTTCTGTTCCAAATGAATTCCAGTCTGTAGCAATAGAGAATCACAGAATATTCTGTGTTGGAGGAGATCCCCAATGATTATCAAATCCAACTCTTAAGTGAATGGTCCATGCTGGGATCAAACCCTCAACACTGGTTTGCTCCAGTAACCCTTCAGGACTTGCCACTGTAAGTCACAGCGGAACGAAATGCTCCTGCTGTAGCAGTTTATAAAACTCACTAGTGTGTCTTGGGAAGCTTGCAATTTGACATAAAAGGAGCATTCCATATGTTAGGAGTTTAATAAATGCCATAAATTACATCATAAATGTAATTGCTGGAAAGAGTCATTAGATTTGAACTTTACTGTTTTTCCAATAAGGATGCATGACTGTGAGATGTATTTTAGTTTCTAAATGGAAGCTCTGCTTTCCATAATTGTTGCATCTAGATCCTTGTTGTAATAGACTGCATGCACACAGTTTTTCTTCTAACGTATATATATTCTGTATCTGCACATCAGGGAGGTGTGCAATACACAGACACATGTATGTATTGTATTTTATACACATATGTCATGGAGAGGGGTAATTCCTGGGGATATGACCTTTCAATCACTAAAGTTTTCCTTTATGGCTACACTTAATTACGCCACAACAGAAAGTGCAAAGAGCTTTATCTAAAGTCCTGTGATGACTGTGACAGAACTGGGAATAAGTCCTGGACAGTCCATTGTGCTGGTGGCTAGATCATGGCCTTCAAAGCAAGAAGCTGGTCAATATTATGAATTAACTATCCTAGCCCATATCTTAACACTTACATACCTGCAGAAAAACTGTACCATTCACATAATTTCAAATGTAAAAATGCCTGAAGTTTGCTGGCATTTCTTGTCCCCTCTAGATCCAGCTGTACTGTCACACTGCTATTTTGTGTTGGAATAATACATTACAGACTAGATGAAACCTTAGATAAAATATGGTATGTATATTAGAACGTCTCAAATACGTTAAAGAATGTGAGTATGATGTATTTTGGAGCTGTATTTTCAACCTGTGATTGGAAACATAGTTTTCTTCTAGATGTTTTTATGGAATCCCAAGTACATCTAGTGATGTCATAGCCACTCCTTCTGTGTGGATTCTGCTTGTGTATTTAGACAATGGGTGTGTGTGAAACAAAAATGGACTCAGGAGGAAAGGAACATCTGCAGGATGTTCTATTTATACCTGTTTCATGTTGTCAAAAAATGTGTGCCACAGTAGTCTTGTGGGTGCTAACTTTCTAGTCTGCACCCATTCTTAGAATGAAGATTGGGCTCCTATAATACTCCATTCTTACCATGCAGTCATTCATTTTATCTACTATGTTAATCAAAATTCTTCTTAACATAGATGCTGAGTTCTTCCAAGAGATGCATTCCACACATCACATTTACACGAATGCTGTAATTCCCTCACATCATGGAAAAGTACAGATACTGTCTAAAAAGAGCTCTCAACCTCCAATAAACCATATCTTTCTATCAGCAACTCAGGAACTGCACATGATCTTTCTGAGTGGCCGTGTCTTTTTTTTTGCCTCTAGCTTTGCACATTTTTCCAATCTTCATGTGGTTTTTATCCTTCTGATGCTGTTCAAGAGCCAAGGAGCCAGACTTGGCAGTCTGCAAGGCTGGCAGACAGGCATTTCTGATGGAATCATGAAATTCTTCAAGCCACAGGGGCCCAATCCTGTTTTCTCAGAAGCAAAACTTCCCCTGTGTTTAACTGGAGCAGGAGATCAAGTAACTTTAAACTTACAACTTTAACTAGTAAAATCGTCATGGTTTTATTGTGGGAGAGAAGTGATTAGGAGTCATCTCTGTAGTAATTTGCTGAGTCTTTTTAGGACTTGTTGCTACAAATTCCTTGAAATCATCCAGATAAAAGATAATGTACAAAACCTATGCATTATTGTAATGGAGTTCTTAACATATTTACAAAATAAATTATTTTGGTTTGGATAAGATCTCATGCAAACGAAAGGTTTAGAATTGGTTAATCCTGAGTGGAGCATAGCCCCTTTGAGAGAAAAAAGGAACTCTTGGTGTCGACTGCTCTTGACCTTGAGATACTGAAAGCACTGAACTGATGTATGTTGGTTGTGCTGGATTTTTTTTAATTTTTGCATGTGTATTCCTCATGTTCCAATGTGAAGAATAAAGAGTCTCCTTTGTGATGGAAATGGTGTCAGCATTCAGCTGTTTTGTATAGCCTCTAACAGTGTCTTGGTGGGTCAGGTCTGAGGGTGCACACAGCAGAGCAAAGTGTGGTGTCAGTCTGTGCATTGTCTTAAGCCAGTAGTGTGGGGAAGAGAAGCAGACAGCCTGGCTGGGGCAGTTGCTTCTGCAAAGTTTACACTCCCCATTAAATGCGTTTGAGGGTTACATGTCCTCCTGTACACTGGACATCCCACTGCATGTGGTTCAGAGCAGCCTGCAGGAAAGGTACCTGAAAAATGCTCCTGTCTGGCTTGCAAGCTCTTCTGGGGGCCGCTCCAGGACGTGCTGTTTTGTCCCAGTGTCTGTCTCATGCTTGTGACTGTACTTGTCATTGCTCTGCCCCAAGTGACACTTGTGAAGAGATTCTGCATTCAGAAACATGTCTAATTTCTGTTCTACATCTGTTCTGGGTGTGTGTTCTGTTCCTGCATTTTCGTACATGCTACCATTGCAGCTACTGTCTGATGACTTCTCCTGACTTCTTTTTGCCACTGGCAGCTGTGGCAGCTACTCTGTGAGCACACTCCAGATGAACTGACTACCTCCTGCTTCCTCCCTACCTTTGTCTGAGGATGAAGACATGGACTGTGTATTGCCTTTGGGAGTTTTCACTCTTCTGTGTGCTCTGCCCTACACCCACTGGGGAGGGTCCCACGGGTGTGGGACACAAAGTTGGACTGATAGGGCTAGTGCTTGCCTCTCTGCACTGAGGATGGTGTGGTAGGTCAGAACTTGCTGTTGTACAAACTACTGCTCTGACTTTGCCATCGTTGGATGAAATTTGGGAGTCCAAATCTGCGTTCACAGGTGTGGCTGTTGTCCTGTGGAGTCCCATGATTGCAGTACGTGTAGGTCAGTGGCTAGGCAGTTTGGGGAGGGAGGGCAGGTTTGCAGTGGACAAAGTCATGATCAAGGTCTGCAGTGCCATCCTGCAAACATTGTTCCAAACACTGTTCCTGCAGAGAAGCTCAGCAGAGCTCAATGTCTAGAAGTGAGGAGATCCAGCCTTTTCCTGGTGGCATTTGGCTGTTTATGCCTTTTATATGGGCATATTTACTTTGTCTCTTGCCTGACTTTCAATGCCTGTTTTGACTTTTTCTTCCTGTTGGCAGATGCCTTTGGCTGCTAGTTCAGTGGCCCTCAGGAATCATAACAGGCTTCGGACTGAGTGTTTTTGCTAAGGAAAATCATGGCTGAAAAGTAGCAGCAGCAGCACACCATGCGGGAAAAGGGAGGGGTGAGAGTCAAACTTGTGCCCTGCTCTTATGAGAAGTGATAAAGGAGGGAGAACTGACAAAAGAAACGGTGATTAAAGTCTGTCCTTCTGCTCCCCTGGCTTGGAGAGAGGGGATAAAGTAGAAGGAAGGGGAGTAGTACAGTCTGCTCAAGTCCTGCAGTGCAGAGATCAGCTCCCCCCTACTCTCAACAAGCAAACATGTATTTCTCCCTGGGAAGCATCTGTTCCTTCGCTGCTTTTCTTTGAGCTTGCAGAGGAAATGGCCTGCCAGTCCTGTTCTTAGGCTTTTGGCTGAAGCATCCCGTTCAGAGGACCGTGCCCTGTCAGCTGCTTGATAGGCTGTCAACACTCAGCTGACATGTCAGCTCATATGAAGCTCCAAAGGGTCTTCATAGCCAGAATCCTTCAATCCTAGAAACTGCCTCCACACTCTTTCCCGCAAAAAAAAAAGCAGCAATCAAGATATCTGTCAGCCTTGTGATGAGCTATAACATCCCTAGCCCAGGCTCCCTGCCATAGCTTTCCTGCTGCTGTGCCCCAGACAACACAGACACTTAAGGCTTCCCCACTGAAAAAGTGCAGTGGAAGGCACAGCTGCAGCTAAGCAGCAATGGGGCAGAAAAAGAGTTCAAGTAACATACTGGCTAACTTTATTGTCAGGCAAGACGAACATGGCCCAAAGTTACAAGGAAAGTGGTAAGGAAAACAAGGAAGGAAAGTGGAACCTGGAACTCCAGGAACAGGGACAAAGACAAGGAAAAAGGATGATGGGGTGCTGATACGGCCTACACCAGAAACATTCCCCCAGGGGCCAGCATGAGCAGAGAATTAACTGGAGCAAAATTTAGCCCAGCTTTGGTGCCTGGCATTGTACTTCCAGTCATGGCGAGAAGTGAGAGGTATGGACCCTGTCTGTGGGCTGCATGTTGGAATGGGGAATAAAAGCAAATCTTCCAACATCCTTCCATTGAATAGCACCTCCCCTGGTACAAAATGAGGTCTCCATGCTGTGGGTATCTCTGCAGCAGATCACACACAGAGCTAAGAGGAGCTCCAGGAGCAGGACCATGTTGGTGCTGCTGTTCCCCTAAGGGGATATGGGGCCAGTTGGCTTTTCATGAGTGCAGAAGGAAAGGGCACTGCCCTGGCAGCGTCTGCCACTTACGTCTTCCAGAAAGGTAGAACCACCCTGGCCTGGACCAGTTGTAGGTCGTGGACATGGAGACCCCAAACTTTGTGTGTAATGCCATTGCTGTGTTCCCCTGTGTTTGGAGAGGGAAGAGACTTCACAGCAGCACTTGGCTGTGTCTGGAAGCCTAAGAGGGAGGTGTTAGCCTGACACTTACTGTGCCCTGCTCACTTGATGTGAGCACCCATCTGTGGTGGAAAGAGGAGAAAAGATCTTCAGAAAGGAGTGGGCATCAGGAGAAAATAGAGCAGATGAAATAGGGAAAAATATCAAAGGACAGGAGTAGCTGAACACATAAACTAAAAAAAATTTGAGGGTCATGAGCGACTGTAAAAATGGAGGGACAGATAGCATTTGACATGTTTAGCAGGAAGAGAAGACATGGCCTTGCATGAGTTTTCAGTGTTTTGGGAGCTTTCCAGTGCCCGAGGGATGCCTTTTTGTTGTGTTGTATCAATGAAGCCCGGCAGGGACTGCGGCTGTCATTCTGACAAGATTTGCTATCAAGTTCTGCCTAAATAAAACCCATCGTATCATGCATGGACAGGCGCATGAAGAAGACAACTTACATTTCTGGATTCAGATCCCTTTTGGGTCTTTCATGACGACTTTTTTTTTTTTTTTTTGAATCTGAGTGACATGAAAAACGTCCTCTGAGTGTGCTAGACTTATTTCATTATTGAACAGGGGAAAGCTTACTTTAAACCTTATAACTCTATCATTTCTAGAAAAGATGAACATTCAATTTAAATTTTGTTTCAAGAACAACCTGAGAACATTTAGGTAGTTTGAATCTATCATGGAAACTGCCCAATTTCTCCTTTCTTTGCCCCGTTCTGTAAATACGAAGAGTTGTTGCTTTAGCAACAAGCATAATTGTGACTGCAATTTAAATTAAGGTTGCGAATATTGTACTCAGCAAAATAATGTAGTTTGCAACCCTCAATGTTTGTCTCAGTGTTAACTGTTCTTCAGGTTAGTGTTCTCACAGCATTTGCATGGGTTTTGTGTGTGAATGCCTGAACTGCATTTTCTTTACCTTGACTTGGTATATAGAGAGGCATTGATCCTATGTCTGTGAAAGTGCTTTATCTACTTGAAACCTTTGTTACTGTTTTGTTTTTCAGTGCCTGTGTGTATGTGCACAGGTGATAGGTAGCCTAGTAAGTCTGCAGAAGATGTAAATATACTGTCAGGCAAACATCTCACATTGGGCCTGCTATAATGCACCTTTTTGCCATAGGTCTCAGTTTAGTGCTGCTTTCCAGGAGCTTGCTGGTTTGTGGCTAGTCTGAAGCAGTGTCAGGACTCTTCAGTGTAATCACTTGGTGAAATACCATTTGATCATTACTATCTTGCAGCCATAACATATTACAAAGCTGCTAAAGATTGATCCAGGCCTCCAGATTGTGGCCTTCTCTTTAAGCGATGAGGCAGCCTGGAAATATGTTCATGGCTTCTGTAGAGGACAAGAGCTCACTAGTATTTGCCAAACACTGTGCTAGTCTTGCTTCCAGTTCCCCAGCTAGCTCCTTTGGCACTTGTTCAGGTATCTTGGCAAAACCCTGGCACGTGTTGCATATTTTTGTCCTGTGTCTTAAACAGTCTCAGTGACTTGGTTTTATCTTATTGCAGTCATACAAGTGTGTAATATCCTGGTCTTAAGAGGAGTCCAAGTGACGCAATTACTACCTGAAATTGCAGCCTGCCTTCTGTGGTACAGCTTGCACGCCCAGCAGACTCTTGGTTTGTGTGCAGTCATGTTTTTGCACATGATTTGATAGCTGTGGCACACTGAGATAATCTTAGGAAAAGCAGCAGTGGCACGGAGTTTCCAAGATACAAGGCAGCACATGAGAAATTTCGGCTGAGTCCAGTGCTTGCTCAGCAGCCGCTGTAGTGAACTGGTGTGGCTCTTCCTAGTATGTGGTAACCCATGCGCTGTGATAAGGTCTCGCACAGGAACTGCAAGCTTAAGGCTTCCCAGCCAACTGGTTTTTGCAAAACCTGCTCATTTCATATAAATGGAGCTCTCTTTAGCTGAACTGTACAGAACTCACAGCTTCCTTCTCCCCCCAAATAATCATTCTCTCAACTTGAGACTTGCAGTGATTAGCTACAGATTCTTCTTGAAAGAAACAGTCCTTTCAAGGGGAAGAGAATCTCATTAAGCCTTTGCTGTGAGCTGCAGCTCTTGATCAGCACACGAAAGACAAGCTTGACAGTCATCAGGTGAGTTAAGAACTGCAAAAATATTATCTGTCTCTGTTAAACAGTCATCAGTTGAAAGAGTTCATCTCAGTCTGAGAATACAGAGGCTTTTGCGTACGATGTGGCACATAAAAAATTAAAGACATCAAGGATGTGAGAAGTCCTAAAGGTGCCACACATTTCCAAATGAATTGATAAAGGGCCTTAAATCTGAAAGAGAATGAAGTATGAGGTTTACAAATAAACAGGTGGAATTTCTGAGAAAGTTAGAGATAAGCCAGGACATGGTTACTAGTGAAGTATAAATAAACAGCAGTCTACTGCTGTAGTTCCTCATTTGCTAAGCCCTTTGTGTGTTCCTCTATTTGAACAATTGTTTCCTGAATTTCTTAATAACAACTGATAAAAGAATTGACAAATAGTCCAAAATTGCATGGGTTAATTCACTAGCAGTTATTGTACAGATTACTAGTAAGCAAAAAAAATTAGCATCTACTTCTGTCTCAAATCACAAAACAAAAGAACAAAAAGAGAGTGACAGAATGAATGGTCTTTTGTTAAGTTATTGTCTCATAAAGTTTGGAACTGTGTCAGAATTGCTTCTTTTTGTTGTTTTGTTTTGGTTTTGTTGTTTATTTACTTAGGAATGCTCAGCTCAGATGCAGCATCTGTTTTTCTCTGCTGTCCTTCTACCCTATTTTTCCAGCTGGGTTGAATGCCTTGATGAAGCCTTTCAAATGATCAAATAGATAAAATTGTACATATTTTGTGGGATTATTTTCATTGTTCTTCACCACATGTTCAATGAATACAACACTTTATAGTTGTAACACTTTGTTTTCAAGCTGCACTCTTGTACTACTTGTTGTCATTGTTGTTTGTTTAGTTTGTTTTTTTTATTATAGTAAATTTTCGTGAAAATTGGTCTTCTTATCAACAGGTACTTTCAGGGAACCCTTCCAGAAACATTGGTGAAAACTCAGACTACTTTATTAGTGATATTTCATTATTAGCCAGTAGCAGGTCTGGCCTTTTTTGGCATAACAGAAGTTAGAAATGGTTCTCTCTGTTTTGCAGAATCCGATTAGGAATGGGGAGAAGTGAAAGTGTCTTGGATGTGGGCTGTCACATGATTAGAAGTTAGAGCCACGTGAGGCTGCCCGTGGCCTCTCTTTGGGTTGTTTTATTAGGTGCAGTAAGAGAACAATATTAGCCAGGGCATAGAGGCACTGTGCTTTGCACTTTTTCCCAGGTTTGCTTCTGAGGTATTGTCTGTGCAAAGAGGAGCTGACAGGAATAACAGCCTGCAGTTCTGTTGCATGCTCACTGTGAGTGTGCAGTCACACACCACTGTGCCACCTGTAAAGGTTATTTTCTGTTCCTTACAAAAAGAACTGTGGAAGTGACCCGTTTATTTGCCTCTGTATTTTATTATTTAATCAGTAAGAATGTGCATTTAAGAAATTAATTTTTCATGTCACGCACCCAAAAGGGATCCTATCCAGGGGGTAAGGGAAGTCTTAGATCTTAAGATTGTCTGCATAATGCTTTTTAATTACCACCTTCATACTGTGAAAGAATTCTGTCCCTCTTGGACAGGACATCTGTTACATCTTTATTGCATATACTTACTACTTTGGGATTAGATTATATTTACTTCATTAATTCGTTCCGTAGCAGCTTTGAAGATAAGGTTTCTCTGCTTCTTTCCTTTTAATTTCCAATAAATGTTGTAGTTGCAGCACTTTTTCTGACAGAACTACGCTGAGAAATAAGGGTAAAACAATGCCTTCTCATAAACTCTTGCAGAAATACTCCACTGCTATTTGCAGACAAAATTGCAACAACAACCATTTTATTGCAAACTCAAAAAAATAAACTAAAAAAATATATTTTGCTATGGTCGTTCTGTTGTAATGATGCTTGAATTTGTGGCCATTTTCCCATGACCCATATTAAACAATGGATTTCCATGCTATTAGTATTACTGTGTGGGAATTCTTCACTTGAAAACAGAAACTGGCCACATTTTTCTGAAACGAGGGAGTAGGAGTTCAAATTCTGCAGAGTGACAGGAAAATTTGCTCTAAGCAAAAAAAGCAGGGTTTTTTTGCCAAGAAAAACTTTTTTCTTTAGTAAATCCATCACCCATGCTCTAGCAGACTTGCCTAAAAAAACAAAACAGTACTTTTGGGAAGTGCTTTGTTAACTTCTAACAGCCTTTTCCACTACTCTTTGGCTTTCTATCAAGCGTTCTTGCCAAGTTGAAGTGATGTGGTATGTTTGGCAGTGACATACTGCTTTTAGGTGCCAGTGGTGAACTATTGCTTGCTAGTAGTTTTCAATATTCTGTGAAAGCCTCATCACTGTTAAATACACTGTTAAAGGTGTTACAGAAGGCAATATCCCATAATACCTTTTGCAGGATTTTCTTTCGAGGTCTTTATTTTTGAAGGATTTTTGTTTTTCAGAGGGTTTGTAGGTGGTAGTGTGATGGATTTTTCTGTTTTGTTTCTGAACCGGTTTCCTAGGGAAACGAGAGTTAAAAAAGGCTCACAGTCTGTCTGTCTCATTCCTCCAAATAATTATAACCGCACAATTTCAAAGCAATTTGTGAGAAATCTAGGCTGCTCCTAGTTTTGTGGAAATTGGCAGTTGGGCAGAAGACAGAGACCTCTATTAATCAGGGAAAGGCGAGGAGAACCAAGATGGGCACTGACAGCTCGCTGGCCAGTGAGCCAGTGCATTGCTCCAATGTAGCCACATACTCGCTGTTTCTCATCAGCTTGAGGAATCCAAGAGGTGGGAAGGAAAAAAAAACAAAGGAAAATTTGAGGCTGTGGCAGCAAGGTTGAAGAACAAAAGCTTCTTAGTAGGAATCACTCTTCATTAGCTAATGGAGAAAGACTTGAGTAGGAATTTGTATAATAGCACAGGTAGCAAAAAGTCAGTAAGAAATACTTTATCTTGTACTGGTCTTAATTTGGTCTTTGACCACCCTTGTGTTCCAGCAGGGTTGGCAAAGTCAAAGATGAATGGACAGTAAAGTAGGTCCTCTTTGGATAGCTGGAACTCTCCCGTAGCTCGTTTCACACTTGCCTAATTCACTGCCAAGTAACTGATCCATTTGGTGGTTCTAGCTTTGTATCTTCTGGAATTAGTTTATCTGGTCACTCTAAAAGTCATAAATGGGGTAGTACATGGCTCTTCCATGTGCCAAATTAATCAGGAACCACTGGGGAATTTGCTTGACAGGGATTACTGCCACCCCATATTTTCATATGTTCCCATGCAAATCTTTGCATGTTAAGTATGGCATGGGTTTCCTGTGATGATTTTGAACAAAGAGGATTTGGACCACAAGGTCTTCATACCTGCAAATTTTGCAGGTACCATATTTGCAAATACCAGAACAGCTTCAGTTCCAACTGGATTGCTCCCTTTGATGCTGTGGGGTAGCTGAGATGTCCAAGGACAGCTCACCAGTGGCACTGAGAACGAGTCTCATGAGGGTGACACGAGGTCTGCTGGGACAGTAAAATCTTGATCTTACTTTTGTAGACACAGACTCGTCACATGAAATTCTCATACCCTGACAGAGGTATTCTTAAAATTAGCAGTGGTGGGAATATACTCCCATTATCAATATAACAAAAAATAGAAGTGTGGGGCAGGAGAGCTGAGAGGAATAATAAATACTGGAGAATGCTTTGCGTGTGGTTTTTCATTGCAGTTCCCCAAGCAGGGCGAGAAATTGGAAACTAAGCCAGATCTAATTTGCTTTTATTCATTTTTAAAATTTGGTGTTTTCCTCGAAATTTGATGAAGTTGAATAGCTCAGTTTTGACTCTGTTTATAATCTAACAGCTGTTTGAGTTCTGAGTCTTGTAGAGCTGTCCACAGAAGTGTTCATCTTAGAATTACTACAGGGTAATAGTGTTTTTAAAATGCATGTGTTTCTAAAAAACACAAATGCATTATAAGCCCTTTCCTCTGAATTTAATTTACCGGCCCCTGAATATACTCCTGTTTATACTGAATTTAGTCATGCAGCATTCTCTTACCCAACTTTCTTTTCAAAAATGACTAAACCTGGGGCCAGAATCTAATTGAGAGTATACCTTCAAGTAACACAAGTAACACTGCTTGCTTGCTTACATCAGGTGTGTTACATTTTTGGCTGCTTTAACATTTATTTAGTTTCACCAGTAAAGCTGAAAACAATTTAACAGACATCTATGAAAAATTACAGCATTTTCTAAACAGGGAATTTTGAATGGAGACCAGAAGAGAAGTGAGAAGTTGCACTATATGTTATCTTCCAAATGAAAAACATATCATTTAGAAGTGTCTTCTCTTTATCTAAAATATATAATATTTTAAGCCAGGAAAAAGATAAAAATATGAAAGTCACTATGATACTTTACTTAATCTAATTTAAAATATTAAGTGCTTAGTATCTACCACTGCCTTTTGAAGAAAAGGAGTATCATTGGTTGATACAGTCAAGAAATGAGAACGTCTGGAACAGGGTAATATATGGACTTCAGGGACAGGATTGGGAAAAATCCCTTTCTAGCTTTTAAAAAAATCAAACAAACTTGGCTCGCATATCATCCTAAATAAGATTTTACAAGAAAGTCTAAAACATCTATTACAACAGAAGGGGAAAATGCACGTGAAACACTGGCGATATAAAATGACAAGAAACAGAAACCAGCAGGTAACATTTGAATAAAGCCTTCAAGCATTTCTGAAGCTGTCTGTCCTTTTCCATATATATAATGCAAAGTGTTATGTATAAAATATATACAGGCATGACCTGCCAAGAGGATTTTGGTTTCCCTGGAGACTATCAGTTCTCTGTTGCACGGGTTGGCTTGGGGAATAAGAGCTATCTTGATAAATCCTAACCTTTCTTCCTGAGGTTATTGGATATGTCGGTAAATTTAGATCTTTGTGTTGAAGGCTGAATTTATAAAAGTCAAATTTTTAGAATGTTCTCTCTAGATTCCAGCTATTTCTCCTGGCATATATTTATTATGTGCTGCAGTTACCCTGTGAATTGGGGAAAAGAAGAAAACCTTGATGGTAATACTTTCATGGTAGTTTTATCTTCTTGTTTGTCTGGCTGTGCCAAGTCTTTGATTTTAATCACAGTTATCAGTGTATCATGAAAAACGTGCATCAGATCATAGCAAGTATATTCAGCCACAGTTACTGCTTTGTTGACTTCTTTCTCCTCCCTTTTTCTTAAATGTTTGAAATCCTCTTGTCATTTTTCAGTTTGGAAACTAGGCTTCAGTCAGATTTATAGTTATTAGCTATCTTGTGAGTATGGAAAGAAATACTATGTAATGAATGCTAACTACTTCGTTCATCTCTGCTTGGTTAAAATTAAAAACAGTAATGTCAAGGTTGTTCTCGGTTGGTTTGGATGGAAATTCATAGATGGATATATGTACCTTTCTGCTTTTGACTTCCTTAAAGAATCAGCACATGCAGCATTTTATTGACAATAGGATATAGTGATTTGGAAAGCTAAGAAATGCTAAAAGTCTATTTCAGAGGAGATTTTTCTCACCCAGCAAAGTATACCATAAAATGAATAAATTCTGCATAATTTGAAACTTAATAAAGTAGGCAATTTTTTGTACTCATCTGATGATATTATCTGTGCTTTTTTTTTACTGCAGTGCTAGTTTGCTTTTCTGGAGTTCTAAAACCTGAAATGAAAATTTGCCAGAAATACGGAAAGAACATTGAAGTGAAGAATAAAACAGAGAGGAGGAGAAGGAAAGGAAAAGGAGGGGGTTATGACAGGGGAAAAAGACAAAATATGTTTTAAAAAGTGTGGGAGGGAATGAAGGGATTCTGTAGGCTGCAGAGTTAGCTGTGAAACTTGCCAGTGTTCATTATTATTGCTGCTAAGAAAAATGGCAAGCACCTTACTTAGAGAGGGGGTCAAAGCAAAAAAAAGCATCGGTCCTCCAAATTTTATGATGCCACCAACTTCTAAGACATCAGATCTGTTCAGTGAGTTGTACTTTTTTTTGCTCATTGGGTAGCTCCCCTTTCCCTCCTTTTGAAGTATTAGATAACTGGCTACTTGCTGTGAGAGACATGACTTGCTGCACTGCTGGTGGAAGTGATGGGAAGTCCTTCCTCCACTACTTCTTAAGCTGTTAAAGAGAACAGCATTGACTTCGGCAGCTAAAGTATTGTCATCAGCAGATTCATTTTGTGTCTAAAGGCTTTAGGAGAGGGAACCAGTACTTTGGAGGGTGGTGGTGGTGGAAATACATGTGAATTAACATGCTGGTTATTTCTGTAGTGCAGAATTACACCCTTCTCGCCTCTGTGGTTCAGTGTAATACTTGTCTTTTGGAGCTTATACAAGTAACAAGTCTGTATGGATAAAATGTAAGTTTGAACACTTTCTGTGTTTGGTTAGACATAATTGGAGTTTTCTTGGTTTTGTGAAATGTAAATTACCTGTCTTTGTTGTCTCTGTGTTTGGTCTGGATCAATTTAGGAAGTAGAACCAAGCAGGAGGGAGTGACAAATTTAAAAAACTGCATTTTGAAGAATACTCAAGTGCAGAAGGGGTAGGATTTCCTAGGTTTATTTCTGTGCAAATTTAAATGAGAAGTCCCTCCCCTTTTCACCTTCTTTTATTTCGCTGTTGCAGTCATTAACCCTTTTTATCTCTAGTAGGTGATCTTCTGTTTGCCCGTTTTGCATACTTTTGCCCACCAACTAATGGGCATAAGCTGTGCATCATTTAAGAAGTGCTTGTTAATTTATTTAGGTTACTGAACTTCTGTTTAGTGATTGTTTTTTAACTTAGTGGAGGTGATAGCCTGGGTGATAACCACATCATGTTTGTGGCAAACGTATCCAGGTCTTAAGATAGTTCTTATCTTATCTTACACTTGCAAGACACAGAGACGAAACTGACTGGGCAGCAAGCAAGATAACTCACAGATGCAATGAAATTCGTCAACACAATTGTTCAGACAAGTTCATGTAGTCTCATTGCATCTGTGAGTTATCTTAGTACTTTCTGAGTTTGACTAATGCACATATCTGCTGTTTCCTGAAGGAAGAAAAAAGTGTTGGTGTATATGTGTGTACCTACATACATGTATATGTACATTTCTATGTACTTACCTGCTTTCAAAAGGTGTATATGCAGTTTCACAGTCTTTCTGTGGATTTTCTCCTGTCTACCACCTTAAGAGACAGTGCTTTGCTTTTGAATATCTTTAACTTCCATTATTACATTTTCACTGAAAGTAAACACTAGGAGCTTATTGAACAGACGCCTTCATTTATTAGGTACTGATTGCTCTTGCATATTCATCCCTACTGTTTTTTATGGGGACATTTATTGTATTTGTCTTGAAGATTGAAAGAAAAACCACCAAGAATGTAATTTAGCATAACTGAAAAATCCCCGTGTTACATTAACATCCAGTATCTTGCCTCTGTTGACAGTCTGAAGCATAGTGGACCAAGACTATCCATCCTCTCTGTGAAATTAAGGGACCTCTGTATGCACCTCATGGAAGCTCAAGCTCTGTTCAAAAGGAAAAGAGGCTGTAGTACAGCTTGTATAGTTGTTACTCCAAAAGCTTGAGCCCTTAGCTCATTGAATTCTACCATTAGTATGTCTCAGGTAATTCAAACCATGTGATAGTGTCACAAGTACCATATATTTTCTGCTAGGTTAGTCATACTGCTTTAGAATTTGTTTGGTAGGTTTTAGTTCAGAAACAGTTATTTGAAACACATCACAAAACTTGCTAGAAATGTATTTACTGCTTTATGTTCTTTAAGTTATGTTATTAGTAGGTTTGCCTTTATTTTCATTAGAAGTACTCTGATTCTCTGATAGCTTTGTATTGTTGTTGGTGACAAGAAACTATTTGTGGTTGAATGAGGAAAGAATAATTGTAGTTAAGTGAGAGTAGCATGATCGCATTGTTCTGGCCCACAAACAATTTGTGCTGCATGAAAGAGAGTACCTTAGTGTTTGTAACAAAGAATGAAAAATTTGCAGTAGATGGCTTAATATTTTTTTGTATGAGATTGACACTGAATGGAAATAACCTTCTCCTCAAGATCGGTCTGTGAGTGTTTTGAGAATATTCAAGTAACAGTTTGCTGTCTTCTCTTCAGAGTAACAAATTGGCCTTAACAAGACTGAATAGTTGGAAAGGATGATGATCTGGATTCCTTCAGCTGTTCCAAACTAACTGCTAAATAAGTCAGTGAAAAGTGCCTTAAAAACTTTCTTATTTATAGTACAGAGGGGATCTTTTCCAGTCTTTCTTGCATTATAAGAGAAAAGCCAGTGCTTCACAATGGGTTGTTACCCTGCACCTTCCTCCACTTCAATTCTGATGTTCCCCCAGCTCTCTGAGAGGGGCTGTGGTACCATTCAGCCCTCAGGGCCTGCACAGAGAAACCCAGGAATTTTGGCAAAGCGAAAGGGGGTCCTTCATTTAGCAGTCAGTGTTCAGCTTACCCAAACTAGATGCTCCTAATGGCAATGGTTTGTTTGTGTATCCTAATTGTTGTGACTGTGCACCTTCTGTCACTGCAGTTCTGCCTTCCAACAGGAAATCACAATTCCAGTAATACAGGTAATTCCAGAATTTCAAGTGGAGTGGAAATTCATAGAAACATGGAAAAAAATGTGCTTGTTTAACCACATGAATGCATTATTTTTATTTTTGAACATTATCCAAATTAAAAACTTCGCTGCAGTTGACATGTTCCTACAAAATGTTTTAATGTAGATGAAACTGCATCTTCTCATGGTAAACTTTTTAGTTAAATTTCTTTGGCTGGTTCTCTGTCTAGTGTTTTGCTTTTCTAGAAGTTAGTCTGCTGTAGATTCGATTTCTTTAAATTAGATTAAAGTTGCTGGAAAGAAATTAATATTAAATTAAGAAACAGCAAGCCTCATACTAAATAGAGGAAGTGTGCTTGCCTTGCAATTCTACAAAATGATCAGGGCTCTTATAAACAGTCATAAACGTGCTCGGGAAGTGCCCTCTGTGAAAACATGGGAAATTTTCTGGACTTGAGCCAGGTTTCTGTGTCTGCACACACACACACACCCCCACCCCTGCTGTGTGATACACCATCTTCCCACATTATTGTCTGCATTTGTTGCTGCTGTTTAGTTTCCTGCCAGCAGACATGCGACAGCGACCATCTGTGTGGGATGCTTGAGGTGTGGCAGAGCGAGCTAATGCCGTTTTCCATGAGGTGGTCACTAAAGGCAGGAGGCAAATTGTCAGGTCTGTTATAAAGCCCTGCAGGACATCAATGGATGGTGTCGGGGCAACGACTGTAGTACCATATGACCACAATTTTGATTGTACCTTGTTTTCATCTTACATGCTCATCGCTAGATTTGTGAGAGACTGTAAATGCTAACACCTGGACACCATTCAGCTTCCTCCAGGTGGTCTCCTATGTGCTCTGTGTAGTGCAGGAGGGAGATTTGGGTGCTTCGGAAGGACAGCAGCAAAAAAATCGTGCTGAGTAGGGAGGTGCACGGAGGTAGTGAGTAGGAGTAACTAAGTGTGTAATGTCCCTGAATACTTCTTTATAGCCCACAGGCTCAGCCCTGCTCAGGGCTTTGAGCCCTCAGTGAGGGAGGGAGAGCTGCACTGCAGTCGCCCCTGTGGCCCTTCTGTCAGCCACCTCCCTCTTCAGAGGAGGGTTCTGTGGGCCCTGTGCTCCCCTGGGGAGGAGATGGGAGGGCACTGTTCTTTCTGTGAGTCACCTGAAGCATCTGTAGTTTTGTAGAAGGGCCTGCAAGATTTGTGATGCTGGGTGGAAGAGGTACAAGAAGAAGCATGAGTGGGTCCATAGTTCACTGGCTTTGGGTGCCTCGAGCAGGAATGGCTCACAGGAATGGCCATGGATTGGGAGATAGTCTCATCCTGCACTCTGAAAAAGAAAACAGTTGGACCTGTATTTCTTGAAGGGTCTGAGCCTGATATGTGTTGGGCCTGGTCATATGACATGGAGTGCAAGTTTGTGGATGACAGCAGGCTGAGTGGGGCAGTTGACACACCTGAGGTATGGGATGCCATACAGAGGGACCCTGGACAAGCTCAAGGAGTTGGCCCATGTGAACCTCATGAGGTTAAAGGAGGCCAAGTGCTAAGTCCCACATTTGGGTCAGTGCCACCCCAAGTATCAATACAAGCTGGGGGTGAAGGGATCAAGAGCAGCCTGCTGAGAAGGACCTGGGGATGCTGGTGGATGAAAAACTGGACATGACCCAGCAGTGTGCTCTCCAAGCATGCAAAGCAGAGTGGCCAGCAGGACAAGGGAGGGGATTCTGCCTCTCTGCTCTGGTGAGATCCCAGCTGCAGTGCTGCATCCAGCTCAGGGGCCCCAGCACAAGAAGGACGTGAATCTGTTGGAGCAGGTCCAGATGAGGTCCACAAAGCTGACCACAGGGCTGGAGCACCTTTCCTATGAGGATAGACTGAGAGAGTTGGGCTTGTTCAGCCTGGAGAAGAGAAGGTCCCAGAGTGACTTTATTGCAGTGTTTCAGTACTTAAAGGAGACTTACAAGAAAGGTGGAGACAAACATTTTAGTAGGGTGTGTTGCAGTAGGACAAGGAGTGATGGTTTTTAAGCTAAAAAGATAGATTTATATTGGACATAAGGAAGACATTTTTTTACAGTGAAGATGGTGAAACACTGGAACAGGTTTCCCACAGAGGTAGTGGATGCCCCATCCCTGGAAACATTCAAGATCAGGTTGGATGGGACTCTGAGCAACCTGATCTAGTTGTAGAGGTCCGTGGGCCTTGCAGTGGGAATTGGACCAGATGCTCTTTAAAGAGCCTTCAACCCAAACCATTCTGTGATTTTATGAAATAGGAGTAATATGCATGCAGCTACCAGGTAACTGAGTTGCTACATCACTTAATAGTGTGGGTCTGTTGAGTTTGCCAGTCTGTCTTTGTTTCAGACCCCATGATGTGTCACACCTTGGGCAAAGTGTTTTCTTCTGTACCTGATATGGACGGAGAATGTATACAATCTACATACACACCATATTGGTCTTTGGTTGTTTTAATGCAAAGGCAGGGGGACTGGAGCTAGATGATCTTTCAAGTCCCTTCCAACCCAAACTATTCTATGATTCTATGAAAAAGGCTTATTTAATGTTCCGTAATAAATTGAGGAACATTTAAAATGCAGATGAACATGAAAACCTTAAAAGGGAACAAGGAATAGTTAAAAGGAGTCCCCATTATTTTTGTGGAACATTTTCATCTGTAATGTGAACTGTCAGTAAGGGCTCCATCCGCCTCTGACAGCTGTGGCTGGAATAAGAGCATAAAGGCTTAAACAGAAAAATATGTTGAAAAATGAAGACCAAAAAATCCCAACACTTAATTTGTTTTGTTCGAGTAAGCAAAGTAAGCAAATCTTACAGGGTAGCAGATACACAGGATAATAGAAATTTAAAGTAGAACTGTATGCTTGCTCTTTTAAATTAAGTATTAAGGATAGGTGCCAAGAAACTAAGACCCACATTTGACCCCAGATTTGACCATTTCAGTAAAGAGAAATTAAATAAATGTCATTTTGGCATTTAACATTTCCTCTTTTCTGGGGCATAGCTATCATTCATGTAATAGGAAATAAAAAAAATAATAAAGTTCATTTTATCTTTGTCTTAAATGTAACTGTCAGGAAGAGGAAGTTGCTGTTTATCAAATAGAATAGAGTTAAAATCATCTAATTCTGTTGAGTATATATATTATATAAAGATGTACTGGACTTGATGATGGGTGTCATTAAGCATGGGCTAATAGGTGAATCTAGGGATTATTTTATAGCATACAGTGTATCTTTCTTACTTCAGAGTGTTGGTTTACAGCATCTCAAAGGTACCCAAATCTGTTGTTTTGATATACAAAAATCAGAGTATTTTTTATAGACAGTTGCTGTAACTGTCTTCTCTCTTAATATTCAATCAGGAGACACCTGCCTCGTTAGCATGGACCATAGGTACAGTTGTCAGAGGTCACATGAGATGCTTCAGTTTGAAGCTAGTCAGTGGCTGTTTGTGGTAGAAGCCTTGGGTGATGCACTGGGAGGGAAAGAGGAGCTCCTTAACACAGGAGGAACAAGTTCTCTTCAGTTTCTGTCTCCCCAGTGATGTTTATCAGCCTGCTCTCAGTCCCTCAGGATCCCTGTGGTAGACTCCGCCTCCTTTATCTTTTTCCCATAAGTTGCTTTTTGGAGATACAGAAATGACCACTTTCAAATATACATGACAACCTGTAAATTTTTATGGAATTTCACTCCTCGTATTGATTTCTCTGTGGTGAGAGGAGGATAAGCGTGAATATGTGGTCAGGTTTTTCCATTAGCAGCAAAGAATGCACAAGTCCCTAGACCCAGGAAAGTCACCTTACAGATACCAGTTGTATAACATAAACTTTCTTTCCTTTTGAAGGGTCTGTTAAGTTTTTTGTATGTATCTGAGCACTGCTGGAAGTGTTATCAGCTTCAATTATCAGTCAGGCAACAAATTAATTTGTCTGGTGATCCATCTCAAAAGCAGCAAGCACTACTGTTTCCACCTCCAACCTTAACCAAATTGAAAAATGTGTCTTCTTTCATTTACAAGTTTCTTACACACTCATCTAGATGATAAACAAAGGAATCTTTTGAGGTCACATTGGGAAATGAAACAATAAATGCAGAATATGGACCAGAATCTAAAACTTCAGTTCAAGAGCAACAAGGAAGCTGATGAAAGAAGTCAGCATTATCTTTTGGCAAAATACAGGCTTATAAGCACTGGCATTAGACAAGTTCTTATTTGGTTTTTCATTTGCTCTTTTATCTCACACAAGTCCCTGTTGTACACAAGTTTGATCTTCCTTTTGCTTCCAAAATGGCACAGTTGGAATTCTCTTTAACAACTAAACCAAGCATTTTAACTTACCATATTTTACTGGAAATTCGGTAAGGTTTTCTAAAAATGTTAGCATTTTTCTAAGGTAAAGTAAGGAAAGGCTAGACTGACAGCTGATCTAATAAATTAGATGTTTCCAAGTAGGTCAAAATTACAGGTATGCACCATAGAGGAATTAGCTGAAGAAATAACTGAAATCTTATCATTTAAGATTGAAGACTGTTCAAGAATGAGTATAACTCTGTGGCAAAGTGTGATGTCCTTTTTTTAACCTACATTTAAAGAGAACTGTGAGATTGTTAGCCCAGCTTAATGCCCAGAAAGATACTGGAAAAAATGAGTTATAAAATAGCCAGAGGATGATGTGTAGCAGGGATTTCTGGGGAGGAATCTGCATAACTCAAACCACTCGAGGAATAACAAGAACACACAGCATAGGTCTGTAGATCCAGAAAACTCTTAAGACCTTGTGGGCGCATCAGTTGTGTAACAGGAACTGTTTTTTTGCTGTGAAGGATCTCTAGTCTGAGGAGAAATCAGCAATAGTTCAGCATCAAACCAAAAAGATGTATTAACTGTAAGGCTTAAAATTGTTGTGCTCGGAGTCTGTTAAAATTCATAATTTTCATTAACTATTCCTGCAATTGAGTATGTTTATTACAGTTTGCCAATCTGAGAAGTGCTGTTTGTACTGTGAAAGTCAGAATCCAGAATGGCCCTTGAAAACTGACAGGAAAAGCCCTAAAATTCACTAAGGACAGGAAAATTGGCCACTGTTAGTTGTGGGGAGAAGAATTTCCTTTGTTTTTTTTTTCCCCACATGATGTAAACTGACATAGGATATAGCAAGTGTTGAAGAGTTTTCCATTCTGCAAAGCAGTGGTGAGGCTTGTGCTGGATCACTGTGGTGAAACTTAGGTACTATACTTGAAATATGTGGACCAATTGAAGAGAATCAGGAGAGAACATCAAAAGTTACTTAGAAATATGGAAGACATGAGAGCAGGAACATTGAAAGGACTGAGTTTATACAGTGTAAAGAAAGTAAGATTAAGGCATGAATGGTGTTAGGAATTATAAAAGGCTGTTGCAGAAAAGAAATACTCTAGTGAGGAAGTAGCAATCTTGTGTTTAAGAGAGGGAAATTTAGGCCACATGCTAGGAAAGGGTTTTGAATAGGAAGAATAGAGAAGTGCTGAAAAATGACTTAGGGGGCTTGTGGAATTTCCATTACTAAAGGTTTTTAAAAATAGATGAGAAAAACTGAGCAATAACCAAACTAGAACTGATCCTGCCTCTAGGTCGTAGGATGAACTAGCTGGATGATCCCACCCATCTCTATTTTCTGTTACATTTCTTTTCTGATCAAGTTACATCCCAAGGCTCCAATTACATGCATTTTCACACTTTCTCCTCATGTTTAGCTTTTAGGAGGAAGCAGTCAGTCTCCCATGTTAATGACTAGACTTTTTACTGATCTTACTCAAGCTATCCTCAAAAGAATGCTGATACTACATACTGATGCCAGGTGAGCATCAGTTTTCATAGATGATGGTTAAAAATTGGAGCACCATGATCAGAATTAATAGTATTGAGTAGTGTTTAGTCATTCCATTGTATCCAAGTAAACACCTCATTTAGAAATTAATTATTTGCAGTGTAGTAAAAATTATTTGGGGTCTCTGAGCCACAAGAGGAAAAATGGAGTTGTAAAATCTGGGTTTCCGTATTTTGATCCCCAGTAGGCTCCAGTAAGTAACTGTTTGGTTTATTATTTATTATGCATTATTCATTGTGCCATCTTTTTTTATGACTCTGAAGTGATTTGTATGCTGTTGTAGAAGGTAGAGCCCTATTGTCTGTCAATGTGCACATTGCTTGGATCTCTTTTTGTTTGTAAAAATAATACAGAATTCTACATCTTAAACTCCTGGTCGAAAAGTTCCATTATTCCCTTCTGGAACGTGGTCTTATATGAAGAAAAAGACATACCAAGCACATCTATCCTATTATTATTTAAATTATTCCTCTGTATTATTTGGCTTGAATATTTATTAGTTTTTTGATAACTCCTTAAATTATTCATAAAGGGTAGCCATACGGTTTGATGAAAAAAGCAGTACAATGAAACCTTATTTTTCATTTCTGGCTTCTTTCATGCAAACTATTCTCCAGTGGTTTTTTGTTTTTTTTTTTTAGCAAAGGCTTGCAAGGTGCTGGGAACCTCTGTTATGTTTCTTGCAGCATCCCCTCCCTCTTGGTTTCAGTGGGAGGGAAGAACATCCAGCACCTCACCACCCTGTATGCCCTGGCGTGGTTTAGATAAAATAATAAATATCCTCCAAGAGAAATGGAAATGAAGAGGCAAAGGTCAGGAAAGAGAGATGTCATTTCCCATAAAATATAAAAAGTGTATGAGGAATTACTGAGTTAGAGAGAAAGAGAATAGAAGATTGTTTTAGGTGATTTATGGGATTTTCTTTTGAATCCCACCAGACTCCAAAGAAATAAGGGCAATTGCTGTACTGACTGAAATATCCATGTGTATGTCAAGTGTCTGACAGGAGTCAGCAACAAATACTTGACAGGAAGGCATAAAACCCTCCAGTAAGCAGATTGAGGAAGGATTATTTTCATATACTGTGTCTCATCCTCATCTGTAATATGTATAGGTTTGCTTAAACCCTGAGGTATAAGATTCAGTGTTTATTCTAAAAGGTTTCTCATCGCTATAGGTATGCATCACTCAGCATTTCTATTACCAATATACCTACAAAATTCTCTTCAGACATACAGATAGGTGGTCTCATCAGCATTTTGCATCAGTGATCTTTTAGTCTGATTTTATGTAGACGGATGCTTCTTTTTATGGCTTTTAAATTTGACATGTTCTGCCTTCATTGACTGTCTCTTTTGTTTTGTGTTTTTGACTCATGGCTCACTCTTCTCTACTTGCATTACTATGGCGACTACTAAAACCTAGAATATCTTTTGACCAACTGCCTTGTTTTTATTAAATTCTTCACTTTCTCTCTGCCAGACTGTGTCGTGAATTTGGCATTTTAATGTATCCGACTTCTTGTTTAATTGCACCAGGCTCTTGTGTAATACAAGTCCTTCGCCAAGAAGGACTGCCTGCTTAAAATCTGAAATAAAAAATGGGTCTCAGGAAAGGTCAGTTGTGGTGTTAATATTGTAGATCAGTGTGAATCTTGCTTGACTCTGAAGAGCCTGGATTTTAAAATACATGATAGTCCAGTGTTGGATTATTGACCAATTTCTTTTTGTTTCCAGCTGAGCTGCCAGGATCATCTGCAATCAAGCTCTCCTCCTTGTGTGATCTTCCAGCTCAGCTGCAAGAATTGTACCAGCAGGGCTTTGTCTTGGCTGCTGTCCACCCTTTTGTGCAACCAACTGATGAAAAAGAGAAAACTCCCCAGGAACAAATCTTCAGGGCTGTGCTTATCAAGAAAACAGAAAGGTAAAGTATTTCCAGCGAACTGAGATAAAAATAGACAATGTGATTTCCTGCTGAGTTTTGACCTACATCAGGAAATTATAGCAGAGTTTACTGTGCAAGACTTGATTTTTTTGTTGTTGTTGGTTTTTTTTTTTTTTTTTTGTTTTGTTTTGTTTTGGTTTTTTTTGGGTTTTTTTGTTGGTGGGCTTGAATAGGCTTAACATGTTCTTCATGTTTACAATTTGTCTACAGTTTGGCAGGCAACTTGGAGAATAACAAGTTGAAATATGCTCTGTATTTTGGGATATGTTGTCATGAGAGGCAAACAAACAAGCCCTATGCCTGACAGTTTGTGAGGATGGTCTTGTTGGTACCCTTTAAGAATTTATTAGATTAAATTATGACAGAAGAATTGTTTGCTTAGCAAAGGCGTATTTTGTGTTTAGGCAGTTACAGTTAATACAATTAATTTGAGAACTGTAGTACTAGTGCATACTTCTTAAATTTATGTGTAGACTTTAGGCCTTTCTTTCCTCGAAACAGTACTAGTTCTTTTAAATTTTTAGTTGGTGCGAACTGCATAAATAAAAAGATTGCTTTCCTGCTTTGTTCATTTCTTAAAATGTATTAAGAATAATTTACATAATCAAAGTCTGGAGATGAATAAATAAACAGAAATTCTGTTCTTTTATGATTTAATGTGATTTCTAAAAAAAAATCGATAGGATGTGCTGTTAAATAGCCCAGAAGAAAGTGAAAATGTGGATATTCATAAATATATGATTTTTGGCTAATTATTTACAACCTAATTTAATATTATGTGGCCACCCCCAACTCTGCAGTTGCCTGTATTGTTCCAGCCATTTTCTACAGTTCCCTACATTAGTTGCATTCCCCAGTCCAGCCCTTCTTACAGTGACCAGTTCTGAAGGGTGGCAGATAATTAAACCTCTGTCTGCCAGTCCTGGTCCCTCTCTTTGGCTGATGCTTGAAGGAAACGATGTGCCTGTTTTACACCTCTATTTAAAAAATAAACCATTCAGCATTCAATTTGCTGCAGCCTGGTATCCAGTTGCTAGTGGCTATGGACAGGGTTGAACTTCAACCTCTGACTTAAGGTAAAAGTTCTGCATTTTGTTAGTAAATATATGTAGGCATTAGGTGTCACAAGCAATTTGAGCTTCTGAAATAACTCTTAATTTACTTTGATTTGATTTTAGTTTTATTAGTACAGAACTTCATGCTGGCTTGCCTGATACTATTGTTTAAATGGCTTCCAGTTGTATGGTCAAAACATGGAATGTTTGGCTGAACAGTGGGCTTGTTGAGTGATGCTGGGCTGAGCTTGCTTGGTTTTGGGGCCTTGTCTTCCCTGCCTACACAATACCTTGCTGCAAGCAATGAAAGTATTGACATGCATGAGTTTGTAATGCTAAGTAAGCACTTAAGGACTTCTGTTAGGTTGAGGTCTGAGGGTTCAACATCTTCCAGGTCTGAGCTCTGACCAGAGTGCTCACTGTGTCGCTGTGCTCATACTGTATCCAGTAGTTTACATCTGTACAGAATGACTGTGGAAGAGTACAAAATCTTAATTGGCTGCTCACTCACTTGGGTGCCAGTGTTGCACACACTTTAGACAGCTGTAAATGACTGTACAAAATTGAAGACAGTAGAGAGTCTTGAACCAATTAAATTTCTTTTACATTCACAGTCCGTTTCTCTGCATTCTCTTATCTGTCATTTCTGACTGCTTAGGGAAGCGGAAGAGACGTGGTGAAGCAGGAAAAAAACAAGTACCAGAAGGGGAAATGACATCAGTTTGATGTTTCATGTAGCTTAAATGTTCCTGAGTTTGGCTGAGAGTTTGGGACCAGCTTCTCCCATAGTGTGTGGGTGCAACAAATATTTGCGTTGCCAAGTGCCGTGAAGAGAGATGGATGTTGCACAGATTTCAGATGACTGTGGCCTGCACAGAGACCACCTGTATCTGAACTGCAAGTTTATGTCATTCCACAAACTGCTGGAGGTTAAAAATATGTAACAGTATGAAAAAAAGAGACGTAGTGTTAATTTTTTTTAATTAACCTTTCTCATTGCACTGCTGATAATGATTAAATTATATTTTTTTCCCCTGAGGAGTGTCAGGTGTCTTGTCATCTCAAGGCAGTCTCTGTATATAACAGTTAAAATGTGGGTAGAAGTTAGGTCTGCTTAGGCTAGTTGTTGATCAGATGACTGTTTATTTCTGTTGTAAGATTTTAGGAGTAAAAGTAGCCCAGCCACAGTTGTAGGATCACTAGTAACATCATTTATGCTGTGGGGTACAAATCAGTCCCTTTGGTGGTATGGTGTTCATGGGGAGCCAGGGAGTCATAAAAAACTGTACCTGGTTTTGGGACCCACCCTTGGGCTTCCTGGGCACTTGCTGCAAAACACCTGAGGCAGGAGCTCCTTTCTCACTGCAGATGTTTCAGCACAGATGGCTCCAACACTCTGCACTTCATCTGTCCATTGTCTGGCAGATACCAAGTGTGCTTTTCCACCTTCCGTTTTTTTTGTTCCCTGAATGGAACAGAAATGAAATTGTTGTGGTAGTGCCTACAGTAATGCCAATTCCATGTACACAGAGACACAACTGAACGCTTGAATTAATCTTTAGTCAGTGTTGCACCTTTCTATGTCAGTTTTATGTGTTAAAATTAATACTGTTGACTTGTGCTTTGAGGACTTAGTTTTATAGCTCTGCTTCTCCAAAAGTAGGAAGAGGGTATGCCAGCTGCAGCAGATGATGGGTATCGTGGAACACCATGCTGCTGCTGTCAGTGACATTTGCAGTGGCTGAATTTGTTTAACAATAAAATGGGAAAGGGAGTGCTGAGGTGTGTTGTACATTAGAACTCATGAAAACAGTACCTGTTAGTGTTATTTTTAGCCTATTTTGCCATTGTCCTGTAGTTTCAAAATACTCTGTGTGAGTTTTCAATGGCCTTGTATGTTAAGGTGACTTTTAAAGTCAGTTTGATAGCTTTCTGTTAATCTGTGCTGGTATCTCTGGCTTTGTTATCTTGGGTATGTAATCATTTGTGGTAAATATGGAAATAGGAGTCATTCCTGCTGTAGGACGTTTGAGGAAACATGCTCCTAACATATGTGGATGCTGTATCTGTTGAAAACCAAGGATTACCTGCTGGAATTGTTAGGGAAAATATGAAATTAAGGGATAGATTTTTTAAAAATCAACAATATAATTGTTTGCAGTGCAAAAGGCATCATGTTCAATTAGAAGTAAATGAAATAAATGTAGGAGTGTTTAATTCTTTAGAGTCACTGGGCATGAAGGTAGTCTACAAAGTTGCTAAACAACTGTGCCATTGCCCTCATTAAATTTTATATAATAAATTTAAACATTTCTGTAGCATCTAATGGAATGGTGTACACTAACCAGCTGATTGGAAAGTGGTTTGGAAGTCACATAGAATAGAGTTGGATAAAAGAATAATAATTTCAGTGCTCGTGAATATTTTCTTTCCCCCTCTAAATTTCAGTGGACTTAACTAAAAAGCAGTTGTCTGTTCTGTTGTCTGTGCTGAGTTCTGAGATACGTGGATTTCTTGAAGAAGAAATCTTGAAGAATCTTGTATCAATTATGTGAAGAAAACTCTTTGAGCCCAGGTTTTTTGAGGGTTTTTTTTTTCTGAATTTAGGGAAGCCTCCAAGTGTGAAGTATAGGTGTGGCCTGCTGGTTCACATTCACACTTGGGAAGAGTAGATTCACACTGATTTACGCTTAGAATCTCAGGAAAGGGAATGTAAGCTGGTACCTGAAAAGCATGAATGTGTGACAGTGGGTCTCTGCTGATGGAAGGGATGGGGGAAGGTCCATGTGTTTGGGAGGTTCTGGCTAACCAAGGTGAGGAGAGTAACACGTATGTTGCTTACATTCCCCAGAGGAACAGAAATCAGTAGTTCTTTGCGTGTGCAATAACCTTTTTCTCCTTGGCCTTTTATTTCCACACTCACTGGTTTTTTGCTTTAAACTTCTCTGTGTAGGTGTCTTGGGTGCATTATTATTTTGTATAGCTTGTGGCTGTTGCAGGTTATCCTGCAGAGAAATTACAAAGTCAGCCCCTGAACAAAATTATAACAAAACCATAGCACAAAGCTACTTTAACTTGTTCCCAGCAACCTGTGGTGTGATACCCCTCTCTGGTACCTTAAAGTTTCAAAATTCTCTGTCAGTTAAAATGCTTTGATGTCCGTTTCTAAATACTCAGCACTGGAAAGCAACCTCCATTCTCCCTCACTGGGAAAGATACAGGGCCTGCATTCATAAACTGTCTGCTTTTAATAGTTTTTACATGTTTGCAGATGCTTCATTTCACCATGGTAGAGAAGCAGGGTATATAAATGGTATTCCAAAGAATTTCTCTCTGTTGTGCCATCTTTGTCTTAGGACATAGCAGCTACAGGTTTTGCCTGCAGTCAGTAAAGGAATTAACAGGGAAACGTTGCTCTCCAGAAGTAGACTAAGTAGTATAATTTAACCATAATTTTTTAGAGTTTCTAAATGTTATAAATTTCTATGTTTACCTCACACAGCTTTGCAGCTGTTTTCCTTTTCTGTAAAATAATGAGGTGTCAAGTGTTGCAGAGATTTCACTTGATGAGATGATTCTAATTCTATTTCTGTAATTTCCCTGTATCTGTTAGTCCTGACAAAATGCAAACTATCATCACTTGGATAACAAGAACTCTGTTTATCTGCAAAGGAATTTGACAGACTGAGTTCAAAAGTTTAATAGTAAACCAAGATTTTTACAGTTTCCTGATTTTGCTGGTATTTCACTTGGATGTTTTCACTTTGGTGAAAGTAGCTACTTTGCATTGATACAATATATTTTTATTTTGGATATAAACGCATGTGTGTGTGTCTGTTTGGTTTTCATGTAGGATTTAAGCTTGAAGATAAGAAATGTCTGAATTTATCTTCATAAGCATTAGGATCAAACAGGTTTGTGTGCAAATGTAATGTATGTTGTTGCTCTCAGCGGGCTGATTTCAACTTCATGAAAAGATAATATTTATTCTATACCCAAAAGTCAACAGATACCTTCCTTTAGCTCAAAGGACAATGGCTTGAGTTTTGAAAGCTTGTTGTTTGTTACAAGTTCAAAGAAATACATATTTCCTCACAATAACTTTTAACAGTGACCCGAAATAAATGTTCTTTCATCTGTGTTCTGAAAGTTGTAAACACTGCACATTAAAGATGCCTGTGCATCAATACGTGCCCAAACATTTCTCAAGAAACTCTATATACTGTCATTAAAAAAACTTTATAAATTTTGCTAACAAATAATGCATATTGCAGTGGTAAGATTTCCTATAGTCAAGAAAATGTTTAGGTAATAAAGTTAAAGCAGTATCACATGGGTTAGACTTGAGGCTCTTATGATGCAATATACCTGCTTTTATTTTTATAAAAAATGGTGTGGTTTGTGGCTGGGCATCATAAAACCTATGGATTTTTAGATGGTGTGTTCTTGGTTTTCAGATACTCTAGTTCTGCTAGATTTTTAACCTGAAGTTGTAGAGATACCAGCCACTCATGTTAATCACTTTGGTGTGGTTTTATTGTTTTCTTAATGTAGACCAGTTTGTTATGAATGTACAGTTCTATTTGAATGGTAGGGCTATTCCTGTGTAGTGGAAAATCTCAAAACTGCACTTACGTTCTTAGCATCCTCTTAATGAAATAGTAATTTTAGAATGTCTGTGCAGTTTACAAGTGTGTTTTGGCTTGCTGAACTCACGGGCATAGGGAATTTCAGGAAGATTAGGACCAAATGTTGGCTTGTTCTATTCCTTCTTGTATCTGAAAAGGATTGGAAATCCAGTTTGTAACAGATACCAAGTTGTCAGCTTTAATAGTTACTGTGTAAGTTACTGGTTCTCCACAGCTGGTTATGGTTTTTCTACCATGACATGGTACTTAACAGCAAACAGCTGTGCAGGAAATGACAACCTACTGAAACAACCATCATAACATATTTTTGGCCAGTGAACTTCCAATTATAAGTTAAAATCGTATTTATTCTATGTATAATCATCTTGTTTAGTGGCACTAGAAGCCCACTTTAGGGTTCAGGATGACACTTGCTGGAAGTCTGTGGTCCCAAGCCTTTTCCATATTGGTAAATTTGAGGATACCCTCTACCCCACCCCACCAGGCGTGCGAATGCTGTCCCTCTGCTCAGCATCAGGTAGACTGAAATTCCACCTCAGCTCTTTGCCATCCCATGGTTAAGGTTGTCCATGGTGGGCACTGAGGGTACCTACAGTGACAGAAAAATCCTTCTTCAGGAAAATTGTTCAAGATAAACAAACAATAAGATGTATAACAAAGGAAGAAAAACAAATGAAAGCCCAGAGTGTGTTAGTTGCAATGAAGTTTTCTGTCAATCTTCATGGCCAACCAGTGGTTGTCCTCTCCTGGGATGGGAGGCAGGAGGCTGCCCTTCCTCACTGCAGGGGAGGTGCTGGCATTGTTCCCTCTGTCCCTTGTGTTCCGTCTCTGGTATCCCACAGTGCTTTACAGTGAGTACAGGGTGTTGTAATGGATCCAGATGTAGCAGCTTCTCCAGTTCATCTTGGCTTCCAAGAAGGATACAGCATTAGTGTATCCAGGTGTGCTTCTTTCAGGCTTGGACCTTTTATAATTAACCCAGTGATTTTTTTTTATCAGAGGAATAAAGGTAATACAAAACCCCCAAATGTTTGCAGGCCATGAAGGAAGATTCCATTTTCCAGCTTAGGAGGACAAAAAGAAAAGGAAGAAGTTGCTGACTGTGCATCCAGAAGGAAAGGAAGATCTTTAGAACTGCTGGAGCTTACACTTTTTTTTGACTGAACTGATCTCAGCATTTCTCTTTCTCTTCTGCTTTTTGTTGAGAAATATTTTATGATGGGAAAGTGAAAATCAACTTTACATAAAACCATTGCTTTAATTTTAAGATGTTTTATATGTTGGGCTCCCAGTAACATCCTGTGCTATAAAACTGGTAAGAGACTCCAGAGTATGGATTATTGGGTTATTTCTCACGATTGACATCAGTCCTTTTTCAGAAGGGAGCAGGGGAATGCAAGTGCACAGAACTGTGCTCTTTGGATTTTTTCTCTCGCTTCTGGGACCTTGATAGATGTACATTTTGTGGGGGTCCTATTTCATGGTTTCTAATGAAAGTGGTCCTAAAAGTAGTCCCATTAAATTAATAAAACTAAAAGCATATTAATTTCTGTTCATACAGAATTTACCTGTACCTGTAATTATCTACTTCTCTATGGCTATATTAATAATATTCTAAGAGTTTAATGAGAGACTTTTATGATATTTATGAAATATTTTGTGATACATGTATGAAATGCATTGTTTATTGCATAGAGACTGGGAGCAATTTCTTGTCCACCTAGCTTTGCTCAGAAAATTATTTCTGTGGTCTGTGACATCCACAGCTGTTTATTATTTTCATCTGAAAAGCTATGGCTCTTGTTCCGTTTGTTTATTTTTGACGGATAAAATAAAAGGCTTTTAAAGTTTTCCTTAAAAGGTGGAAACTACCAGTGTAGACAAAGACTTGCTTTTAGCATATATGGACGTAATTTACTTGAGAGCATGGAAAAATACTTCTTGGTAATACAGAGTCCTTCTGTTGGAAGATTTTAACTAAGGATTTTATGGCCTTTAGTAGGATCTGTTAAGTGTGTTCTGTAAAATAATGTTCTTAACAGAGTGCAGTCGTATTTGATGCCGTTTCTTTCATGAGTACAAAGGTAGCCCCCAAACTCTTAGAGAAGGAATTCAATGTCTGCAATTAAATATTTCCAAGCAGCAAGTGTATTTTAAAGTAAGTGCTTCTTAAAGGAGTCAAACAGGACATTTCAAGCAGCTGTAGTAATAATCACTGTATTTTTATGGATGTAATCGGTGTCTCACATAACTCTTACTCCTTTCAAAGAGGTTAGAAGCAGGTCCTCAAAAAATTGCACAAAATCGGAGCTCAGGGAGCTGTTCAGGGGGAGGAGAGGAATTAGGAGAGAGTGGTTCAAAGCAAGCTTCTCTCTTCCTTACACCTGTCTGTAACTTCACCAATGTAGGCTGAAAAGGATTTATTTTTTCTGATAGCCAGGAGATTTAAACATTAAAATACAGTCTTTCTCATTCTTTCAGAATAATTAGAGCAGTAAGTTTTCATGTGGGTCACAGCAATGCTAGAGTTATGAACAACCTTTGCCAAATGAGTGGGCACAGAAATAGCATGACACAGACTTAATTTCCGGGATTTGATATCTTAACTTTGAATTTGAGCTGTAGTATTTTACAGTCTCTGGGAGGGGAGTGGCTTCCTCAGCTGGGCTGGAAGGGAGCTGCGGTGAGTACAGTGGGTTATCCCAGCAAGGGAAGTAGTGGAGATGTTTGTTCCTTGCATTTGTAGAGTTTTGCAGTTGACCCCTTAAAATGGGATTGGTTGTCTAAAAAGGGCTTGGTTCCTTGCTGCCTGTTCCTGGTAACACATTTCTGGTGTGTAGTTATACAGCAGCCAAAGCACTGGAGAGTTTTGTTTGCTCCACTTGGTGTTGTATGGACTTGACTTTGCAATATTGAGTGTCAGTTTTGATGGTTTATTGATTGTGTGAGCGTAGAGAGCCCTAGTTCATATTATTTCTGTCTAGAACATGGCTAGATAACATCAGTGCTACTTTTCCTGTGAGTCATACTCAGATTAAAAAAAAAAAAAAAAGTAGGTATAGTTGTAAGTATGCTTGCAGGGAGACTTTCTAAACTTTATTTTTGTGTTCTTGAGTTTATCTGTGGCAGAAAATCTGCATAGAATAGATGCAGTCCTTATCTAGGACTTCAGAACAGCAAAAATTGTTGCCTGCAGTACGTGTGTTATCACTCTTAAAATGATTTTTTATTTTCTTGACAAAGTTCTTCTTGCTTCTTAAATTAATTTATGTGTGCAGAGGAGTAGTGGTGAAATACTGTTAGTCCCCCAATAATGACTTGTGTAACTTCTGTAAAGATGTTTGAAGAATTTTCATGAATACCAATGCTTTGTTAAAATTTTTGTCCAAAATGAAGTAGAGAATGGAAGCACAGGTTATAAGAAGACCCTAGAAAAGAGGGGAAAAAGAAATAGGGAAAGGACTTCAGTGTAACCAAACAAGGCACAGTCTGCTACCACCTGTTCAGGTATAAGTGAGATAAGAGAAGTGAAGTGAGAGTGTAGCCTGTGTGAAAGTGGGAGGATCAAATATAGCAACTGTCTGCAGTATTGCCTAGGAAACACTGCCAGTTTGCAGTCAGCAGCCTACGCATCGCATGGCTCTGGGGAGCTGCTAATGGCTCGGGAAAGCCCCTGGGACCATCTGCAGCTGAAGCGTGTTCTACGTGTCACACAGTCCCAGTCCCCAGAACAGGCCTTTTGCACAGGCTGGCTTTTGCAAGCATGGCAAGCCTGCCGAGCCCCTGTTCTGCTGTTTCGCTGCTTCCTCAGCACTCCCATTTCAAACTTGGGTACCTTTCTTCCTGTCCTGTAGGTACCCAGGCATTGAACAACTGCTGGCCAGGATTAGTTCTTCACTTGGAACCCGATCTTTTGATTCTCCATGAAGTGTTAGATAACTGCTTTGTTACTAACCTCAAGAATTAGAGGCTAACATTTATTTTGAATGTTCTTCCATGTGTTCTCCTGAAAAACTGAGAAAGCGAGTGGTTGTCTGGGTATCCTCTGTTGATCAGGTGTGTCAGTTTCCTTTCATGGGAGTCTGGAGGAGATAAAAACTGCTTCAGTATCACTGCTTTACAGTGCATGCCTGCAGACTGTTTCTGAAGATCATTCAGTGTAACTTCCAAACATTCCCTTCCCATATTTTGACCAATACCTGTGTCCACAGTGCTGATTTGTTCAGCAAATGCATATGGCAGATGCCATTTGCTTTGAATTATTTTAGGAGTTAGTCTCTTCTGAAAGAGAAGGGACTTCAGGCACAGCTTTACATTTCTCAAAAACAAAGAATAAGGTGAGACTGAAGGTTAAACTATTTTGATCAGCCCCTGATTTTTAGATGTTGACTTGGAATGGTTCTATATAAGAGAAGAGGTTTCTTTCAACTGCTGTCTGTGAAATGCATCTTATGTCAGGCTGCCCTGTGGGGCCCAGAGCATCTGTCAGACCATTGCATTGGAACCTTCTTTTCGTATATTCTGAGTTATATCACCCGTGCATCTCCTTGGTGTTGGCCCTAGATGCCAGGCTGCCAAAGTGTTTCTTGGACAGAAAAAGAAATCTGGAAGTCCTTGAGACATCCCCCATCTGCCGTCATCGGTGTGGTTTGCTCCCCTAGCGAGTGGGTGAGGTACTGTAGCTGCCACTTTTCAGAACTGTGGTGAGCTCAGTGCAGGGAATGCATTGGAACCAAAGTTCAGTCTGAAGTTTAGCTCTCCAGGAGAAATATTTATAAATGGAGTATCTGGGTGTCCACTTGTAACAACAGAAACTGATTCTTCTTTTCTGTCTGCCTCTTTAGGTCTTCAAAAGGTGACGTCAATAGTGAAGGATATGTCTTGGAGGTAGAATGCTGCTCCTCTTTAAACAACCTTGCAGAGAAAAAGGAGATCCCTGATTTTGTTAAGAAAGTGAGTAAAAAGAAAAGGGGGGGTAGGGGCACAAACCCCAAAACACAGTATGCTTTTATTTGCACTATTACTACTGTTTCTAGTTCTGTCAATTTGGCAGTAGGAATATGTATCACTTTGACCAGCTGAAATACTGCACTAGAATTGGGTGTTTTGTAATTTTAAGTATCTGAACAGCAGTTATAATTCTTGACAGAAACAAGTTTGATCATATTATTGCTAGAAAATGATTTGTAGTGTCACAGGAGAATGACCTCCCACAGATGATATCAGTGTAGAACGTGGTCCTATAATGTGCAACGTTTTATGTTGAAACAATATATATAGTTTCCATTTTAGTGTCCAAATAGCCTATTGATTAGTACTTTACCTAAAAGGCCTTTTACCTCCAGGGAAACACCCAGATTATTTAAGTTTCGTTTCAGTATCACATGGTGTTTATCTGATAGAGTTGGTAGTGGTAACCTAAATACTTTTGTGAACCAGAATAGTGTTGCTTTCAATTAAGTATTATCTATGCTGGGGAATTGGAAGAGAACACTGCAAGCATTTATTTATTGCCTTCTTTTTAAAATTATTTTTGACTCTGTAATATTCTGCCAGACTGGAAATTAGCAGGTTACGTCCATTTTAGTGAAAACAGATTCAGATTGTGCTTGTTTCAAATTCTGCAGCATCTGTTGTGTCCTGTTGCATGTTATATAAACTAGCACTGAGTAGTCTATTTATTTAGCCACAGGGTGTGAGTAGGCATACTCCCCCAGCTTTAGTCCACTTGCAGTGATAATAGTTTAGAAAATGTTGAGAATAAACTTCAGGACAGGCTTTATGATCTTGATGGGGACTCATCTTGACAGACTACACTCATCTTCAATCTTTCCTTTTTACTGTGAAGTGTAAGAACTGGATTAAAAAGAATGCAGCTGTAACTATCCGATACCTAAAAGATGTATAGATTTTGGTGTCAGAACAACTGAAGTTTTCTAAACACATAATAATATTCAAAAATTTGAGCCCAAATTTTGTTTCAGGTCGAACTGTGTTATTACACTACTATTCTGATGTTATCTTGGATTATTTCAATATATTCACACTTAGGCAAAGCTGGTGTAGTTATTGTGTACCAGTTTCAACATGTTTGATTTTGTTCTTCAGTTCTTTGAGTCAGAGTAGAAATATAGGCGTAACTGTCACAACTGGTAGCAAAATTGTGCATCATTGAAACAGAAAATTTCTTTGCATTTGTAACTTCAGAAAGAGTATGGATAACATGAAAACAAAATGACAATCCAGGAGTCATCTTATTTCCATAAATATCCAATTCTCAGGCTCTTTATAGTGCTTTTCTAGACATGGAAATGTTTCTGTTGATAGAAGCCATTTGATTATGGGGTTATGAAGATGCCTTTTTGAAAGATGATAATTTAAATTTTAATAGCAAGAATATATATTTACTGTTTTTCTGTAGGTTGAGTATGTCGCTCATCCTCAGATGTTATTTGATGTAGAGAAATTTGACGTTCTTTGAAGCTGTTGCTGTCAAGTGCATGCTGTGTCACTATATCTGATTAAACACTGTGAAAGTCTCAACACTTTTATGTAAATCTAATTCAGGAAACAAGACTTGTTTGGGAGTAGGAATTAATTGTCATATTAACTAATTTGTCTCAGCAACAAAAATATCCATTGCTTTTAAGGGCAGATAAACCAGATGTTTACAAACAAAATAAATGGAAAAATAAAGGATGTTCTTCAAACAAAGTAGTAACAAAAAGCTGTTAGAGAAGGCAATTCCTTTCTTTAGAAAATGAACAGCCTTATAATTCTTGTCCAACTGTAGAATACAATTGAAGTTAATAGAATGTTTTAATTGAATAGGCAAATCCGTTATCTTTTCATAAGCTTTTCATAAGCAGAGGCTTTTAGCACAGGTTTACCGTCTTACTGTATTGCAAATTGCTGTATTTAAAAAAACCTAAACCAAATAGAATAGCCATATTTTCAAAACATAGTAAGAAGTCAAAATTTTCTCCCTGAGCTTACTAAAAAAAAAATTCCTATACCCTGAGAAAATTTTATTAATTTTATTGTGCACTGCTGTACAAGTATTACTTACCTTGAGTTTAAACAAGGATGGAATTTTAATAACTTTTCTGGATTGACTTTTTGTTACATTGAAAATGTGCATCATATTGAATATTAACTGCTTCCTTCTGCAAACAATACGATTTTGCAATGGCATACAGCATAGGTAATATGTGCTTTTTTCTTCTATAACTCTCTATAAATGTGTGAGAGTAATGAAGTAGAAACAAGGAGGTTATTTCACCTGGAGAATGCTTCTTGCTCACTGAAACAAAGTGCCTCAGTACAGCGTTGACTATAAAACATTTAAAAAAATGCCAAATACAACTCTCTGGTCAAACCTCTGTTCTGTGCTGAGATCCTTCTGCGCAGCATGCTGGACTTTGTCCCAGTTCTCCACTCTCTTTGCTACTTTTCTGCCACGGGCTCTGGCTGTAGCAAGACAGGGAACATTTAAATATTGGGGACATGATGTTGCATAAAATACACTCTTCCTGTACTTTAAAATCATGTCAACATCACCACACTGTGTTTGTTCTTTGGTATCCCTGTGGATCTAGTGCAGCTTAACCTGTCCTAAAGAGCTCAAACAGTCCCATGGTGTCTTTGATACATAATTTGGGGGCAATGACAGTAACTAAACTGTTGTGTATATACTGTACTGCTGTATTGGCATTAACCCTCCTGTCTTTAGCTCTCAGGCAAAACAGAGATTAAAGATTTGCTCATCTGCTTTTTAATAAGCAAAGCTAACTTCTGAACTTTTGATCACTGTGGCTCAGATCATTCTGAAGTTGTTGAAAGTAGAGATGTTACTTATAAGATACCATATTTTGTAATATTTTGACTTGTGTCTCATGTCAAATAAGGTAGTCTTTAATTACCTTAGTTGCTTTTTGTTTCTGTGTATCCTGTTACAATTTTTTCATCTGAGAGTGTTATCTGGAGTCTGTGGAGACAAGTAAGGGAAGGAGGAGCCAGGCTGACATCCCAAGTGAAGATTTGTTTTGGATACACAGTCATATATGAGTGCCAAATATGTTTCTCATGACCTCTGTTTTCTGTATCAGTCTGAAGTACATCCTCTAGAACTGTAACAGGCAGAAGGTTTTACTCCTGTATTCACATCTTTGTGGTGTTGGTGACAGGTTAGGAAATGGAGGATTCTTTCTGTACCATGTCTCTCCAGTTTTGAGTTTCTTAGAATTTAGGAAGCACATCTTTGGATCCTTGGTTATCTCCTTAATAATACACCGTCAGAGGGAATTCTTGTATGGTGTCTTATTTTCAGTGTGACACCATTGCAGGATTCAAGTTTCTTGTTCCTGTGGACTCATTATCCTACTCTGGGGAAGTAGGAATTATGATAAGCATAGAAAAGCATGGTTTAAAAATGGTTTCAGCTTAACTGAAATCCAAATGCAGGCATCTTCCTTTTGTGTTTTTGGCTAGACATGGATCTCTCCCTGCTGGTCTGTCCTTACTTGCTTCAGAAATGAGTCTAATTTCTTCTGGCAAACCTAAGGCAGTGCAGATGAATAATTGGTTTTGCATTTTCAGAGGTGGACTGGTTCCACTTGTAACAGGACTGCCATCGTGAAACACCTTTGTAGTGCTTCTTGTGCCATGAAATCTGCTGGATGAGACAGTGTGTGTCAAATCTGCTCGTTGCTGTTCTCTCTGTCATGTCTTGGTCAAGTTCAGTGAGTACAAATCATTAGCCCTGGCTCCAAAGCTGCCAGTAATGTGTCACTCCCTTAACTGATCCTCAGAACAACTTCTGTAGTCCAGAGCATCCTACAAATAAAATCTTGACTCCTGCAGATGCAGTGACATTGCCAGTAAGTTTCTTGACATTTATTTTATTGCCTAGTAATAGCATTGCTGGGCCATGGAAGCGATGGTAACTCTCAGACAAAGTGAGTGGGACCCCAGGGAGGAATCTGCCAACAAAATGCATTGCAAGGATGCTGCCACCCATGTACTTGATGTAGACTTCACCTCTGAAAGAGTGACCCCCAGTCCTTTCTGGTACAAAGGCAAGTTGAGTAGAGAACTGCACTATTCTGAAAGAAGGGCTGCACAATACTAACACACGCGTGAAGAACTTGCACCCTGCATTGCTGAAAGGATCTATTGTATTTGAGCCCTCTTGACAGTTTTATGGAAAAGTAAATGTTATCAGGAATAAGCCTGGCATGAGGTATGAGTATGTTTCAAGTGTTAGTTTATGAACTGGAAATTAATATGCATTGCTGAGCTGTAGTTGAATTCAGTGTGCTCCTGGAGGGCGAGACATTTCTTGGAGCATTTTGATCCTCCTGCCCCTTATCTGCCCTCGCTCCATTGGAGGGAACTTCAGGCAGGAGACTGACTCAGTGGTTGGATAAGGAACTGCTACACCCCCCTGAACAACCACAGGTTACTCTCACTGCATGTGTCTCTAGTTTGGTGATTTAATTAAAATATTGAGATCCTTCTTTTCATGCTCTCTTGATTTTTTTCGCCCTCCATTGATCTGTAGTTGTTTTGGAGTTTTCAGAATTACTGCTATCTTAGTTCATGCACACTGTTTTCTGGAGAGTCATCTCCAGTGTTACGGTTCTAATTGGTGAAGAATTTTTGTGTTAGTGTTGCTCTTAAAAGACAGGAGAATTCTCCAGCTACTTTCAAGTTGCAAGATAGAAGCAGTGTTGAACTATTTAGGAGGACTTCTGTTTCTCCTCTAAAATAACAGCTAAATACCTATAGGAATTTTCAAGAGCTTTTAAGATCTTTTCCATAGATGATTCTAGTCAAGGGAGTGATTCACTTATTTTCTGCATATTTATGCACATCAGAATGAACACTTGTTTTGTGTGATCGAAACAAGGGGCTTCACATACTCATGTTTTTTGTGAAAGCAATAGGAAATGGTTTTGAACTCTCAGCTTCTGAGCTTTTAAACTCTCTTCAGCATCCAATTATGAAATGGCAAGAAGATGTGGAAGATGAGAAACATATCAATGTCTCCATAATAATATGTATTTATATTACTATTTTGCTTGTTAACAGCACGACAAGCGAGAGGACAAAAATCTGCAAGTTCCTAGAAAATATTAAATGCAAAAATTACTGATATTATAACTTTTTTACTTATAATAGCTAAGAAAAACACTGAGGTTTATATAGCTGTTCCAGCTATATAATTATATTATTCCAATTATTAGACTTAGAATTATTATTAGAATTAAATTATTATTAGAATTATATTATTCCAATATAATTTCTCGTATTCTTGTCTCTTTAATTACTTATTCTTCGTCTCTTAATCTTTACATTGAGATCTATTTTTTAGAAGGAACAAGCTTACATGTTCTTAAGAATTCTAGTATGTTGGTGGATTTCTTGACTTGGTTGCTTGCAGTCCTACAGGGATCTCTTCTGTGAAGTCTGTGTTTGCTTTGTTGGTGCCAGGGGTCCTTAGATGGTTATTGTAATCCTAAGCATTATTCTTATTTTACATATGTTTTAGGTGGTCTGTTCAGAAGTTTCCTGCAGGGTGTACAGTCAGAGCAGGTGGCAGTAAAACAGAAAAGGGGAAAAAATTGAGTCTGTAAAACTGCTCAGAGGTTTGTTCTTCAAATATATAAGCAGTTCAGATTTATTTCTGTGGCTAGAAAATGACCCTTCTAGAGTCTTGTTTATTACCTAGGATTATTTACCTAGATGTGATCTCAGTCTCTTCCAAAATCATTTCCATCCTTAAAACAAACCCAAAAAATCCCACCACAAAACCTTCACTCTCCAGGGTATTTGCAAAGGAGCTGTACAACATTATTTCTTTAGTGCATTGTAATGAAAACTGCTGCTGAGCACTTAGCTGACAGCTTTGTTTTCTGCATGTTTTCAGTACAAACAGAACCCCTATTTTACTTTTTAAGTATTTGGATATTAGCAGTAGATATGGTCATGAAGCAGAACTTGAAACTCAACATCAATAGTTCAGCTGTTTGTAATCTGCTGTGATAATATTTATTGAAGTGCGTTTTGTTAACATTTTCTAAGTGTATATATAACAAGAGATGGTAAAAAATAGCATATACTCTATTTTAAACAGCCTGGTGTGAAGGGAAACATCTGTTCCTGCTTAAGCTTCTTTCAACTTGTGTTCTTTTGACTAAGCCCTGTAAGAGTAGTGTTGATATATATCTTCCATGGACATTGCAAAACTATTTCCAGTACTCTCCCAGGAGCCTGGTTGTGCTTTTATAATCCTTTGCCCCCAGCAGCTTTCAGAGTCATCCCCTTGCCCAAGATAAAAATAGATATTATAAAGTATCTAGTTGATATTTTTAATGATCCTACTTCTGTCTGGTGGGAAAAAATAACTTTTTAAATTACAATAAATATGATAATGTTTCATACTGTGCTAAAATAAATTACCAGCAAATTGTTCAAATTGTAATTTTGGCTACGAGTAACAGATGGCTTGATGAAACAATGTGATTTTAAAGAAATGCTCTTTGGTTGATATAAAAATAAAATAAGTATTCTCTGCAAATTAAATGTAAAGCCTGTAAATTTGAGACTGAATTCGTACTTTTTAAAATACTCCTATTGTCCTGAACCTTTTTATTTGTTTGTTTTCACTGCCTGGAACAGAGATGGACTAAAATCACTCACATTGAATCACATTATCACTAGTTGCTGAAATGGTTTTTAGATACAACAATCAACTACACGTCAGTAAATCTTTATTTTCCCCTTGCTTATGTTCATCAATTAGTGTAGGAGTTACTGACAAAAGATTCCTGCACAGAACATGATCTGCGTTTTGAAAACGCCACTTCTCTGGAGCAAGAGCTTGGGACAGAATTTCTACAGACTTATTTTAAAAGTCTATGTCAAGTCTTTGGGTTGAGTGAGCATAGCTGGCTGCTCTCTAGCAGTTTTTCCCAGGTATAAAACAAATTGTAGGGAATAAATCCTAAATTATGTGAATAATTTCAGGACGTTTTTTCAGATTTAGGGGAAGGCTGGGAGGATACAGGTATATTATGTGGCTTTTGGCCAAGTACCACACTCACTGAATCTTTGTAGCGTGTGGCCAACAATGTTCACCCTTTGCCTTCTGTGAAGGAACAGGTGCTAAAATTAGATGATATGAGAAGAATCAACACACCAGAGGATGAGGCTGGTTTCAAGACCTGTCATCTAATGAAATATGCTGAAATGAGCAAGTGTACTTGCACCATGCTGCACTGCATGTTTAGCATGGTTGTATTGTTCTCAGGAGTGAATATAATGCAAGCTGGAGAGGAATTTCAAGTTGTTAATCTCACCACTTTCTTGGCTCGAGTAGCAGGCGACCTATAGCTTACTGTAATTTAATATCTCCTGCAGCACTGCCTTAAGATCCCACCTTCTGTTTTACTCAGCACAGCAGTAAGTTGCAGTAGCTGCTTGCTTCAGTACATTTCTCCCTGTGCTGTTGGTAGCCTTCAGTTCCCTTCTGCCGAGGCTGCTACCAAGGAACATGTTGTAAAACTACAGAGCTTGCTTTCCTCCCTGTTCAGTGCCTTGTTCTCTACCTTGTTCTTGTTCTAGTTCTTGTGCCTCTGCCAAAGATGCAGTGAGATCTTAAAATGGCAAGTCAGTGGTTTGGGATTATGGTAGCATTTTCCAAGGCATCCCTCCAGTGTTTTATCCCTCGTGGCCTATTTTGATGTAATTGACTGTGAAAATACTCAGTAATTTGAAAACTTGAATGCAGACTGGGATTTCACTTTCTAAAAGCTACATTTACGTTCACTTCTATGTATATGAACATGAACTATCTATCTCAAATTCAAACTGAGTGAGTTTAAACTGGAAGATGTTAAAAATGCATGGGAAATACAGGCTTAGACAATGGGGCATCCTACTCAGAAAGGTTGCATGGTTTGGACGTCTGCAAGCAGTGAAACAGTCCAGAGTAATAGAATAGAAAAATGATGAACAGTTGATGCTTTGCTATTTGATTAGCAGAATTATCTCTTTTTTTGTAATGTGTTTTTAGAGATGCAAAAATACCAAAGTTGCAAAAGTTTTGAGTCATATAGAAAGAACTAAATCCTCCATTAGAACATTAGCTAAGCTTAGTTGGTTTTAAAATAAATAGTAAACTCTTGATGACTGTTCCTGTCTTCTAAGGAAGGAGCATGTGAGACCTACGGAAAATACAAGAGGCAGACTAAAGGCCTGTCTTAATTTTAAACATCTGTTTCCAGAAATGAGCAGACTGGGAGGGGGGTGTACAGTATTTATGATGAAACATGTTCTACTAAATATTAAAGAAGGAGGACATAGTTGGAAGACTGTAGTCTTGAGCATACTTTTCCAGTTCCAACTCCTGGCATGCAGTACATAGCATTCTCCTCAAACCACAAGATTATGTTTTTTGCATGAAGATCCGTGGTGCTGTCTGTTTTCAAAGGCGATTTGCTTGAATCCTAAAACAGAGGTAGAGAAATGCACTGATCTGGTTTCTGGCGCACATTATGACACCTAATACCTTTAACATTGTTCTTCTAAAAACAACAACTAAATAAACAGACAGACAAGCATTTCTTTTATTGACTAAGATAGTTCTTACTTAGTTTAAATAGAAAGCTCTGAGCAAAATTAACCAGCTATTGTTTCCAAGGCCATATGTTTGGCCATCAGTAGGATTAAGTAGCAGTCTTTCCCAAAGTTCACAGCAGAGCTAACTAAATGCATCTGACCATCAGAAAATCAGTTCCTTGCTCCTGGAAAATATTCATTCTCTAAGAGCATTTTTGCTGTGTGTGTTCTTCATAAATTGTTTCTGGGTTTTACTAAATTCTTTCAGTAGCTTGTTATATAATGAACCATATAGCAAACCTACTAAAGAAATGTTCACTCTTAGTGCCTAAGTTTTGAGGGTGTTTTTTCCCAGATCACTGGAAAGTGTAAGCCTTGAGACCATTTAGCACTGCTGTAAACTCAAGTGCCTTGATGATATTAACTGCTTTTCCTTTGGACACATCCCAAAAATGTCCAGCTGCTGGCATCAAAGAGTTAAGAGAAATTCCTAACACTTACTAAATAATTTGTTTGAAATTCTTATCTGAGAGAGATCCTCGTTATTAAATTGCTGTGTGTTGTTTTGCATTTTTATTGATTTTGGTGGAATACTACCCTGAGCTTGCTGGAAGTGTTTGATTTTCTGTGTGCCATCCCACTGGGATGTGATCAGGATCTCCCTGTAAGCAATTGCTGAAGCTGACAAAAGTGTATGATTCTGTTCAGCATGGGATCTATATGCTTGAGTTTCCATATTTATAAGAGTACCATCATGCTCGCTGTCAACAGGAGATTATTACAGAGCTGACGACAGAACAAGAAACACAGAGCACAATTTGTGGGCTGTACAGTGGATTTGCCAAGTGTCTTTATTCAAAATGGATTTGAAAAGAGAACCTGTATGTGGCTGTTCAAAATGGGCTTTTGAACATGGGTTCTCACATGACTGTGAGAGCTACAGTCTTTTTAAAAGTACATTCCAGAAAAGAGGATTTCATCATTCAGCCATGCTGTTGCCAGGTGTGGCAGATCTTACAGATCTTTAATTTAGACTGTCAGCAATTTTCTAATTAAGGTAGGGGGCCTTCAAGAGAAGCAGAAATATTTAAAAGATGGGACATAAATTTGCTGCATCAATGTAATGTTTAGTGACACTGCTTTGTGCTGCTGATGGCCCCTTTTCTTCCAAATGCAGTATAAAAATAGCGGTCAGGCAGTTCTGAAATAAACAATAACACTTCACAAATGTTAAGAATGTTAACACAAGTGCCCCAGCTAAAATTCAATTAAGGTAGTGACATCAGTGTTGGACACGGTGCTTGTTCCTATTCCTTCTAAAGTTCGTGGGAGATTTGGTATTTATTTTGCAGACAGCAAAGGCTAAATCTGTCATTTTTTTCCCCTCGGGGAAAATGCCAGGTTTCTAATCAAGCAAATTATAGGGATGACATTAAATTCTTTAACTGCCTTGGCCCTCTGTACACATGAAATTTCACCCCTTCTTCAAGCAGATTCTATTTTTAAACTGCCATAAATCCAATTTGATGCAAGCCAGTTGCAAATGAATTTGGATGTACCCACTTGGGGCTTTATCCAGATTGAAATAAATTAGTTAAGTTCTGCTTCTGTGGTTGAACAATAACGTCTTTTGTGATGGAGATCTGGTCTTGTATTTGTGGTTAATATCATCCAAACAGCACTTTATGAGGCAATGAAAATGTTTCTGTTCCCATCTGGGGAAAGAAGCAAAGAATTTATTTTTAAAAAAAATTTTGTTGGAATTTCCCCTTTCAAAATTTCGCAAGATGTAAAGGGCAAGTATATAGTATATTTGAAGTATAAAAATTGTCATCAAAAAGTTGAAATTAGTATTGATCACGTAATGTGAAGGCATTTTTAATCTAGATTTTTATCTGATGTGAAAAGTGGTAGAGATGTAGTTGTTGTTTTTATGTTTCTTCCTTTCATTTAGTCATACTACGCAGTGTGACACAGACCTTTGTTAGTGCTCTTCGTTAGTGCTCTGAACTGTCACATAAAGACAAGTAATTGTGTTATTTATCTGATCTGGAATATGTCTTGGGTGACCCTGTCCAAGTAGCATCATGTTCTTCCCATTCACTTCAGCTTTACCCCTTCTTTCTCCCATACTTTGCCTTCTTGCTGATTCCCAACAATGCATCTGCTGAGATATTTTCCCAAAAGGCTGTGGCAGACATATCTGTCTGTGTGTACCAGCACAGGATGCCTCAAGAGGGTCCAAAACCTGCAGGTGGCTTGCAGAAACATTCCTTCTGTCATGTGTATCTCCTGGGCACAACCTCTCGAGTTACTGAGGTGTGGGTTTGGTTTTGTGGGGTTTTTTTTTGTTTGTTTGTTTGTTTTGTTTGGTCAGTTGGGTTGGCTTTGCTTTTGTTTTTTTTTTTGAAATTCATATATTCAGTCTTTGAAATACAGGAAACAGAAAATGTGGTTGTACTGGATGGCATGATTCAGTCTGGACGTGAAGGCAACTAAAATTTAACAATATTTAAGCTCTCAGCAGGATCCTGAAAACCACATTGTCCTTGTAGTTTGAATATGTTCAGCCTTTACACTTTCTGATGAGAGCTGTCTTCTTCGTGGTTTTGTGAAAAGTTGAAAGGAGAGGCTGTGTCTGCTGATGCATCACTTTTCTGTTCTGCAGCTTGCACCACACTTTTGATGTAGCATTTCCTGGTACATTGGCTTTATTGAGAATAATGAGATGCTTGGTTTTGCCATATGTCATTGGGAGAATTTGAAATACATGCTTAAATAAGATTTTGTGTTCTGTAGTATACAATATTAACTTTTTTTGGGAAAAGTCCTTGAAGACACAAACTCTTTTTTCCAAACTTCCTGCTAAGCTGTTCAGCCAATAACAGGTAAGACTGTAATTTGGTTCTCAGTTCCTCACGTTTCTATTCTGAGAACAAGAGCCTCAGAAGAAACACCTCAGCTTCAGGTACTCCTTAGAACAAACACAATTTTTTTGAGTAAGCTGAGACTCTAAAACATGGCTGGAGTATCTGTGAAAGCTGTTCTCTCTCATCCATATCGCAGCGTGGGAGTCTGATGGAGATTGACAAGCAGTCTTTATTGACCAGGACCAGTAATATTACCACATATGTACTGTCCTCAAACTCTCTAACAGTTGCATACTAGTTAGATTTCTATAATTAGCTGCCCTGCAACCTACTAAACAAATGTAGTGTTGTGTCTGTACGTGAGTGATAAGAGATGAAATGAATTTGTAACTCTTATCACTAACGATATAAAAAAGTATTAATTCAGTTACAATGGGGAGTCTGGACTATTGAGCACATTATGAATGCATCTGTCACTGATACTCACTTAAACCTTCCTGAACAAGGTAAAGGCTAACTTTCTTTGTAGACAGATACCCTTTTGGCCAGGATACTGCTAATGGTATTTTTATTGTCCTGTTTAGCAATGAGGTTCACTTAAGTCAGCATCCCACATTTCCCAGGCTAAACACCTATGAAGACCATTGCCTTGTTTCCTGGAGGCCTCTGTTTAAATACCTGTGATCATGAAACAAAGAGTTAATTTAACATGGAAAATACAATAGTGGTTGGAAAGAGGAAGTTCTTGTTGATAAGGCATCATCTGTAGGTTTGTGTGTTCAGAGCAGTAACACGTTACCAGGAAATAAATGATTCATTAAAAAAAACCAACCCCAAAAAAAATGTGTAGAGAAGATGCAGAAATGAGCTTCCTCTTAAATTTAAAAAAGATACAAAATTCTTCCTATTTACTTGCTACTGAAAAGAGTCTCACTAAACTTTTTTCCTAAGTTCATGTAACTTGAGCATAGGTGAGTAATTAAGACACTTCAACTCTTTGGAATTTTGTGTTATGCAGACAAAGTGAAATTATTTCTCCATTCTCAAGGCTTTTATTTGTGAAGGATTTGTGAGTATTCAGACTTTGGATTATGTGAAGAGTATACATTAAATGGAAACCATTTTGGCGAGTGATTTTGATAAATGAAGCAGTAGACACTCATATGTTTTCACAGAAGTCTGTCTCGCACTTGCACTTCTCCTGGGTTTGAGGAGTGTGAGGCTGAGGACTCCATAGTGCTGAGTCTGCCTGAAAGGGATTTCTCTTCCTGCTTCATCTCAAACCTTCGTTAGCTAATGCTGGCTTTATCTAATTGTCATGACTGCTAGCCCAGTGCTTTTTTCCTTAGAATCCTTTGTGATCTGGTTCCTTCTTTTTCCTCCTTTACCTGAAGTGTCAAGGATTAATGATAGAGCCTTTTAGTTTCCTTTTTCTTCTTCTTGGCTCATGTCACAATGCCTTTTTCTATTCTGAGTTCTGTATCTTCCCAAAAGTGGTATATTAAAATAGCTTTGCTTTTATGCGCTCATTATGTGAAAGTTTGCCATTTGTGTCTCAATCCAAAATAGGACAAACAACAACTGTTGTTACAGAATTAATAAGCTTTTCCTTGCATAAATGTCATAATCACACACCTAATACAGCAGAAGATGTAATAATGAGTCTCTGATTTCTTAAGATCAATACAAAAACATTTTTGTAAGAAATACCACTTCTAGTATTTTATAATAAATAAGCTTTTCAAATAGATTTTATCTCGTGACGTTGTATGTAGGCATTTTCTCTTTTTTCTATTTTTTTCTTTTTCCCCCCCCTCCATTTTCACATTATTTCAGATGGTTTAGGCAACTTTCCATCCTGCTTCTTTAGAATGTGCCTTTTTATATAAATGCAACATGACAATTTCTAGTGGTAGTGGACAAAAGTAGCAAAATGACATGCTCGCTGCCTTGAAGGGTGTTATTTTCTGTGTTTCTATTTAGCTAAGACAGCTTGACAGTTAAAAATCTAATCTTCTTCAACTTGTAGATTCAAGATGCTGCAAGTCAAGGCTTGAAATTTGTTGGAATTATACCTCAGTACCATTCCCAAAAGAACTGTCTTGTCAGCGCCTCCCTGACACCTGCCAGTAACAACTCTGTGCAATCAAGAGATAATAAAAATGTTTCAAATTACCCCGAGGATCATGCTTCACCGGATGGCGAGAAAATAGACAGCACTGATGGATGCAGTACTCCAGCACAGAGTGAGCAAAGTGCTGACCAATGTGCCACATCCAGAGAGGGCTGTAGAGGTGAAGGACAGGCTACTGAAGAGCTGAATTCCAAGTCTGTGAAGGGAAGTGAAGAACAGTCTCAACATGAGAACCCGAGTGTGAGAGAAGCAGCAGACAAGACGAATGGACTTGCAGAGAATGAAACACCAGCACGATGTTTAAAACCCCTTACTGGCAGTAAGTACTGCAGTGACCTCTGGTACATAAAAGCCAAGTTAAAATCGCCTCAGTTATGTTCCCAGCTCCTTTGGGGGGGTGGGCATGCAGCGGGGACATTACCACTGAGATAGTGAAGAAAAGATGCCCCAAATGAGCCACTTAACCTGATTTCAGCATGGTTACACGGTTCACAACAACTAAGCATGAGTCAGATGGCAAAGGAAGAGATGATACAAGCAGGTGCAGCTTTGTAATGGCCCATATGTATGCCTCAGTGTAAAGACTTATTTTTGTCTGCTGTTCAGCTGAATTGGTTCATTTCTGTATTTGTTGCCATACCCTGAGAGCTCTTGATCTTTGTATCCTTTTTGTGTGTTTGAATAAAAAGCCCTGCTAATCTGCCTGACAAGCTTTTGCAGCCATAGAAGGAATAATTCACAAAGCCTTATCACAGTTAGCCCCTTTGTAGCAGGTGAACAAATAGCTGGAATTAAACCACCTCAGAAACAGCAGGAATATATGTGATCTGGACTCTGAAGTCTCCTAGTATCCTACAGTCAGTCTGGGGGTCAGTGCTACAGTCAGAATTGTAATTACTGGAAAATAGCAGTCTGCTAGACTTGTGTTTGCTAATTCGTCATAAAATCTTGGTAATGGGGCTCGTAATAATTTGCTTTCCACTTCCCTTTTTTTCTCTTTTTTTCTTTTTTTAAAAAATATTTTTAGCCATATACTAGTTTTATTTCTTTTACTTCTTTGACATATTTTTCCTCAGGTGGGCTTTCCACTTTTTAAATGTCATTTTATGCCATCAGAGACCACAAGTCTAAGCTGAGGTCTCAAGATACCCTCTTTAAGGTGTTTGTTGCTCAAAGGTTACTTCCGTAGCAGGAACTGTAGTTCAAAATAGGATGTAGACCAGAAGAATTTAAAAAATTAAAGGGAAATATATTCTTGCTGTGTTTCCAGTTTAATCCTCAAAATACATTTATTTTCTATGTTTGTTTAAATCCAAGAAAACCATGTTTACACTCATTTCTCTTACTGCTTTCCTTAATTTCCTTACAGGCTACAGATCTATGCAGGGAGAATGTAGGTGGAATTTCTAAAGTTGGTACTGTCCTTGACTTTAATTTATCCCTATTCTCTAAGGCTTTACATAGATTCAGTCAAACAATCCTACCCCTTTGGGAATTTTGTATATAGGCTCAAGAATGACTTTGCATTGTACTCCTTGGATTATTGTCTTGGTTTCCGTTGCAGTTTGGTGTAATTAGCTTTTGGATCCAATTTGGATCACACTCTAGTAACCTTCCAACACACTTCCTTCAGTTTTTGCTGGGCAAGGGGGCACCCAGATTGGGTCAAAGCATAGCCGTTGTTTGAAAAATCTCTTCTGGTCTACAGCCTTAAAGGTGGCTTGTCACAACACTAGAATTTTACACGTAAAACCTCTCTCAGTTTTATTGTTAAAAATTGGTTATCTGCAAGTCTAACCAGGTCAGTTCTTTCTCTTTTTATATATGCTATCTTTGAGAGAGTTAACTTAATCTTCTCTTTGATGCTATTCCTCTCCATACTGAACATTGAAATTCTTTTGCTTCAAGTAACCATGTTCTTAATATTTCTGCATAATGTGAAGCTGATCACCTTTAGTCTTCCCAGCTTTTGTCTGTAACATCCCAGAATTGCTGCTGATTTCCCAGAAAAGAGGGTTTATTTAAAAAATGTATTTAGTTTCCTCAGTTATCTTTCTTTGAGCGCTTTTTGGCTTTATTTTTCATGCATTTTTTTAGTTGCTGAGTTACGCGAATACTTTCCAAGACTGAAGGTCTGAGAAGGGAATTTTATTTGATAGCTCATCTAAAGTAGAATTTTTTCAAATCCTGTACAACACTGCGGATTTCTTTATTACTCTTGAATGAATTTTTGTTATTACAGCACTCCCTTTTCCTCCCATGGAAAATGTATTTCAGTTTTTGGCACCAGTTCTCCATCCTTCCTTGGGAGTGTGAAGATTGAAAGCATCAGGTGGTTGTTGTTTTTTTCCTACGTATTCCATAGGAAGTTACCACTCTTGAACTCCTTCTCCCCTACATAAAACTTCAGGAAAGAAATTGATATTCCTTACTATTTGTGGGATCTTAAATGTGCTCCTTATTTTAGGTTTTATACTATTCAAATGTTATTTTTATGCTTCGTCACTTGATTCCTGAATGTTTTGTAGTGCTCATTCACTTCCCCCCTTTTTAAAAGGCTTTTCAAAGCAATGCTGAATAATATTTGCCTGTGAACAAGGCACAGATATTCCAGTGGTATGTCCAAAAGTGCTGAGTTACTTAGAACCAAACTGAAGGGTGTCTTCGGCCATGCTTGACGATTCAGAGTCACTGGTGAAATCTGTTATCAGTAGTGACTTGGGTTAGACAGCACCTTCCTCTAGATGGTTGTCCAGGGATGGGGCAGTCATCTGGCAGGCAACTTCCCTGAGCAATCTGTTCCAGGACCTCACCACCCTTGCTGTGAAGAATTTCTCCCTAACACCTAATCTAACCCTGCCCTCTTTCAATCTGAAGCCATCACCCCATGTCCTATCACTACATGCCCTGGTAAAAAATCTCTCTCCACTCTCTTGTAGGTTCCCTTCAGGTACTGGAAGGTTGCTCTGTGGTCTTTCCAGGCTGAACTGATGCCTTAGGTTTTAACTTTTATATTTTTCAAATCCTGTACTGCCTAGTGGGTGACTCTGAAGTTTCTTGTAGCCTGTTAGCTGCTGTTCTCTCATGCTAGTTAGACATAACAAGCCTCTCCAGGCTTGCTCTCCAAGGACACCCAGATGGTCCTAGGCCCAAAATGTATAAACTAAGAGGAGGGCAAACTTGGGGTAGTTACATCATTAAGTGGAGTTTTAATTGGAGAATTAACCCTGATATGCAAATGAACCAAACTTATAAAAGTGTGAAAACCCCCTGAGCTGGGATCCATCTTGGGTGTAGCCTTTGGCCAGCCCAGGGTGTACCTCTGAAGGCCTTTCAAATAAATACCTACCTTTATTCCCTTATTCTTGTCTAGTCTCTGTTTTTAGGTGGCCACTTCAGGCATCAGAACAGCCCAAATTTTCACAGCCTTTCCTCATAGGAGAAGTGCCTCCTCTGATCATCTTCGTGGCCTCCTCTGGACCCATTGCAAACATCCTCCCTGTGCTGGGAGCCCAGAGCTGGATGCACTGTTCCAGGTGGGGTCTCACCAGAGAGGAGCAGAAGGGCAGAATCCCCTCCCTTGCCCTGCTGGCCACACTGCTTTGGATGCAGGATATGACTGGATCCCAGGGCTGTGAACACACATTGCTGAGTCATGTCCAGCTTCTCAGATCAGTCTCTTAATATGCACCAGAAAGATCTCTGCTTTCAACAAAAGACTGTTCTGGGGGTCAGAAACAAAATGATGAGAGAAGTGTTCTGTGTGTGCTTTTCTGAGGTAGGATTTCATTCTTTCTGAACAAGTGGTAAACAGCAAGAGGGTTCACATTAATGTTTATTCCTTTCTACTCTATTTGAAATAGCGTTCATGTCTGAGATCATTAGGTCTCTTTTCATGTTGGTTATGAGCTTCCAGCTCTTCTCTTCCAAGTGCTGCCAGCCTGTTTCTGAGCATCTCCCTTCTGATATCTTTTTCAATTTACACACTGCTTCTTGCTCAGTGACGTTTGTTAGGGAGCAGTCTTAACATTTTCCTTGACATCTCTTTCTTTACTTTTGCTTGAAGTTAGAATATAATAGCTTGGGAACAAGAGGAGCTTATTGCGTGAAGGAATTTCATGTAACGTCTTTATCTTTTTTATTAATATATTTGGGGAGAATTTTTGGAAGTCAATAGAAATTCTACCATTGATTTCCATGTCCATTAAGAAGTAAAATGATAATGTCCAAAGTTCTTCTATTGGTTATTTTAATTATGGTTATACCCTTCTGAGAAGGAGATCTGCTTTTAAAGTTGATTCCAGTTTAGGGTTGTGAAAGCTCATCTTTGCTGTCAGCAATGACTTTTTTGCCTGTAGTAACTGCTCCTGAAATACACTGGAGGAGACATGGAAAAGGGTCTAGAAGTTGTTCTAATTTTTAAGACCCTTCACAATTCCATTTTTAAAATTCATTTGCTGTTGTGTTAATGTCTCGCCTTGGCTCAGATCCAGAGTAAATCAACAAAGCAGTTCCCATAGTCTCTACATGAATGATTCATTGCATTTTGTTGAGATAAGACTGCTATTGGCTTGTTCCATGCTTCTGTGTTATCAAAACCAAGTTATTTAATACTTTAATGGCCATGATCTATGGAATGCAATTCCTTCTAAATTTGCAGTAAGATTTCATGTTTGAACTGATGATTCCCATAGAAGAATGTTGCATTATTACTCAGGTATTACTGTCTTCAAATGTTTTATTATCAACAGTGAATCCATTGTGAGTAAGAAATAGTGTAACAGCAAACAAAATACTGTATTGGGTCTTGAGAGAGTCCTGCTGTGTTGGATGCTGTAGAAATGCATTAAGGAGATAACCACATCCCAAAGAATTTTTTGCAGTTGCACAGTGTAATTAGGCACAGGCAAACAGTGGGTTATACATTGTTTTTGGTGAAATTTTACTGATATGGTTGTTGCATTATTCCATTTTTTACTCTTCGGTAGAAGCAGAGATCTTCGTTCTCTTCAACAAGCCCAAAACTCCACAAAAATGCAGCCAGTATTATACAGTGACTATCCCTATGAGGATCTCCAGGAATGGGCAGACTGTCAACAGCTTAGAAGCAAATTGGCTGGAGCACATGACAGATCACTTCAGGAAAGGAGGCTCATTGGTAAACGCCATCTTCAGCCTTGGAATGGTAAATGGTATGGAAATTACAGAAAGCATTATGCTGTGATTATTTTCCTTTCTCTGCTAATAGAGGTCGTTATCTTTGAAGAGAAGACATTTGGGAGGTGCTTTAATGTCGGCTTGGGGCAGATTTGTATTAGATCAGCCTCTTTCAGTGAAATGGAATGAAAGTACAGAAAATATTTTGGCATGTGAATAAGGAAAACAGATCATGTATTGTATTTTATAAACATGCTAGAGATGATTTTGTAATTGCAGAAATATACAGAGTTAATAAACAGTACCAAGTCAAGTGAATTAAACTAATAAGATTGCAAAGCAGATGACATAAATAGAAGGGTGACATAGCTGTCCAGCTACACACTGCATCTGACTCTGATTGCAGGTCAGTGCAAGGACTTGAGTGTTATCTGGCCAACAAGAAGTCAGTTACATCCAGTTCTTGCAGAGACCCTTTCCTCCTGGATGGCACACTGTTTTACAAAATTGTCTTCTATTTTTGTTTCATCTTAGCTAGAGTGATGTATAAATGTTGGTCTTAATTCAAGGAGATTAGAAGTCCTAGATTTTTGAATGTCGTGGAAGAGTGGCACTGGGTCCAGCTTAGTGCTGTAGCCAGTCTGTACTACACTCGTGGCCACCATGGCTTTGAAGGCAAGCCTGCTGTACAGAGAAGGACTTTGGTGCATAGATCCAAGAGGCATAACCAAGGAGCCATGAGAACAATTGAAGGGAAGTACTTGAACATAAAAATGTTGAAGTTGCAGCTGGATTAATTTTGCTGGAAAATTGTGTGACTGGTATACTTCATGGTTAAAATGCTTCTGGCTGAGTCTTTCACCTAATTTTGGTTTGTTTTGCGTTTTTCAGAAGGAATGTGGTAACCCAGAGATTGCACATTGCTACTAAGATTAGGTGGTTTATGCCTCAAAGTTATAGGGGAGGTGCTTGCAGAGCATCTTCTTACTATTGTTCTGAATTCCAGAACCCAGGATAAAACGCAGGAATATGACTCAGTTCTGGTAAAAGTCAATCAGGAAATTAACAGGCAATCCTAATTTCTCATTTTACAAACAAGTAGCAAAAAAAAAGGAAGGTCTAAAGTTCAGCTGATGGAATGCTTTCACACAGCTTCCTGGAAAGCCTTGTAATTGCTAGTTAACTTGCTTAAAAACAAATGGTCATTTACTTTATGGATATAAATTGCACAGAGGCAAACCTAATTGGCTCTATCAGGCTCAGTTATCAGACTCAGTGTTTTTTTTTTAAATAAAATCTGCTTGCCAGTTCACTCTAAAATGTTTTAAACACAGCATTTTTCCGTTATTTAAACTTTTAGAGTTCATTTACATAGCAGAGCCCTGTGGGAGGTTCATGTACTTGGATACCAGAGTGAGGAGTGCTGGATAACTGCCTGTGGACATAGATTGAAGTAGGCTTGAATGATGACAATGAAGTTTCAATGCAAACAGGACAACAAATTATGTAAAAGTGGACAGATTCAGGATTAAGTTAGATTAGTGATTGAAGATGAACGATTAATAAACATTTTTGTTTGCATTTTATGGTTATAGAAAGAACAGGATTTGAAATCAAAAAGCTGAAACAAGGTTTCTAAAAGCGTATTATGCTATTAGAAGAATATTTACTGAGAATATCTTTAAGTTGCTATCAATTGCAGTTAAATGTTTTAAATCCTAAATTTTAAATCCTAAATTTTTAAATCCTAAATTTTTTCTATGCTGCAGAGAAATGGAACAGCTTTTTCACTCATATGCCAGTCAGTATCAAACAGCACAGGGTAGGGACGAGAGAAGAAGTAGGGGTCTAGGGGCTTCTCAGCTCCTTACTTTTTTCTAGACTTCTATGGCAGCCTATCGAGCTCTTCATAGCTGGTCTTATTCACTGATTAATCCTCTTCCAAATTAAGGTAGTATCAGCATACTTTCTTTAATTGGCTATATCACGTTTCTTTGTTCTGGGGGCTGGTTTTCTTTTTGGCTTAAAGTATGAATTCATTATTTTGCTTATTAGACTTAAAAACAGGGTTATTATCTTCTTCTTTTCCCCCTTGTCCTTGGAATACCCAATGAAGTGAAGATTTCCAGATTGTCAGTAGTCATAAATCTGTTTCTGCCTTCTGCTAACAGTTTAATAATTAGTCTTTAAAGGAGTTTTAAAGTTCACTGGTAACAATTGTTTCTTTTTGGTTATTGTACCAGATAATTATAAACAGAAATATAACACAATTGCAGATCACAATATGTAAACCATGCAGAGTTACACCATATATTAAATGTATTCAGATTTTGCAGCCTGCTTGGTCCTTGAATGTTCTCATGTTTGCAGATAACAGTTATCTATTTAAATTTGCACTTAAGTTACTAGTTGGTGTTTTTCATCCAGCTCATGTAATTGATAATTCTGCCTGTAGTCCCAGGTGTAAACTGATCCTGCCTAGTGATCTAAAGTGATCATAGGAATTCACCCTTGCCCTCTTCTAGTGGGAATGGGGACTGTAGCAGCAAGCTGCAGATTAATACCAAATGGAAAGGAAGTAACAGGTGGGGTCTCCTTCTTTCCTGTAACAGCAAGTCTCCAATCAGCAATGTGAGAAGGCAGAAGAGTCAAACCTCTTCAAGGTTTTATTTTGATGCCTTAACAGAGTAATCACAAGCCTGTTCATCTTCAGTTGTTTTGAACTGCAGCCCTTTAAGTGCCTGGCATTTTTGTATTTGTTCTACCATTCTGTCTGTGAATTTTCTGCCTTTCAAATGTAGAAAAAGCCAGCCAACCAGCCAGAAAACATTGACAGTCCTTAAATACAAAGCAAATGAAACAAAACGTGGGTTGCTTGGAAGAAGAAAGTAGTCAGGTTTTTAAGAGAATCCGATTGATTGTCTCTGTCATCTGTCTCTGACAGAGCTGAACCAGTGATGCCTTTGACCGATTATTGTCACCTTAGCCACTGAAGTACCAGGATTTTTATCATTCTTATGGAATTATTTTCTCTGTGTGTACTGAAGGTGAAAAGATTCAGAAGGGGGGAGGAATGCAAATACGAAGCAAAGGCAGGCATTCAGGTCACGTGCCCCATAAAGTCACAGAGCGCTGGTTTTCCTGATTGAGAGCAACAGCAGCCTAAAGGTTAGTTTTCCTAGGTAAGGAGAATTTGTAGTTCAAAGACAAGAAGGGGAAAATTGTTGCCTGCTAAGACAGCTGTCATGGTAAAGTTCATAATCTTTTCCCATATACCTCCTGTAAATCAGAAGCAAGAACATCAAAATAGGTTTTTGTCAATTGAGCTACATCAAATATTTATACAACCCAGTGAAAATGGCTTTTTCTGCACAGTAGGATACCTTAATAAAAGATGCAGTGGTAATGGAACATTTTCAGAGGAAGGACATTGATTGTAACCTCTACTTTTGGAGCCTTTTCTTTAAGAAAGAGTGAAGTTCACGAGTAGAGGTTGGGAAATGATACTACAAACAGCTAAGTCAAAATGTTTTGTTTTATTGGCATTTCTTACAGCCCTATTGCAAATGGATGAATGTTTGGAATTTCTAAGGAACTTTTAAACTTAGGCTATGTTCCAGGAGCTGAATCTTGTTAAACAAGAGATCACCAAAAGAGAATACAACTGCATAAGAATCAGGAAATACTTTACATGAGAAACAGTGAAAACTGGAAAGACCAACTCACCATCTAAAGCTTTAGATGACTGATCTTTGTAGACAGGTTAGGTAACATCCAGCTGAATAAATCTATCTCTAAAATCTGCCCTGCAGGAATCTGTGTATGAGTTGTCACCCCAAAGTGCCAATATAATCAATGGAAATCTCGGCCTGGACCGATATAGTCAGTAGGATTTGTGTTACGATCCACCTCATCCTGTGTCAGGATATACAAAAGAGATGGGATACATCTAGATAAGACTGAGATACTTGGTGCTTCCTTTGCCTTAGCCTTCACAGACACAGGCAAAGGTTGCACCCATCTTTAAAAAAAAGGCCTGAAGGACAAACCGGGGACCCACAAAGTGGTCAGCCTCACTTCATTTCTGGCTGGATCACTGAGTAGATCCTCCTGGAACATGTGTCCGGACACGTAAAGGAGAGGACAGTGATTGGGGACATTCAGCATGGATTTAACAAGAGTAAAGCATACTTGAAACTGATTGTCCTCTGTGATAAAATGATGATTTGTGGGTGAAGAGAAAGCAGTAGGTGTCATTTTGGGTAAATTCATTGAGGGAGTTTGGCAGTAGCTCCCACAATATTTTTGTATCCAAGCTAGGACCATGCAGCCTAGCTGGGTAAAAGTCTGGTTACATGGCTAGACTCAGAGGGCTGTGGTTAATAGGTCACACTTTACCTGGAGTAACAAGTGGAGTACCACAGAGAGCTATCCTGAGGCCTGTTGTGTTTAACAATTTTATCAGTGATGCACAGGAGGCAATGAGGCTTGCTTTTGTCCAGTTTGTGGACAATCCCATACTCAGGAGACTGAGCTGATGTGCCTCAGAACTGGGCTGCTGTGCAGAGGAACCTGGGCAGGCTGGAAAACATGCCAGCAGGAGCTGTTTGAAATTCCATGAGGACAAATGTCCTGCCTCTGGGAAGGGAGAGGCCTTTCCAGTAATCCAGGGTGGGGACATCCTGGCTGGGTAGCAGCTCTGTTGAAAGGTCCAGGGCAATTTTAGTAGGCAGCAGGCTGAAGATGAACCAGCACTTGAGGGAGTTAGCTCAGCCTGGAGAAAGGACAGCGTTGGGGGACCTAACAGTGCCTGGCAGTGCCTATGAGAAGACTATCAAAAAGGTGGATCCAGGCCCTTGATTGTGGTGTGGGGGAGGAGGATTGGAAAAAATATACGTGCATTGAAATAAGAGAGGTCCTTTTTAGATATAAAAAAACAACATTCTCATCATGAAAACGGTCACTCTCTGGAAGAGGCTGCCTAGGAAGTTGTGCTATATCCATTCATGGAGATTTTGAAGATGCAACTAGATAAAGCCACAAGCAGTCTGGTGTGCAGTTGCATTGAACCTGCTTTGAGCAGATGGTTGGACTGGAGACCTCCTGAGGTTCCCATCCAGCTGAATTATTCTATGATTCTATGAAACTGTTGGATCATGTGCATCTCACCTGGTGGGCCAGCTGTAGAACGTGTGACTGTTGACTTAAGTTGCTCTTAGATGTAGAGCCCCTGTGTGATAAAGGTATTGCAGATAGACTCAGTGCATCTGTCCATCTCCTTGCCCTTCCACACCTCTGTGTAAGAGTTTCCCTGAAATTCCTGCTGATCCTGACAGCATAGCATGGGTTATATGTGCCTTTTCTTCAAAACACAGCCCTGCTAGCTTGCTTTCTGCAGCATTCTCCTTTCCCCCATTGTTCTCAGCATCCCAGATGCTTCACATGCAAAGGAAGTAATGATCCAATTATTCTTTCCTGTGCCTCCCCTTTTTCTCTGGAAGAGTAGTACATGACCTGTAAAAAGTAAAATGTGTGGGCAAGGTGTGAGATGTGAGAATTGGCAGGTCTGCATTCATGGCATGAGTGTTTAAAACTCTGTGGCATGACAGGTAGAGAGGAGGTTGGTTCTGGTTGAGAGGGAAATCTCAGTGACTGTCATCAACCATTTTCTTTAGCGTTTTTCACCAGCATCACTCTGTTGAACAGACACTGTTCTTTACATTTGCAGCTGTCTTTCCCTCATCATTTTCTCTTTCCAGTTTTCTCATTTTCCCTGGGTTTCTTTCCTAGCAAAAACAGACATAAAAAAATCAATGGATGTTATGATTGATGGAGGTAGCCTTCAATAGTAATCATTGTACATCCAAGAAGGAAGGAAAGTCTTAGGATCATTTAGGTTGGAATAAACCTTTAGGATCACGAGTCCAACCATAAACTCAGCACTGCCAAGTGAAGTTTCTGCTGCCTGTAGGGTCTCCTGAGCTCAGCCATTGGCTTCTAAAACATTGCATATGTGCCATCATATTCACATATGTGGAAGCTGTGAATTGCATGAGTAGAATGTGCAGCAGAATGAAACACAGAGGATGATTTACGCCTGAGTGTAAACACACGCCTGCTGATTGTGTTTTGATCTCTTATTAATTAGCTGGCAAACATGGGGCGGGGGGAGAGCTCAAGCTGCAGTTGTGCCAACAGTGTGACACTGAATTTCATTAAGGGAATTCACAATACAGGAGCAGTGCACTGGTGCTGTATAAAGCTGCCCTGGCGAGATCTGGTTATGTAGTAGGGATCTGCTTTCAGTCTTAGGTGCTGTCCTGTCACCCCTGCTTTGGAAAATTAAAGGTCTATTTGTACATTATGCATCCTGAAATAGATTTGGATATGGGTTTGGGTGTTGGAATGTGGTATTTCACAGAAGTTGAGTTGGTTCCCCCTTTGTACTGTCGGGTTTAACAAAGTGCTGGTTTTGAATGAAATCCAGTAATTAAATCTTGTACCCTTTGGTATGTGGCAAGCTTGCTCTCCCTGTGTTTTCAAACCTGTAACCCAGCTACTTAGTGGTCTGGCCTGTTATTCCACAACAAAAATGTCTGTTCTTCTCACTTGGATGAGAAATCTGTCTGGGTGACAGGAGTTACTGCTTTGTAGTCCAGCTCATCCACCTTGGAGCAATGTGTAATCCTGGCTTGCTGTAGTGGTGAGGAGTCTTCGTCTCTATTTTAAATAGAGTTGCAGGAAACCTGCTTGTGGAGACAGTGTGAAAGTAGAGTCTTTTTCTTCTTCTTTCAGTCTCCCAACAGAATCTCAAGGACAATCCCTAGTAAGTGGTTTACAACTTTTTTTCCTTCACACAAGTGAACAAAAAAAAAATGCTGTGTTAGTTTAGAGACAAGTATTTGTGTCTTCTCACTTGCAACTTAATGACTGGGCTGCAACAGCAGTGAAAGAGGGTAAGGGACTGTGCAAATAGAAACAGAGGGGTTGTGCACTGACCCCTGCAGCAACAGTCTTGCTGCACATACACACAGTGTGTGTGTATGTGTGTGTGTGTGTATAAACATAAGCCTCCAAATGCAGGAGTGTGGTCTGTTGTGGGCTTTTCCTGCAACAAATTTGTTATTTCCAGATAATAAATTGAATTTAGATCATATAATGACATTGGGAGATATTGACTGAGCTTGTGTCTGCAAGAGGTAAGAAGCCTCTTAATCCTCTTCACTGCCTCCTTTGTGAAAATTGTTTCTGAGTTTGATATATGTTTTCCCTTGGAGGCAGCGATTCCTTCCTGCTGGCATTTCTTGACCTCGTAGCATCCACCAGGAAGGCAGGATGACCGTGATGAAACACCTAAGCAGGCTTATCCAGAAGATTCCCCTGTCAGTTCAAGAATCTGTCAGTTTGGCATGTGTGACTGCATTTCAAAAACATGTATCATACCAGTTCAAGGAATATAGTGTTGCTAGAAATGTAAGGAAACTATCATGCGAAATACAACATTTGGGGAGGGGATAAGCAAGGTCTTTACAATCAGTCATACAGGGTAAATTTATTGTTCATATTAGAAAGGCTGAAAAAGACGCCTTTTGACAATGTGAGAAGAGTTTTCTCTGTTTGTAAAGAGCACAGTCCTGCTTATTTACAATTTTCCTAAGCATAATTCTATTGTTCCATCAATCAGCTTATTTTAACAAAGAAAGATAAGTCTGGGTTGGGTTTTTTTTCAGTTATTCTGATTCTGTTCTGTCATGCAGCTAAGAAAATCTAAGTTCTGGTGTATGGGAGTGATTGCTGGTTATGGAGTGTGTGGCTGAGTTAGGGGAGAAAGTGCTGCTCAAGTAACTTTAAGAGTATGTGTTGTCTGAAAAAAGGCTGAACGTGTTGGGAATGCAAATGGGAACAGAGAGGCACTAAACCAGATGGTCAAAATGCCTTCATAAATTGATTAAATAGTTATGAATGTATCTTTTCTTTCACACTGTTCAGATATGCCAGATCATCCTTAGTCCATGTAGATCACTGTAGCTGCAGTGGCTGATACATATGCAGGGTTCTGACTTGTGTGAATGAATGGATATAGTCACAAGTATCAGTATCATAAATATCATAAAAATAAATCAGTATACCTTCAAAACCCCTTGAAAATAACACATTGGCATAATACATGGTCTTTAGTATGTTTATAGCTTCAGGTAGGTGAGCAGTACTGCTGAACTGAGGACTGAATCACTTTTGCCTGCTCAGAATGGGAGAGCTGTGGTTTCTGATGGCAAAGGGTGGAATAACAGACTGGACAGTGAAGTTTTGCTATTAGAGAGTAGGATTGCTCTTAAGAATTGCTAGGGGTACAAGTTTCATTCATTTAATAGAGCTGGGCTGTCAGAGAATGTCTATGAACTTTTTAGTAACATCCTTGGAAGAATATGTTATTAATAAGTTCAGATGCCTCACTACACATGGAGTGCCTTCTATAAAGCTTACAGACAGCCGTGTGTTTTCACAGATTCTTTACACGGGACAATGGATGGAGTATTTCTCTTTGAAGATGTTGCTGTGGAAGACAGTAAAACCACGCAGGGCTATGATGCAATTGTGGTAGAGCAGTGGACTGTCTTGAAGGTATGTGTACAGTCTTTCTTCTTTGACTTTTTTTTGTGAATCAAAACACTCCAAGACTGTGAGACAGACTCTCACATACTGATCTGTGCTCCAACAGTACCAGACAGGCAGCCGAGGTAAAGGGATGCAACGTTAGCAGTAATGCCAGCTCACCACACTCTGGGTTTGTGCGACGCACTTCGGATCTTGATAAACCTCCTGCTTTTTTTGGGAGGTAGGAAATGTGAGTGACAGTGAGCAATGAAACTCAGGGCTGTCTGTCTCAAAATTACAGATGTCTGCTAGATTAACTGCAGAGAGGATCTCTGTTGGTTGTCAGGGCAACACGATCACACAAGTCACTGTGGCATCGCAGTTCTAAAGAGGGCAGCCCTTTAGGTAGGCAGGCTTAGCTGCAGCAGGAAGGCACAGAGAACTGCCTTGGCTCTGTCTGACCTCCTTCACATGCTGAAAGAACTGCATATTCTGGATAGGCCCCTGTAAACAAACCACGTGTGCCACAGCTTGGCCTTCTGCAGATCCAGGTGCCCATGCAGATCAGTAGAAGCACTGCTTAGGCCTGATCATAAATTGATTAAATAGTTATGAATCAATTTGTGAAGCACTGTGGACCGATCTTCCACAGCAAATTCGATGCGCACAATACCTGGGTATTTGAAAAGCTGGGCTTAAATTCTTTGTGACTTGAAGCAAAAAGAACATGGGGGAAAAAGAAGAAGTTGCATAACTCCTAGAAGTTTTTTTTTCTTCTGTGTGATGTTTGCTAGAAATAGGTGTTGTGTATCTGTAAAGGCAGTACCTGATCATTTCGCTTGGAATGTATTGTAAAGGGTGTAAAATCCTTAGATCATCCCTCCTTTTGGCACACACATGCCAGAAGAACGGATTAAGGGAAAATGGGACAGATGCTAGAATAAGTGTGTAAAATTCCAGGAGACTAGGATTAAGAGTTTTGTTATTAGATGATGATTTTGTAATGCAGCAAGAAATGGCCAAATAGTAACGGCTACAAACAACTTGCAGAACACCTTAGTGCGTTAATAGCAGCTTTTCTTGTTGCTGATGTGTGTCTGAAAAATGATTCCTTTATTGCATTAAATGTTATTCCAGTTATGACAGACTTGAGTGTAAATCCTTGTTCATTTTTAGGGTCAAATTGTGGTGTTGCCACTGAGGAACAAGGTTTTGGGATAATGACAGATGGTTTCATGAGTGCATTAGGTCAGGGCTGATCAAGAAGGCAAACGTTAAGAAGCATTAATGTTAACCATATGTTTAAAACTGTTAGGAAATGAATAGAGGGAGAAACAGCAAGTATATACTACTGCATACTACTGTGTAAGCTGTGTTTGACAGCACCTTATTTCAGAAGGCTCTGTTAGCACAGTAGTTGTTCAGAGAAGAGCAGTGGGCATGGTCAGTAATACAGCTAGCTTCCATAATAGGAAGGCTTTACATGATGCATCCTTTCAGCCTGGAAAAGAGAAGAGTTGCAGGGAATGGAATAGGTACAGAGCTCCTAAATCATGGGAAGGAGGTAAATAGGGATTGTTTACCATCTCTTCCAGTTTAAGAACTAAGTGCCAAATGGCACTAGTCAGGGCCAGGTGCAAAGCAGACAAAAAGAAGATATTTCAGATAATTATTTATGCAGCAGATCTGTGGAACTCCTTTCTGGACAAGGCTGTTGGTTCAGGAAGTTTAGAGGATCTTGTGTTCATACAAGCGTTTTAATTCAGATCAGGAGTACCTTTCTGAAGTGAACCCACTGATCCACCCTTAATATGCCTCACTTCACCTCACAGAATGGTCCCACAGTGCACAAACTGGATTTCTTTCAGTAGAAACTAAACCAGACATGCAATATATTTTGGGCAGGTATCCTACATGCTTGACCTAATATATATTACTTTTCCTTAACCATCGCTTATAGCCATGTTGGAGACAGCTTTCTGAGTTACAAATGGATTCTTGGCCAGATCCAGTTTGGCTCTCAGACAACCAATCCAAGGTTCTCTATCTCAGTAGGATATCGTAACAAAGTTAGGCATAATCTGTGTGGACACAGGACAGTTTCTGTCAGGCTACATGAGAAGGATAGTGGGGATCCCGTGTTGGAAGAGTGCTGACCAAACCACCAGGACACAGCAGAACAGTATTTTCTAGCAGAGCCCTTTGAAGTGTTAGAGGCCTCGTAGGTGGAGTATCATTTGCTTTCAGTTTTAGCAATTCCATGCTGGAGAACACAGCTGGTCAACAGATTAAGGAATGAACCTCCCGATGCCATGTGGTGTGTCAGGAGATGCTGTAGTGCTGCACACCATGTCTGTGAGGGCTAATGCAAAGAATCTCCTGTTCCAGACATAAGATTTGGGATGTGCAATTTCAGAAAATGCCTGATAGCATATACACAGCTTGTCAGTGTGATCAGATTATTCTCTGCTGTAATGAAAAATTTGGATGCTGGGTGTTCCCTGGCAGTTTTGCTCTTTTGAGATCAAGTTTGGCTTTTCTGAGGACATCACAAAAATGTTCCCCACCAAGCTGAAAGTGGAAGAATATGGGGAAGAAAAAACTTCCTGAAGGAAGAGTGTTGAGGCAATAGGGAAGTCTTGCAAAGGTCTTACCCATTTAGAGAAAGAGCAGAGCTGGCCACCTTGGTTTTCTCCTCCTGCAATTTAAACAACTTCTAGGACATATCATGCCTCATCCTTTCTGAGATATAATAGGTGCGGGTGGGTAAAGCCATGTAATCAGTGAAAGGACTGGAAGCTGGGGGATCTGTAGGCATTTGCACAGGGTTGTACCCAGAAGACCAAGTGTTAAGCCCTGTTGGAATTCACCTTTATTTACCATCAACATGGAATAATGCAGTGGCAGGGGAAGGGGCTGTAAAATGGGGAAGAAGACAGAGCTCAGTAGTGACAGAAGATGTCCAAGAGCCAGTAAAGGCTTTCTTTCTGTTATGAGTGTTACAAAGTATAATTGTTACAGAGGTAGTTATGGAGCAGTGGAATGACTCATTATATAGAAGATTGGGGTTTTTTTGGTGTACGTTCAGCTCTGATCTACATTAATATTTTCTATTTGTTATTTCCATTTGTACCAAGGCAGTGGAAGAAGCCCTGATGGGCAGCGTGACATAAACGCGTAAAATGGATCCTTATTTTAAATTTGGTTCTCTGGATGAGCTTTGGAGTTGTTCAGATGTGGTCTGAACGGAATGTAAATTTATTGTGCTGTATCCTAATTAAGACGAAGAAGAAACAAACAAAAGAATCCCAGTCACAACAAAAGAAAGCATTTTTAGAAAGGAAGACATGTAGCAGGTATCGATGCCCTTTAGAAAGAAAGCCTTTCTAAATGAAAAGGTAAAAGGTTGCTGTTTAACCATAAACACAAAAGAGAGAGGTTGGCACACCTCTTAGCAGAGAAAGTGCTGCCTTTTTAATTGCTAAGGCTAATAGAGAAAACAAGCTGAACAGTGTGATGCACTCAGTATGTGTGTAAAATGTCAGTTTGTAGAGGATGTAAAGCTCGCAGCTGTCACAGTATGTGGTCCCGCCAAGCAGCAGACAGGATGTAATAGCTCTGAGTAATTTAACTCTTTTCTTCTCGAAGTAGAGCTGTGGTATCCTCTACAAATGACCACAGGACTTGTTATGACAAAATACTGCACTCGCCCTTATCACTTTAACTCTAAAAATGTCAGGACATATTATTTCCACTGCAGTCTCTGAGATCTAGCCCTAAAACTTGTTTGATGGTTTTAATTCTGCTTGTGTAGGCAAATGTGGGTAGACAGTTCTGATTAATCGGAGCCTGCATGATTTCCCTCTCCCCAACTCTAAATCTGTCACCTTCCCTTGCCCATTACCCAAGACAAAATAGCTAATACTGTCTTTAAAATTGAGTGCTATAACATTCATTTAGGATTGCTGCATTGTTCTGCCTCTGAAGCTGTGTTCATTTTGAAAATATTGTCCTCATTTTACACAGATTTTCTCATTGAAAATCTTGAGCTGCTGATTCATCATTTTGTATTTGCTGCTATACCGTTCCTTCGCTGTACTGCCGTGAATTAAAATCTCAAATACGTTGTGGTGTTGCCACTTCCCTGGCAGACTTGAATGGGGTCAGTCTCCACCGTAGACATGGTAAACCTTTTAAAGTGCAACATACCAAAAGATTTAAAAATTTATCTCTGCTGAGCCTAGGTTGCAAGTTGCCTTAATGTAAGCCTTGAAACAAGTTCTCTGGAAATGAGGATTTGATTTGTCTGTAAATCTGATTTAGGTCATATGTCAGTTAAGCCATGTTCTGCTGTCTCCGGCCACGGGAGAAAGGCATGACCAGGTCAGCCAAGGAGCTGATGGTGATGGGCATGAAAAGCCCAGAGGAGTCACGTGTGTGACCCTCTTTACCACCCAAAGGACAGATATGCTGCCTGGGCATAATATTTCAGCAGTGTCTGTTGCTGAATGCTTGTTGCTTTTTAAAAAGAGCTGAACAAAAACCATCAGGAGCCTGTTATCTTCCAAAGGCTTTTATAATTCTCGTTTCATTCCTTTATGTAAGATATGAAAGCAGCATATATACATATATATTTGCTGAACTCAGTAGACATAGGTTTAAAATCAATTAAAATCCACATGATTAAAATCCACAGAGTATTCTTTCATTGGTTTTGATGATTAATGTAATAACAAAATCTAGCAACATGAACTTGGAATGTCTTTGATAATTTGTTGTGGCTCTGGTTGTATTGAACATCTAACAAGGGGAATGCTTCTTCCATGTGAGTAAAGGGCACTTGAAGAAAACAGACTCAAAAGCACATTATGGATTAAAAAAACCCTTCCTACCTGTCACAGTTTCCTAAGAATTAGTCCTCTGGTCACCCATAAAACATTTCAGGGAAAAGTGAACTTCCCAGATCTAAGCTTCCCACTTAAGAACAAGCTGAGAAAAAGTATTTCAGTCCTCTTTCATACTTCGTATAAAACCATGCAGGGCACACGTTTCTGTTGCCCAGCAGGTGACTCCAGGCAGGCAGTAGTGCCCTGGGTAATGCATCTGTGTGAGGATGTTGAGGGGCATGGGAGTGGGTGCTGGGACCCCACAGGCTGCACGCAGAGCCCGCCTGTGGGCGAGGGGCAGCGCAGCGCTCGCCCGCCTGCTGCACGAGCCAGGGGCAGTGGAGGGTCTGGGCTTCAGCTGCCCTGCTTGCATGGAAAAAGATTATTACTTGCATAACTAGGGAGTGGTGCACAAAGCCTTTTGGGAGAAGCCACATGTTGTTTGGGAATAAATTATAACCAAAGGGAATTGTGTTGGGGAAGCTGCCTGGAGATGATTAAGCTGTGTGTGTAGGGCACACTGGGGTATGTAAGTTCTCAGGAAGTGGTTTTTTATGTTGTTTTTTTTGCCCCCCAAAGAATTGATGGGCAAACAGTAAAATCAATGCTCACCTTAAGGCACACCTTAACTGTTGCAGGAATTGTGAAAGTAAAAATGCCAAAGTTATTTAAGAAGCTGTACTGATGGATTGCTAGATCACATTTATTTCTTGTGTTTCACGGACAGTTAAGTGGAGTTGTCCCATCATGTGTACATTGTCTGTGCAGTGGTGAGTTCAACATTTCATTGGATGTCTCCATGTTTCCTGTGTGGAAAACCCTCTGTGTCAACACATTCACCTTGTCCAGCTTTTGCTGCCAACCCTGTGCTTCTGTAAATGCAGAATTGTGTTGCTGTGCAAATGTACTTCTTGTTACTGGTGTAGGCAGTATCAGGAGCACTCTGATCTTTCTGTTCGTTTATATACATGCTAGAAAATAGGATTTGCATCCACAGAAGTCACTGAGGGAAGCAGGCTTTGTGGGCACAGAAGGGTGTTCTGGTTACTGTTTTTCTTTTAATTTTAGCCTAGATGTGGAGCCAGCTGTGAATGCTACTCAGCAGCCTGTGTGTACTGAAATTGTGACTGGATACATCTGAATTGCAGAAACACTGTCTTAAGCAAGATGCTGCCTCATTACAGTGTTACAGCCTTATTATATTCTCAAAAATATTTCACACTGCAGGAATTCACATATATGTTAATAATTGTAAATAACTCTAAATTACATGTGCTCAGAGTGTTGATGGAAAAGCCTGCCTGTGGATTTATTATTCTTTTTTTCCCTATTATCTTTCCACTAAGGTCCCTGTTTGGCGGGCTCTTTGTTGGTCAGTGACCCACCTGCTTCCCAAAGCCACTGGTGGTTTCCAAGGATGCAGGAGCCATCCCACTGCCCTCTGCTCCACAGCTAATGGATGTGTAGCAAGTGTCTGCCAGCAAGATGCTGTGGTGTGTTACACATGGAAATTCAGGAGCAGCTCAATAATAGGGGAACAAAGTCCAACTTTTTTATTGCTGAAGCATTTGTGAAACTTCTTTTTTGCTTCCAAAAGATGTTTTTAATGATTCAATACTGTTACACTGTCAGCAGAAATTACCTCTTGGAAGAAGTCTGAAAAGGAAAAAGGCAAATAATTCACGAATTTAGAGCTTGAATTTAGTCCCCCTGTCAGCTGTGTTACTGCAAACATAAAATGTTTGCTGCACGCTTTTACTGGGTCATTCTTGCACAGTCCAGATATTCAATTTCTGTCATTTTATTTTCTTTCTTTTCCACTAAGGTGCAAGTCCTGCCTCTGCCACTTCCACTTCCTCCCTTCAGTGCCCTGGGACAGAAAAGCTTTGGCTTTGGCCAAAAAACCAGTGGGGACTGGTAGCCAGCCTTGGCTGGGGGTGCATGTTGCCTCCCTCATGGGCTCTCCTCTCTATTTTTTGTTAGGAGCTGGGTTTGAAAGCAGTGCCCATTTTCTGCAACAAACAGTAGGTTTTCAAAGCAACTTGTTTTTTTTACTTCCCATCCTCTTTGCCATCTGTCAGTAGATTTTGGTATGCAGTCTGTTAGGATTTGCTGATAAAGGTTTTATTAAGATTTATTTAATGGGATTTTCAATCTACCACCCTTTAATCCATGTTGGAAAAAATATTAAACAGTGACAATCCATAGCTGCCTTGTAACTAAATCACATTCACTTAGCCCAGGAAAGACTGATTTCTGAAGAAGTTCTGTCTTACAAGAGCTTAGTAGTTGTCTTGTGTATTATCTTGCTGTGGTTAAAATTGCCGCAGTAGGGGAGAAAAAGAAAAGAAAAATTGTTAATGCAGTTGTTTGTGTGGCTTGCCCTAGATATTATTCTTATCATTTTTTTAATCTTTTTTTTTTTTCCTAATGAGCAGAAGCAACTGTGAAAGGAAAAAATGATGAAAACAAACAATACAAGTACAAATAAAAAGAATTCTTTTCATGTGATGCAAGTCAAGGGAAAATGCTAGCTCAATATGCTCTGGCTTCTTGACACTCAAGGTGTGATCAGAGATTACTTATCATCCACAGGAGAGTGGGAAGCAAGTTAATTAAAATTTTCCACCCTTTCAGTGAATGAAATGTCTCCCAGTTTGAGACGCATTGTTTGAACACTTCTTTTTCAGGAGAGCTCTGGCACATTTTTTTATACTTTTGCTGGTGTTCAAATCCAGTACTTGCTAGTTAGAAAGAACATTGCACTTTCATCTGATGGAACAGTGTGTTTGAAATTTTATTTCTATTGTCTCTAATAATAGTAGATAAAATAATTACTGTATTAAATATAAAACAAGTACAAGATGACTCTTTTCCTCTGCACCCGTCCCCCAGTGTATTGTTTGTTTAGAAGCATTTTTGCTTTAGAAAGCATTTAATGTGACACCAATTAAAGGTCTGGATAACTGTGACTCCTGCTGGCACACAAATTCCAGTCGTGGGATAGAATTACAACCGATGATTCAGGAGGGGGAGGGAGAAGTCATTTCGTGTGGTCTTAAAAAAAGCTTCAATTATCTGTATTTGCAAGTCGGGAGTTTGAAGCCCATGTGGATTACACCTGTTTATTCTGGAGTGACTCCTTTCTCTTGTCTGTCATCTTCAAACTCAGCCAATTATTGGGAGTAGTCTATTCCCCAAGGGCCTGGAGATGAGGTGCAGTGTCTGACTCCAGCGAAGGGCCGTGGAGTTGGAGAGAGCTTGTTAAAGGGCATGAGGAGCTCAGAGGAGGGTACACCTCTGCATCATGTACACAGTTCCTGCCTCCAGACAGCCCAACAGGCACACTGGGCTGTTGGGTACCAGCACATGGGAAAAATAAGAGGTCACCTTTTGGTAACAACGGTATAGAACTCTTTCAATAGGTTGGTTGTTTTTGATTTTTTTACACTGCCAGATTTAAAAAACCCCATTTCTTTAGGCCTAACTGACTTAAATTTATTTTCTGATAACTTTACCCTTTTGAATGTGCTTACCTGCTTGTTTCCTTTCTGCACCGCTGGGTTGTGAAATACACCATCATCTGCTGCAGATGATGCTTAATCCTGACAAGTCAGACAGGTGCAAAGGCAGCCCTGTCTCACTGCTCAGAGCCTGCAGGGACAGGGGGCTGTGGCAGGAGTGATGGCGTGTCCCTGAAACAATTTGGCTTCCACAGCAGCCAAATGAGCTCTGCGTGGTATTGATGTCCTTCCTCATTGCTGTAATCTCCCTCTGATTTCTGACATTTGTTGCACATCCTGATGCAAGAAGAAGGTTCTGCCTGCTAATCACCCACCTTAGGCAATGAATTCAAAATAGACATCCTCTTTACAACACAAGATGTTCCTTGGGGCACAAACAAGGTCTGCTGTGCCAGTCTTTCCTGATCTGATTCCACCCTCTAAATGAGTGAGCTCCTTCTGGTTTTTCCTGTGCAAACACTGTTTGATGGAGGGAATGTTTTAGACAGGTCCTTTTATGTGGCACCTCATGAAGAGCTTGTGATGGTGGATGCTGTGACCTTAATCATCATGTTGCATATTTTCATCTTCGTTTTTTGAAGCCGTTGTTGACCGATCTCATAAATCTCACTGTGTTATTAATATGTCTTCTTGAGACATTAGCTCTGAAAGGCATCTAGATATGTCATAATTTTTTTATTACTCTTGGACACTCTCCTTTAAAAACTGGGAAGAGTGCACAAATATCCGTCTTCCAGAGGGAAATGGGAGTCAAAGGAGACTCTGAATCTACCACAATCACAGCTGCAGGGTGAGTCCTGATTGCTCCAGAGGACATGAGTTAAGGGCCACATGGTATTGCCCCCTTCTTGCAGGGCGTCTCTTTCCCAGAGTTAAAAATTCCAGTTTGTACAGGGTGATGTTGTGAAGTAGCACTGCCTCTCTAAGCCCCCACAAGCCTCTGTACAGAAGTACATTAGTAGTGTTCTCTTGCAGGCACTTGCTGGGGTAGAGATTTTAAACATTCTCCTTTTAGGCAGGACTGAGACAGCTTCTTCAGCTATTTGCATCATGATCGGGTTTTTAGTAGGTATAGTCAGGCAGCCATTCAGTTATAAAGATACAAGTGACCTAAATTACATTCGTTAGAAGAAAGGAACAGCTGAGATTGGAATTCACTAAAATACCTTGAAATAGCTACAGCAGGATTTGGATTAGTTCTGATCAAATGACTGTTTCATTACTGCGGAATAAATGGATTTTTTGGAGCTGCAGAACTATTGTGCCTTCCCCAGTGTTGCGAATTGGCAGTTAAAACTCCTTACGTGCACGTGAAACCACTGTGAGTGCCTGAGCTTTTTGGCAAATGTAATTGTTATTCCAATCAAATTTAGTTATATTTGTAGAGACTAGTAGTTAACATTTGTCTGCTTTGTGTTTATTAAAATTAAAAACTAGTAAATATGCTCTAGCATCTATTCATTAAATTACTGGCAGTCTTGGCAATTAGACACCTCACTGGAATAATCTTTGTTGAAACCACCAGTGGTTCTTTCTGTGTGGATTGCAGGGTCTGCCTTTTAGTTGAAAGAGAATGAACAAGGCTCTGCTGGGTACATGTGCAGCAGGAGCCAGACTCCTGCACTGAAAGGCAAAGCTTTTCGTCTCGCCCACAGATTTCCTGATTCAAAATAAGAAGGCAGCGACGCGTATTTGTGGGCGATAAAAGGAACAGGCTCGTACTTACATTTTTTGTTGCTGTTGTTGGCTATTTTCCTTTTGATCCATCATGGTAGAGCAACATGACTGATTTCAGTGCAGATATTCAGGATTTGCTGAAGCCTAGACAAGTTCAGAATCCAAGCAAAGCGATGCTGTCATTTTTTTACTACTTGAACGTAATTTTTCTTGGGAGGAGATAATTGATAACATACAATGAATTTATCCTGTTCAAATCTGGAATCATCTAAAGCTAGATGGATGAGTCAGGCAGTGTAAAAACAAGATCACAGATGTTTACCATTTCAAACAAACTCCTTTAACAATTTGGGATGTATGGGCGGTCAGTCATTTGTCTCATGTTTTTGAATGTTTTCCTTCCTGCCTAGCTGAGCATAAAACATGACCCACTTCAGTGCAAAAACCCTTTCTCCCTCTGAGAAAACCCACATGTATTTTTTCTTGGGGTTTTTTTTGGTGTCGAGCTGAATGTCACACTCCAGGTGATGATGCCAACTGTTGCTTTTCCTTCCCCAGGGAGCTGAAGTGCAGACAGATTACGTTCCGCTGCTGAATTCCCTTGCCATGTACGGCTGGCAGCTGACGTGCGTGCTTCCTACTCCCATTGTGAAGACAAACAGGTAGGGAGGGGTGGGTGCTGCCTTTTGGCCAGGGAAGTTGCTGTACAAGCACCACAGTCTGCACAAGCAATTCCCTGTGCAGTCAGTGTGGATTTCCTTGCAGAGCCTGCTGCAGCTGTTCTCGGGGTTTTCCGAGCATCACAAGCCACATGTGGCAGGAAGCACATGTCTCGTGGGCAGAAAGACTGCAAGGTGGCATTGTGGTTTCTGCATGAATTTTCTGGGTGTTGTTTCTGCCTCTCTCTAAACTCCATGATTGTAAAATTTCTGCTCTGGATCTTCCAGTAAGGTCCTTTAGAGCAAAGACAAAATGTGTGATAATGTTTGGAGTGAGATGTTGTCTAACTGAAGAAAAGTAATTTTATTCTTAATAGATGTCTGTGTAATGCTGCTGATACAGTCTAGCTGAGCAGAACCCTGTGAGATTGGTGTGTCTGTCACTGCTCTAGTAGCCTTGTGTGCAGATATAATAATTCTGTGGTCTACTTTGCTATTACTAATATTCTGAGTTTTTAAATATAAATGCAAATCACTTAAAAATAATCTTCATAACTGGTGAAAAACAATCATCCCACTTGTTAATCATGAAAGATGGTGCTTTCTGAATTTTCACTCTTCAGGAATATATTTTTATATATATACATCAGTATAATCAGTCATGATTTTTAATCTTAAAAGAGTAAAAATATGCCCAGCTCTTTATGAGATTTGGATGAAGACTACTCCTACACATAAAAACCTAAAAAGTAAAAGGCCATCTGTGTTGAGGGAAAAACTGTATTTAAGTTTTACATAAATGTTTAAATATAAGAATGAATTGAAAATCACAGTTACAATCTGTAATTCCTAACTCTTAAAGATACATATATATGATTTTCTTTCTCTTCCAGCTTTCTGTACCCCACTGATACCTCGAGTAACAGAGGTCAGTGCAGAGGGGCACCCACCTGATGGTTGTTCCTCCTGCCGTGCTGCAGACCTACAGGGAGCACCCAGCCCCATTCTGAATCAGTGCCCCAGGAGGGAGGGAAGGAGGGAAGGAACACTCCAGTGTTGCTGGGACACACAGGCACTGGGGCTCTTGGGTTTCTTCCTTTTTGTTCCAAACAATTTATTCTGTGTTTACACACTAATGCTAAAGCATTCAGCAAAACTGTGTCACAGGCTGACAGGCTCTATCAGTCTGAACATTCCCCTCTCCCTGCCCCCCCAAATACCAGGCTGCTCAGAGACACCAGGGACAGGCAGCGTGAGGATCATTCTTCATTTTGGTCTTCTTTGACCTGCAGAAATAAATGACTGAGATGGATTTTCGCTTTGAATGATGCTGGATGTGAATTTAATTCATTCTCAGGAGTGTGCATTTGTTTCTTTTCAGGGAGGGGAATTTATCTACAAAGCAAATTGTATTTCTTCAGAGACCTTCTTTGCCCCAGAAAGCAAAGAAGAAAGAATCTAAGGTAAATAACCTTGAGTTTCTGGTTTCTTTGGGTTTTGCTGGTGGTATTTTTATATCGAAATCGATTTCCCGTAGAAGTAAAATGGCCTATTCAATGTTTCTGTGATACAGTAGCGAGACACAAGGAATGGAACTGTTCAAATGAAAGAGACAAAAAATGCTCAAATGATGTCAAAGCTCCTAGATTTCATTCTCTTTTGAACTCACAGCAGCAGAAGAGATGTAGATTTTTCTTCATGCAAACCAGCCATAAACCTCCATTTAGACCTTAAATTCTCTGTCCATGTTCAGTGCCTGCAAGGTGGAACCAACACTATTTTCTCTCACCCATTTCCTGTCTTTTCTGTTTAAATTGCTCTCTTGCTCTCTCTCTCAGTCTTGCTCTTGCTGTCTCTCTCTGTAGAGAACCTGGCACAATGTGGGCCTGATCTTGCTGGTGTTTCTATTGTGTGAATATTAATGAATTCTGCTGCAATTTAACCAAAAAAAGCCTCTAGAATCCAGCTAAATTGTCCAAGGACATAGCTGACTGCTAGTGATGCATGGATGTGGATGCATGTATGTATTCCCATTTCCCTTTTTAAACACATAGCTGTGGGAACCCCTGCCCACACCTGTCATGCCATTCAGCTGGAGAAAGAAATGCAAGGACTGGAATTGAGAAAGTGATGATCTTCCTGCAGTACTCAAATTTGCCTTGCCCTTTCAGTATGCAAGGGATCAGAAGAGCCAGATGAAGTATGGAAAAGATCTCTGAAACCACGTGACAATGAGGTTGCTGGCTAATGCAACCTCGTTTTTGTTCTGGCTCTGTGGGCTTTGGTGAGTGCTGCCAGCCTGATGTCCCCTGCAGGACTGGGTGCTTCAGGCCATGCAGAGCTGAGCTGCAGTAGGAGATCAGAAATGCCGAGCAGACCTGAGCAACAGGAGCATTTTACCCAGCAGTTTAGATAATTGCAGATAGTTTTCATCTATGATGCCCTCACTGTTTGGAGCCTGGTTCTGTGAAAGTTGTCTTTTTGATACAGCGCAGAGCAGGAGAGTGTTTGAACTGACTGAAGTAGGAGAGAACTGCTGGGAGTGCAACTGATTTAGGATTTACCCTTTCTCATTAGCAAAACAGGAGCCCAGAATATTGTGTGAACTTGTTACAAAGCCCATCTTCCTTGTTTTTCTCTTTGTTGTCAGGTGATTAAGGGGATTTTGGGATGTGTTAAGAGTGCCTGTATTTGGTCATTCTTCTCCTACCACTGTGTGTGGTTTTAGTGGAAGGGATGGGAACCCATATGTGGTTGTTCATCTTCAGACAGAGAAACTGGTATGATGCTGATTTCTTGTATTATAATAACACACACATACCAACCAGATGACTTAAAACTTTGTTTAAGTTTTTTTCATTCCGGGCTGTAAAAACTTATTTAACAGTGTCTGGTTGACAAAACAAAGGACTTACTCGTTGGCAGTGTTACATACACAGGCATATTTGAGGGCAAGAATCACTGCAGCACATTTTCATAGCAGAGGTCAAGGAAGGATGACATACCTTGATTACAGCTCTGTAAAGAGATGTAAGACTGGTTCAATGTCCATAAGTGGTTGTTGTGTCACATCAAAGATGCCAACCCAAGCATGTGATTAAAAGCTGTTGAATATTCTGCACATAAAACATCACAGGCTCTCAGGGATTTTTTTTAACTTAAGATGTGGCATGTCTAAAATGTTTATAGATAACCCTCAGAGGAGGGAAATAGGATGATAGAATTAAAAGGATATTGCATTGCTGGAAAATGTTCCATCCTATCTTTGCACACCAATGAACTGCTGTTCAAGGTAGTCAGAGGAGCAGAAAAAGAAACATGGAAGGAGTGGTACAACTTCTTTCTTCAGTGAGAAGTACTCCTGTTAGTGCAATATTCAGTCAGGGATGAAGCAATTGTGTTCATTCACTTTATACAAAACTGATGCTTATTTCAGCAGAAACTGGCTGAATGCATTTTTGTGAATTACAGTGTAAGTACCTGACTGAGTACACACACACACACACACACACACACACACACACACTGAGCCTCCTACAGTTGGATCTTTATCACATTTAGGGCCCTGATCTTACCTTCTGTCAAAGAGAGCTTTGAGTTAAGTGCAGTAGTGGGTGCCCAGCACTTCTGCAAATCAAAGAGGAAAAAACTCAGGTGTCTGAATTTTAAACAGCTGAGCTCTAGAACTGAGATGTTATCATTCCTCTTTCTCTGAATTGCAGTGCTATTGAAGTGAAAGATAACTTCTTCTAAGTAAAACTGAGAAGTTTTGTGAAAGCCAGTTTCTTTCTTTTCTTTCCCCTTCTTCTTTTACATTAAGTTCTGGCTACCAGGAGGAAAGAACATTGTTCCAGCTTTGTAATCTAATAATAGGTTTTGAATGGCTTTTTGATTAAGGAATAAATAGCAAGATCAAAAATTTATGAATACAAGATCTTTTGGCCAACTTCAACACAGAGCCAGTTTCACTGGAGATAATGGCTTTTTGGAACATGGCTGGGTTTGCTGAATGTCCTGATGAGATTATTTATGCCATCCAGACATTGCCTCCTAACCCATTCCCGAGCTTCCATCAGCAACTGACACTGCTGAAAAATGGTTGTGCACATTTAGAGGTACTCAGCAAACTTGTGTAGGATGGCTTAGCAGTGGCTTGGAACCATGGAGCAAGTCCAGAAGAGGCCTCGAAGTTGGTAAGGGGACTGGAGCACCTCTCCTATGAAGACAGGCTGAGAAAGTTGGGGCTGTTCAGCCTGGAGAAGAGAAGGTTCCACAGAGACCTCACAGCAGTCTTCCAGTATCTGCAGGGGGCCTACAGGGAAGTTAGAAAGGGACTCTTTGCCAGGAAGTGTAGTGACAGGACAAGGGGTAATGGCTTCACACTGAAAGAGGGCAGGTTTAGATTAGATGGTGGGAAGAAATTCTTTACTGTGAGGGTGGTGAGACACTGGCACAGGTTGCCCAGAGAAGCTGCGGGTGCCCCCCCACCCCCAGCAGTGTTGAAGGCCAGGTTGGGCGGAGCTTGGAGCAACCTGGTCTTCTAGGAGAAGTCCCTGCCCATGGCAGGGTGGTTGGAACTAGATGACCTTTAAGGTCCTTCCAGTCCAAACCATTCTATGATCGTATGGCTCTGTGGTCTGGCTTTCCTTGGGAAGGTTGATTTATTTTTTGACAAATGAAGCAGATATAATAGTGGCATATTTGTCAGCCTTTACATACATTATACCTGTCAAGTTAGTATTTCAAGGTATTGCTAGTTCCCTTTTTATTTTTTAGTACTAGTTAAAACAGTTCTGAAATGGTGGCTGTGGCAAGTCCTGTAGGAGTGCTGCAAGAAGCAGCCTCATGCTTTCTCATCAAAAAGCATTCATACAGACGGTTCAGAATATTTTACTGTTTGGGTATGGTCGTGGGTGTGGTGTTAGTTCTGCTGTTAACCTGGTGAAAAACACTGGAATAACGCCACAGGATTGCTTCCTCTGTCTGCACTTGTGCAGCTTTGCACATCCTCCCTTTCCACACGGTGTAGAGAGGAACCCACCAGGCACATGCAACAGCAGAAGCAGAAAGCACCGGGCTCTCCTTCCTCTGTGTAACAGAGCTATGTGAGCAGAAATCATCTTAGGCCATCTGATTTGGTCAGGCAACTTCTTTTAATCTTGGGTCTTTCTGGTCAAACCCTTTAGTCTTTGAATTAAAACTAAATAATCAAAACATTTCTACTCAGGAAATAAATGTCCACGTGAGATTGCCTCTAATGGTCTTAAACATTTGAATCCCTTCTTTGTAGTTTCACTGGAGGTTCTCCAAAGAAGACATGCACAACAGAAAAACGAAGAATTCCACAAAGGCTAAATTAAGTACTAGGGAGAAGCAAAGGGCAGGGGAGAAGCAGGAATTTGAAGTCACAGAGAACACGAGAAACCTCGAAGCACAAATCTCAAGGGCAGCCAAGCCGGATCCAGAACAGCAGCTGGATGATGTCATAGACTTGGGAGATGAGGTAGCCGGGACCAAGGACAGAGGTCCCCAGCAGGACGGGGCGTCAGCAGAGCCGTGTCCTGCCAGCTGTGACACCGCTGCCAGTGCCGGGCAGGCCTGCCTCAGCCAGAGCGCGCCCGGCTGCCCCGCGGGGGAGGCAGCACAGGGCGGGGGCTGCGCGCCAGGGCCGGACGGCGGCAGCGGCAGCGACGGGGCAGGGCTGGACGCGGACTGCTCCTGTGAATGAGATCTCTCTGCAGGAACCCTGGGAGCGGCTGATACCTTGCCAAGATGGAAGAACAGATTTTGATAATCCCCACCGCTAACTCCATTGCTCAGCTCAGCGTTTCTTTTGCATTTCTTTGATTTACTTTGCTCCTTAGCACTCTGGTATCTTAATGTTTGTAGTACCTACAGGGCCCAGACTTTTCAACCCACAGAAACTGCAAAATTCCTTTTACTGTGTGTAGTGGGAAATGCTCTCCTAGAGCTACATTCTAAATTAAAAAGTAGGGAGGGACAGAAATCATACTTTTTTCCATGACCAACCTTAGCAGGCCAGCTTTGAGCCTGGGTCAGGGCAAGTGTTCCGTTCAGTCAGATTTTACTATGTAGTACTTTCTTGTCCACGTAGCTTTTCTGGAGAAGTTATTGTGGCCAGATGTTATTTTGTCACTAGGCTTGTAGTGTCACAAAAATGATACTGGGACTGAAAGAGGTTGAAACTGGAAAGCTTAGGTAAGATGGCTGTTACCCGTATCTTTCTCCAGGAGCATACTCACTGATGTTACTCTCTTCTGAATTTTATGAACCCTTACAGATCTTTAAGCAATAAGCAGATCATGTACCTGTTTCAGGCACAGTGGGTAAACAAACCCCATGGTGAATTTGTGAAGCGGATGATTCCAATACAAAATGCAATTTCCTATTTGGTCTTTGCCAATCAACAGTTCATCAGTAGCTGTGGGGGCTTCAGAAGACAGAAAACCAGGAAGCAAAAAAGCAGGTAAAAAGTACTTCTGTCAGTGGTTATCCTCACTAAAATTGGAATTAGATGTTACCTCCTGACCTTTTCCAGGTGGTTTTGCACCACTTCCTCACTGTTATGAAATACCTTGTGGTAAAGAACTGAAATTGTACACAGGGGTCAGTGGCCAACAAATGTCAGAAAGGACCATCCAAAATGAAAATACCATAACAGACCGTTTTTTTCATACAAGTAACCATATTCTGGGACTGATACCTAATAGGATTCTTTAAAATTACCAACATTTTCCTGTTTGAAGCTACATAAAAATATTTACAAGTGAATGTACATGTAATATAGTTTCTGTGCCAATGTTCTCCAAGTACTTCAGTATTTTTACAAATGTAGGAAGGAGTGGCTTCTCTCTTCTTAACCACCTTCATTCTTATTTAGAAGTGGTTGAGTAATCTGGTAAAAAGGTGAGTAATACATTGTAAATTCCCCTGATTTTCTTGTTTGAAGCAAGAGCTCTGTAAGTGATTTGCTGTTTTTTCCTTGACTGATTTGTGCTTGATAATTTTCCTTAGTCTTCAAATCAAAATGCTGTACAAAGGACTATGTTCTGTACCAGATGTGCACCTAGAGTGGTTCAAAAACGTCTTTCATGCCTAAAAATTACTCAGTTGGCAGAACATTGCAGAGAAGGGAAAAATGACATCACTTAAATATTCATTTAATTGGGACAAAGGCACTCAAGTTTAAACCATTTGATTTCACACACACAAAGCACAGTGGTAGTTTTGTCATTGATTAAGGAGTTTTTTATTTTGAATTCAGTGGTTTAACCACAGGACTGTAAGTAACTTCAATTTCTGATGCTATTTTTCAATTGTTTCATTTGGTATTTTGAGATTACACTGGTGTTCCAATAGCCTCAAAAATAGGTTGCTGCAGTTGTTCTACTTAAATACAAGGTCTGTGCTTTGTACAGTTTTAAGTTCCTGTTTGCAGATTTTATTAGCGTAAGATCCTTTTACTGATGGTTTCTATCTCAAGGACTAGCTTTGTATTAATCTTGTTTAAAAATTCACTATATTTAATGAACGTTTTGCTAGTAGAAAGTGTTGCAGTAGAAAGACCTCTCCAAATACTTTTTAATAGAAAACGTTTATTGGATTGCAATTTGACCTTGTTTAACTGAATCCCAACTGCTTACAAAACTAAAGAGAAATAAAGGTCATGAGGAGATTCCTTATCTGTGGTGTTTGCACAACTGCCAGTAATTTGTCCCCAGCAGGAGGAACTCGGGATCTCTTAAGTGGTGATGAGGGGAAGCTCCTTCCTGCTGAATTAGCAGTAGTTACTGGTGCTAGAGAACTGGCTACTTGGTCTTCCTTTCCCGATATCATGGAAGGGCCTGTGGAAAAGTTGCACTTGCTTAAGTGAAAGCTTGATTTAAAACTTTGTTCCTGTAACAGCTGGCTTAAAGTTGGGAAGAGTTGAAGAGAACTTGCACGTTTTCTCAGTTTCAAAAGGGCAGCTGCTTTGGGGTTTATAATCTCATAATCAGTCCCAAGTTGTGACTTTGAATTACTCTGAGCTGGTTCAGCTGTCTGAAGTTGTGTGTGTGCTTGCACCATGCCCCTGTCCCAAGGAGAGTGAGGGAGCCTAAATCATCTCTCAGACAGATGATCCAGATGTGATGAGGGCTGGGGAGGGCAGGTGTGTGGTGCAGCAGCAGCAAGGCTCCACAGCTGTTATCTGCATTTTATCTCAGCTGCCTTTGCCATTTTGGGCTTGAAAAAGCAGGACCACCAGAGTGGCCAGGGAAGTGAAAGACAGCAGTCAGTAAGTGGTCATCTGAACAAGCCACCAGCTGTTACACAGGAGAAGTTCAAAGGAGAAGATCCAGCTCAGGCAGTGCAATGGGCTGCCCAGGGCGGTGGTGGTGAGGCAAATGCTGAAGGTGGAGTCCCTGCAGGTAATAAAAGACTGGATGAGGCAAATGAGGAATGGCAAAGAGGAATGGCTGCATTAAATGAAAGATGGAAAAGGGTTTTTAAAATGCAACAAACAGCAGGGAGCAGGGGCAGAGGGGTACAACTGTGATGGGTAGGGTGTCCAAACCCTTGAGGCATCATAATGAAAACAGGTATGTTAAGAGGGGTTAAATGCACCAACGATGGGACTGGTACTTCAGCTTGCATTATGTATTTGATTATTGGATCTGTGCACTTGAAAACAGTATAAATGAAATAGCCCAAAGTAGCTTTAATGTATGTGTGGAAATGAAGCTAAGTACAAAACAATATGCCCATTTCTCCTTAATTTGGCTCCCTGTCAGCCTCGGTTTCTGAGGTGAGCAGAGGAAGGGCTCTGCATTTGGATACCCTACTTTTTCTTTGTAGTTGCTGTGACTGTACATTTGCCTCAGGGAGCCAATTATAGGGCAGAAATGAAGCACGATCAGCCTTTCATGCAGGAATTTCATCCTTACAGAACTGAAGAGTATAAGAAGAGCAGATACTAATTTCTTGCTGATAAATGTTTCTCAAAAGTATGAGGAATGCCAGCGAACAACACGCCCATGAATTGTAGTTGTAGACACAATTCATATGTCTCTGAGGCTGTTAGTGGAGATGTGCTTTTGGCTTTAAACAGTGATCCTTGCCAAAGCCTCCAGCCTCAGGAAGGTGCCTGCAGTGCTGGATGTGGCAGCTGACTAATCATGCCTTACCTATATATACACTGAAGGGGGGAAAAAAGACTTTTCAGTTTTTAGTGCTTTCTGTTACTTACAAAAGCACCCTACTACCTAAAATGATGTAATGATAACTGAATAGCCACTCTTTTTCCAGCTAATTGATGCAAATACCATAAGAATATTTGATACTCATTGCACCAGATGAGCACACGGCACTGGTAAAATACGTGTCACAGGAAGAAGAGAAAGAAAAAGTCTAATAAGGCTGCAACACCAGGTAACTCACCAACCATCTCCTTAAGTTTAAATATAAATGTAAAGATGGGCACATCTCTCACTCCTCATCCTTTATTGCAAAAAAAAAAAAAAAACCAAAAAAACCAGTCTACTTTTTTCTTCTGCAGTTGCTCCTTAGCTGATGGCACAAGTGTAAGAGGAATAAACATTTTCTACAATGACAAGATTCACCAATGTGATGAGAATATTTCTCCAACTCAGAAGCAGCTGAACAGAGGGGCTGCTCTCTGTTCCTGCCAGTGCAGGCCAATATCACATTTACTGCATTATTTGTAGACCATATGTTTATATGAGTTAGTGTTTCTGGGGTGTTATTTTTGCCTTCAGTTATGGCAGAGTCAGATCCAATAACAGACTTTAAGGTGAAACTGATGTTTCACTAAAAGACCACAAAACTCTTTAGAAAAAGACTTCCAAAAGATTCTTAAGTCTCAACAGGAAAAGTCTATGGAGGAAGGGGATGTCAACAACTTTCCTGATTTCTTGGCTTAGAAATGTCATTTATTACAGGGTAAGAAAGGACTTTGTGCTCACAGTACCAGAGGTTACCACTATTTTGGGGGGGGAGGGGGGGAGGTAAATAGTCCATGTTTTGGGGCAGTGTGTGTGTGTTTTGTCCTGCTCTTCAAGTGGGTGAACCCGCACAATTAGAGAGATGTGTCCTTGCCCCACAGCACTCAGGCTGAGTGTAACAGGGGATGACAGAAGGAGGTTAAAGGGAAAAGAGGATGATTACAGAAGCAAAGGATTTCAAAATGCCTTTTGTTAAATGGACATTTTGGTGCAGGTCTGAGGAGGGGTTTGTGAAAGAGATGTAGTTTGGGCTGCAGAAAGCCTCTGCATTAAGGGAAGAAAAGGGTGTACCAGTTTATAATTCATGAAATGATTTAGAAGTCATAAGAAAAACAACATTTAAAGGCTTCTCAGAATCTTTTTCTCATGGCACTGTTAAAATACACAGGAGCCTAGTACGTGGCTATTTTAGGGCACCAGTACTTCCTGTTAGCAGTGTATTGCACATTCCTAGGAAAACCCTGCTTCTTTTAAGCATCAAGCTCTTGCCATGTCAGCTGTGATCTCTGTGAACACAAAACCCCCTTGGTGTTATTTTTTGTGACAAGCACGCTGTCCTATTTACATTCTAGAGTGAACAAACAAGGAAGCATTCCTTGAAATAGGGGTACTCAGAAAGAATCTTCCTCTTGTTTGAGGAGGAGGAATTGGATGAGACATCCCCTCTGGGCCTGCAGTGGCTGCACGGGGGGCCAGTGGTGGCAGCTGGCGGTGGCACTGCACGGAACAGAAGCACAGCCCTAAGTGGATGAGGCTGCAGGCAGCAGAAGGCACAAACTTACGGGCAAAGCCTCATCACAGTACTGTCCCCAAAAGGCAGCTCTTAAAGGTCCATCAGTCAGAGTGACCCCTCCTGATGGAAAATAGAGCCTGTCCTTAAGTTCCACGTGTTCCGAGTGGCAGCAGGTATGGCCTGTTCTCTTTGCTGCCCAGGAAGCACTGGCATTAGTTCATTGGTTTATCAGCTCCTGCCACAGTCCCAGGAGTAGCTCTGTGCTTCACTCCAAGCAAGGGCCTGGCCTTTCCCAGCAGGGCTGCCTCTCTGCAGTGTGAGGATGAGGTGCACATGGATGTGGCAGTGAGTATCTCCCAGGCTGTACAACGTACCAGACTGATAAAAAGAGGGTACAACTGGAGGATGCTGGAGTTGAAGTGACTTCTTGGGAAAGAACTACGGCTGGGCTCGAGGCCTTTTTAGCCAACCACAGGGACATTATGCTTGAAAAACAAAGTGCTTCACACCAACACTATTGCAGCAGGCTGGAATTGGCTGGTGGGTTCAGTGTCTCTGCAACCTCTAAAGCAGAGCAGGGAGACACTGATGGCAAGGAAGTGCTGCATTACCTACTTTATATGCCTGAAACGCATAACTCAAGGAAAGGAGCCACCAACAAAAGGAAGGCCTTAACTGTTTAACGTTTTACTAATTCAATATTAGTTTAGTATTTTTGATATTGTTCCTGATTGATGTCTTCTAATGTACAACAGGAATATTGACCACTTCAGGACTTGAACTGTCTATGCAGATAATTAACAAACTCCTTACAGATTTTTGTTGATTTCATAATTTCTATGATGAATTTCTCTAAAAGTTGGACAAAGAAGCTTCATTTAGGAAGGCTCAGGTATTGGCCATTACACCTCGAGGTGTAACAAGAGCAACCTTTCCAGAGACTTTCTCCAGGCAGTACATCCAGGAGTCCCCTAAAACTCTGTACTTCATGCAGCAAGACTGTGGGGATGCATAATCTTGGCTGTTGGTCGCCAGTGCTGCTTTTGAGGACACGGCCCATGCAAGCACAGTTTTGGCTGAACAACCTCCACACTGGCACAGGATACAGGTTCAGGGGAGGAATTCCTAAGACTGCTGCACTCAACACTTTTAACTCAGGGCTGAACAGGATTATGAGAAAATGTCTTTGTCAACACAACTGACTTACTTATGTAAACCACATAAAGGGTGGGTTTTTTCCTTCTGACAAATGGCAAGAGAAGGAAGTCACAACACAGCAGCTGTTCTTCTATAAAAATAGTAGATGTATTATATAGAACTGGGGAGGGAAGTGCATCAACTAATTTGGAGCAGATTCAGAAGTTGTGGCCTGAATTATCCTTATAAACAGACCTGGCATTGCTGCACAATTAATTCTCTACAAGTGCTGAATCAGGCACTGAAAGTCTTTTAAAAGCTGACTATCAAAGCAAGTGTACAAAGTGAAAATATGCTGCTGCCCATAAGAAAAAGCAAACCATCAAAAAAACAGGTAAGTTGATGTCTTTAATATAAAATCTTTTTTTCCCCCCAAAGCAGCAGCACTGTATTACAGGTGTATTAACAGTTAAATTAAAGGAACACTTTCATCACTGAGGACATCTTCATCTATGAAGTAAAATCTTCCAAATAATTCATAGTCCATTCTGTACATTTTAGCTTATCAAAATACACTGGAAAAAAAATAATATCTTTTCTCTTCAGCAGGTGTCACTACAGGTGTCACTACCACCATTTCTCAAAGAAAATAGAGTTCCTAGGAACACCAATGTTGGCGAGTAGTTTGGATATAGATTCTATCATTGGAGGGGGACCACAGATGTACCATGAAGTATCATTAGATATATGTTTCTCTAGATCCTTTTCAGATATTCTTCGCTCTGACAAAGAAAAAAAAAGGAAATGAGAACAGGAATATTAATCATGAAGTCACTTCAAAAATAATGTCTGGTTAGAGGTATTTCAAGTACTCATTTCTTAAAAATGCCTGGCCTGTTTCAGGATAATAGGTATTGAGATTTGAAGCTTCCAAAACCATTTGTTTTTCTGGGGATTTAGATCAGCGTGACAGATCAGTGCTTCCACTTGGAATGCAGAGGGTATTAGTCACTGAAGACAAACATGGCTTACAGACACATAAAATGCCACATTCACATGAAAAAAAATAGGTATCTCTAACACAAATACAGCAGAAATGGAAACATGCTGAAGTATCTCTTACAAGCAGTCAGCTTATCCTTCATCAATCCCACCTTAGGCAAAGTAAACAGAATTTCCTTAATAGTTTCTGGAATAAAGTCTGCAGTGGGAAATATCAGTGTAAAGTTTAGGATTAACAGAGGAAAACAAAAACTGCAATGAGAAAACTTTTCTGCAAAGCAAAGTAAGTACAGAGAAATTGTTAAACTCAAATCTCATTTTGAACCTTTAAATGTAAAAATGCTAGGTTATTATGCACAACTTCATCCTGCAGGATATAATCAAACTTGGGCTTTAGACAGCATCTCTCTGCAGTGCCATGACATTTACCTGTAACGTGTGGCTGCAGTTCTTCAGAGATGGGTGAGCACTGCTGGGTAACGTGGAAACAACACGTGATCTTCCCAGGAAACGCCTTCATCAAACCAAGAATATCCTTCTGTAATGTTAAACACACTTGCTTACACCACAGGCCATTAAATCAAAGCAGATGTATGCACACAGTCCCAGAACACCAGTGATTATTACTGGGAACCAAGACTTTGCATTTCAGCACTGAGAACCTGATGGGTGTGATTCCACAGGCTTGACCTGCACAAGTACACAGAATTCCCACACTTGGAATGTGAATACCCTGCCAGCTGTGTTAGTGCTTTTCTCCTTTCCTGACATAGATTACAATCTGTAAGATTTGGACCTAAGATCCAGTTAGGTCATTTCCCAATTTCTTCCCCTTATGAATTCTCAGTATTTCCTCCTTCCACTTCCACAGGGGTTTTCCATTTAAAAAACCCCTGCAGTATGTATTTACCATTAGTTAGGAACTTTTTGGGTCCTGTCTGGTTTATCTGATAAGGTTACTAGACCATTTACTGTCTCATGTTCTCCAAGTAAAACCAACTACCATGTAATGCTAATGTTATTTTTACCAGAGTAGAAAGTATAAACTCATTTTCAGTTCCCTAAATCACAGCTGTGGGTAAGTTACCACCAAACCCCCAGCAGCTTCAGTTCAAATCATAGCAAAAAAAAGAATGTGTTAGTCAGATGCTGTAGTTAGTTCTAAAATTAAGATTTAGCTACTGTCTAGATTCTGCACTATATAGGATTTTCCCTGCTGGAACAGACACTGGAAATTATTTAAAATATTCTGAAATAAAAATAATTTCCAGGTAAATTAGCTCATTTTATTAGGTGTTTGCTTGCTAACTAGTTACTACACTGAGAGTCTGCCCTGGGTTGTTTAACAAAAAACCCAGAAAGATTCTACTTTGTAGAAAATCTGTTCCTGAATCCCTGAAAAGACATGGGATGAAGAGCAGCACATACTGACACTGCTGCACACTGTTCCACCAGCACCTCTACTATTGACTTGCTGTCTTTTGTACCCCTAATGCTGTTGCTTCTGTCATTTGCACTAAGGAGATTTCCAGAAGCAGTGTCTCAGCCTGTGACATGAGAGCACATCCACAGAGAGGATCAGACGCCACACTGGCACCTCCCTTTGCCCTTGTCAGCCCATACACAGCTGCTCCTTGTGGGACCAGGTCCTTCTGGAGATTTGTACAGATGTTTGTCACAACAGCATAAAGGCTCCTAGAGATCCTATTTCCTCAGTCCTCTGCACAGAAGTGAAGAATTTTGACAGACATGCTCTGGATCTGAGGGACATGTGAAGAATGAAGGGAGGGATGTATTTTAAGCACTGTGCCTGACACTCTGTTCTCTTCTGTCCCAGAAGCTTTAGTGCAAAAGCTCTGCTGTCATAAAACTGCTTAAGTGAAATTCAGGAGTGTCAGCACTGGCACTGGGAAAACCTGTGCATGCATAGAACAGACAGAGTTCAGTAGTTGTCCAAAAGGAAGAGCAGATTATTCTGCTTCTAGCAACAAACAAATGACTTTTTGAAGAAAGCAAATATCTCCGTATCTAGAAACATGGCTGACGTACAGAAACAAAACCAGTGATGGATCCTATACACAGTTTCTGGAATCATGACAGCTCTTCACCTTTACCTTACAATCTAAAACTGTCAATACTTAAAAAAACCAAATCATTCTGGATGCTTCTTTACAGAAGCTGTGCTAATTTAACCCTAAAATACTGTCAATGACCCTTAAGAGCTGAGTGTGACAAGTGATCTTTAACTGCTGAGTAAATGTTGATGAAGTACCACACAAGCAGTTTTAAAAGCAGCTATAAATCCTTCATTCATATACTACTACTCATTAGGAACTAATACATTATCAATAAAGCTCCCCTGTTGTTTTAGAAAGTATTTCCTTTGGATATAATCACTCTCTTGTAGTCTTTAAATTCAATACAATCTCTACTGAGACTATGTGGTTACAGTATTATAGCACTATGCATACTCTTAGTGTGTATATATATACATATATATTATAAGATACATATATAATCTTTAGTATACTATGATGCTCTTACAAGATCATAGCAAAATGGAGGGATATAGTAAAATCTAGGGGTAACTGACTTCTCAAAATCAGTGGGGGCAGGTATGTCCAGTAACAGTCTTTAATTTGTACACTGGCATAAGCACTTAACAAAACATCCACGGGATCTGAGGCAGGAAGTGACTTTTGTCTCTGTTTTACAGCGTCTCACACAGAAGGACTCTGGAATTTGGTAACATTGATATACACACCAGTAGCTAAATAGCTGAGACCTGTTTTTTTAAAAAACTTTTAATTTACCTTAAATAAGAGTTCGCTTGTAGTTTTTGCACTGTAGTACAGCTTCGCTGTTCCCAATTTGTGTCTATTTCCTTTACCCTCTTGGTATCCATGAAGATCTGCTATATGCAGCAGTATAGAAAACAGTGGGTTAATTCCAACACCCCCTGCTATCAGCACTAGGTTTACTGGGGAGTCACCAGGCTGAGGATCAAAGAAGAAATCACCTCCCACTCGCAGAGCCACTTCTGAGTCAAGAGTACACTAGGATGGAAAAGAAGATAATTTCAGAATTAAATGCAAAAGTTGAAATCTTATTCTTTTTGCATACCAGTCACAAGTCTGTTGGGCTGTGATTTTTATTTAATTGACCAGTGAAGGAAAAACAGAAGGACTTTGAAATATACACACATTTTCCAGCTATCTGAAGTAACCCAGTGTCTCTAGGGATCTAGTTCTACTTTCAAAAGTTTCAGTCTTATAGTAAGGCAGGATGGTGACTCCCCCTTCTTATCCTCGTAAGAGCTGAAAGAGGAACAATTCACACGGGGTTTTCCAGCAGCAATATGTGGTTGTGAAAACCCGAGGTCATCATGTGAAATCACATTTCTACCCAAAACCAGCTTCATGACAAAAAGGGCCTTGCTATGAGGTCACAGATCAGAATAAATTGCACACAGAAGGTTTTTCCATCCCCATTCCTAAAAAATAAAAACCACCCAGAAGTGAAGTAAGTCTCCACAAGAATATTTCTTGCAGAATCACTTCTGCATTTGCAACTTCAGAGGCACAGAAGAAGAAAAATCAGGGAAAAATCTTCTCTCTTACTCTCCACTTGTATGGAAGAAATTATTTCCTAAAGAAATGTGTCCAAGCATGTTTTTCGATACATGGAAAACAAAAGCTACAACAAAAAAATCCACTTGGGTCAGTATCTCCTTGGTAAACCAGCACTGCATCCTGGTCTAAAGGGTGAAGCTGCAATACAGAGAAGTCAGGTGAGTTCTTCCACATCACTGCAAGCTGACAGAACAAATAAGAGCAGAAAACACAACTCACTTCAGGCCATATATAGGTTTTAAAAGATAAAATGAAGAGGATAGGGAAACCAAGGAAGGTGGGAATGGAGGAGAGAAAAACAAGCTGAAAGAACTGCTGAAAAATTAGCTTACAGAATGAAAACATTTCCTCCAAATAATTATTTTCAAATCACGAAACAGTAAATTGAAACAAAAGGAGTTCCATTAATGAAGACTACACAGACAGCAAAGGTCTAAACACATATCAGTTCCACCAGGAGCAAGAAGGATGCCCTTGGATGCAGGTACTGCACAGAGCACACGGGTTCCTAAGCATGATCATTAAAAACACCCAACACCTTTCTTGCTTTTCTTAATTATTGCAGAATTATTGTCTCTCAGTTATACTGTCAGACAATCAGCGTTCATTATCTGAAACTCATTTCTCTCTCCCTTGTCATGTACACTGCCAGGCTTTCCCACCATGTTTTACTCTCATCTAGAAAAGCATGAATTCACACGTGTTCCAGATTCATGTGGCCTAAGGAGGACACAGCATATGGTACCCTTTGAGGAAATAAGCATTTTTAGGGAGAAAATCTCACATCTTAACAAGCAATAGCTCCTCAAGATTGGACATGGGACTTGGGAAGAATCTCTCTTAACCAGCAGTCTCCCAGGTATTTCCATGCTTTGGCCATGACAATGATAACAGTAAGTCAGTATACAAGAAAAAACATTCTGGAGAAATACCGTGAGAAAGTGTTGTCCTTTAGCCTAGTTTATAAACACAGCTCAGGCAGAGAAGTGAAGCAATCAATACATTACATGGATATTTTTTAAAGAAAAAGCTACATCTTCCTAAAGTTATGAAGTACATGGTGCTAAAATTTACTATTTTATACACAGTAATATTAAGAAATAAATACCTCTACAAAACACAGATACAGTGAGTAAATGAGTCCTAACTATTCCCATAACGTTTTTAACCCTGAGCTATCAACTTCCTTTAGGAGCAACTTTTAATCAATTAAGCACCAGTTTTGTCACCATATATACAACATTTTCAAATTCTAGGTTGCTATTTTTTCTGCTTGTTTCCTAAAGAAAAGCATGCACTTTTGTTTAGCTGGAAGAGTCCACAAGAGTCCCTGGAAGTTTCTCCGTGGCATCAGGTTTGACCTAGCTTACCCTTTAACTAAAGATTTAGCCTATAAATTCCACCAGAAAACTCAGCAACCACAAACTGATTTACAACATCAAAAATTCTTAAATAGTTTCCAGACTATTCTATTAAAGAGAATGAAAGTTGATAGGACAGATCACTGATGAAACATGTGACTCATCTGACTAACTAAATGGGGCAAATGATGAGCAAAACACGACGAGGCCAAATGTCAGACTTTACTTTTAACACAGCAAAAACCCAAGCCCTGTGTTATGTCTTTATTACAAAAACAGTGCATATTTAAAAGAATACTACAGACATTCTGAAGTGTTCTGTTGTTTTATCATTTCAGAAAAACTGGTCTAAATATCTCCCTTGGCTCCCCTTTAATAATCTGTATCTATCTATGATTTATCGATGATTCCCAGTTTATATTTACAGAAATAGTCAGGAATTATGGAAAGTTATCAGATGGAACTTTGTAACACTGCCTGTTACAAAGGCATGTGTAACACTGCCTGTTCTCAGGGATGTAAGTTAGAACAGAGGTTTTTCAACATTTTAAAATTCATTCATTCCAAAGGAGTGAGAACCCTTAAATGCACGAGCTACAGTATCACTGTAAATCCACTGTAAGCACAAGTGGAGTCAAAAGATCACAATAGCCATATTTCCAGATAAACATCCAATTTCAGTCCCTTACTGAACAAAAGGTTTTAAGATTTATGTTGTATCCAAAATGCCTGAAGAAGTCAACATGAGTTTTGCAGTTAATAGCACAAAGTGGTCTGAAAACACACAACACCTCCTTTTACCTCAAAAAAAAAAGGCAAAAAAAAAGCCAAATCTCTCAGTTAATTTCATTTACCTCAGTGTGAATCCAGTGAGCAGGAGGATGAACAGTGTGCTTTACTGCCAGCTCTAGTATTCCTTCTCTTTCTAACAGGCCGGGGCTTGAACATATTGAGAATCCCCCAACTACAGATACTCCAGGAATAAAGAAATCAACCCTAAAAACAGATTGGACACAAAAGTTTAAAAAAGAAGCCAACAACCCCCAAACATGGACAACAATAGCCAAAACAATGCAGCTGCCTTTGTTTCAATTATCTTTCCTTTACAACATCTTCATTTCTGTAACGTAATTTTTCCAAAAAGGGAGTTAATCTTGAGTAACACCATTTCCTTAGAATTATTTTCATCTAGAACCATCTCATCATGTTTGCTAAACTAGAAGGTTTTCAAACCATTCTGCTTTTAGCATTAGATGTCACATCTCACAACAGACTAGAATTCTAAGTGTTTCAAATAAATTATTTGCATATTAGAACAAAAACATAATTATGGTCTGATAAAGTAGCTTAAATCCCACTCTTTTTGGTCCCTTTGATGGGCTCTTCAATTTTCAAACATAAGAAGACTGGGATTCTAATTTTAGGGAAATTATTTTATATTAAATACTTTCTTTTCCTGGCTAGATGAAATATCTGAAGTAGAACCAACAGTGTGTAAAAAATTTCCCATGTAAAATGTCCACAACAGGCAGCAGAACTGCAGCTCCCTCTGGTGGCAGATACCGCTTCCTAGGTTATAGGAAATTGAACTGGAATAAATTCCTACTTTTTTTTCCTTTCAGCTTAAAAGTAAACCATGCATAGGTTAGTACAGATTAGAAGGTAACATGTGGCTAAGATTCTGCAATACCAGCCATTAGAGAGTATGGAAGGCAAGCCATTACTACATATGAACTATAATTCAGTCTCATAAAAGTAAGGCTTTGCTAAGCCTTGATGAGGCTTCCAAATAGTTATCAGAAAAAAATTACAAGTTGGTTTGTGATCTATAACCTGAACTCCTCTGTGTTCCATAAATCTTTAAATGCTTCTGCTTTCTACAGCACATAACAAAATCCCCATATTTCAAAATAAACCTAATGTTTATAACTAGTTGTGCTGGTCCCCTTAGGAAACAAACACACTGATAAGAAATGCCAAGTACTAGAAAATCATTATTTAATTCAAGCCTGGGTTAGGCTGGCTCAGTATTAGTTAAATGAGGATGCAACAAGAAATACAGACTGGCTTCCACTGCACAGGTGTTTTCTTTAAACAGCAAGGCTGTATTCTTCACAGAGACCACAAATGTTCGAGGAAAGAGAAAAACACTTTGAGTAATTCACCACTTTTTGATTTAAAAAAGTCTGGTCTGCTTACTTCACACAAAATTCACCCTTTGAAGAAAAAAATCTCTTTCTTTTGAAGAATACCCACAGTGTGATATATACAACATTGATATAATTTTTAACTTTATGCTTAAAATAAACTTGATGGTGCATAAAGATACCTGACTGCAAAAGAAAGGTCTACAACCAAAAAAGTTGTGAAGGCTTATTTCAGTGTCCTCAGTTTGTGCTGCCCCACTGCCCATGGGGCCCAGCTTTACTGACAGTCAGGCTCTGGGAGCTGAGAAAGGTCGACTCTTGAATTGCAGCATTTATCTTGCCAAAGAGTATCTCATGAAGCTACTGAAGCTCTTTACCTCCCTCTGGTGGAAAATAATCTTACTACTTAAGTTAACGAAAAATAAAAAATAAGGATTTATGCTGTAAAGTCACAATTTACATTCAAGTCAAAATGTTCTCCTTGGCATGTAAGGGAAACCTAATCCATGCCTGGTGGAGAAACACACAAACATTGCTGCAAAACCTACATCAAACATGGTTTTTACCTTTCCCAAATACTAATGCAGATGTGTTTTTCTTTCCATATCAGTAGTTCTTTCCCAAATACAGAACTGGGAGAGATTTCAAGGCACAGTATACTATCTTACAGTCAGCTAGCTCTGATGGCTTGCCTCAGCCATGTTGGGAAAGGTGAGAGGGCTCCTGAAGAAATGCTGCAAGTGACAGCCTAAGGGAAAAGAGCAGCAGAAGGGGAAAAAAATGAAGAAAACCCACAACAAGGAGAGGCACAAAAAGATGTAAACTAGAGATCTCAGGGTGGTTTTTAACTTCCCTCCTTTTAAAGCCTACCTAAACCATATCTTAAGAAATGAGTAATAATTACCCATTGCTGGAGGAAGAGATCAGAAACACCAAAACCATAAAGCTACTTCTTCACAGTATTTATAATGTGCATATACCTCAATGCATGTTTTAGTAAATCAAACAGGGTAACAGCAACAAGTCTCTTCATTGTTATTTCAAGTCAGATAAAGACCAGTATCTGCCAAAGTGCTTGCAAAACAAATTCACTTTTGCTTCTGAAAAACTCAGTAATTAGAACACTTTCAAGGAATGTAAACATTTTAGTGACAATCTTTGGCTGTAACATCTTACTATAGCAAATCCTAACAAGTTAGCCTTTTCTGCTCAGGAAAATGTGGTGTTTTGTACTGCTCATCAAAAAAGTGCAACCCCAGTTTATAGATACGAGTACAGAGGAGTTGGTGTATACCTTACAATAGCATTAGAACACTTTCAAGGAAGAAGAAAATGAAGAAGAGTAATTATAATTAAAGCTTTCAGTTTGCAGCATGATAATTTCAAAAACATTTTTGGAGGGTAAATGTACTTTGCAAGTACTGGCAAGCAAGAATTTAATATGAGTCACTGCACATGTGCAAAAACTGCAGCAAATTACTTCACAAACAAATTATTGCTAATCAGCATCTTGTGTTCTGGTTCTAAATTTAAAAGCCAGCATATTAACACTCCATGAGTAACATATGCTGTTAATACCCTAGCAGCTATACTTTGATTTCAGCAAAACCACTTTCAGATGGCCAAAGCCAATAAAAAGTTTAAGAACATTTAAATGTCCATTGCCCAAAGCAACTACTCCTTGTTTTAAGTTAATTTCTAAGAGAAAAAAAAAGTTACTGAGTGAGAGTATTTTTAACAAGGAAGGATGACAAATATGAAAATCCACTACTTCCTTGGGAAAAAAAACCCCTGTAAAATTGTTTAAACAAACAGCTAATTGTTTCAAAGGCTTAATAATTCCAGGTTTTTATTTTCAAATTTGCCTATTTATATCAGTATCTTAACCTGACTTAACAGGCTTAATTTTCAGAGTGGAAACTTCAAGGGGAAGAAATAAACCAAAACTAAGTAATTTGCAAATCAGCAGTCTCAGCTCCACTGTAAAAATAACTAGTAAATAAAGACAGCAAGGACAACCTCCAGAATAAAGTGCAGTGAACTTCAAAGTATTCTTGAAGAAACAATGTAATATAATAAACCACAGGAAAACACCAAAACAGTATAACTGAACATTTAAAGAATATCCACTTCTGCCCTTTTAACAGTAATACTAGCCTTTTTAATAATCACTATTTAAAAAGTATGCCAAATATCAGCTCTTTGACAGAGCATCCAATAAGAAAACATTGCATTATGTAAATTTACAACTTTTTCCATGGCCCAAGAATCAGAGACCTTTTAGCACTTTGTTATAGTGGACTTCTAGTAATTTCCCCCTCAAATATACCAGAAGATCTTACCATTGTCCTGCTTTGAAAGTAAAATCCTTATTTGCAATAGCCAAACGAAGTCTTTTGACTGTCTCTGATTCATTGGTGATTCCACACACTTTTGCTTGTGTAATTACCTAACGAAAGACAAAGAAGCCATTGTGATATGTAGATACAATTTGCAGCAAAAGCACTCAAGAAGCTGTGCATGAGACATCCATCACTTCCCATGTTACCCATGGCATTTCATTACCTACAGCACCAGTATTTTTTCACTGAGGTGAAGACACTAAAATGGATTATATCCCTGTAAGTGTTCAAGGCTAGGTTGGATGGGGCCCTAAGCAACCTGGTCTAGTGAAAGGTGTCCCTGCCCGTGGCAGGGGGTTGGAACTGGATGATCTTTAAGGTCCCTTCAAGCCCAAACCATTCTATGATCCTGTGATTCACTTAAATAGTCATTGAATGGAGAAATGTGTTTGCACTTGCAATGCACCATGTCTTCTGTCACTTTTCTAAGATTATATACAAACTTGCTTTATTTCAGTTGAAGAGAACAGAGCTATAAAGAGAGGTGACTGCTGGTTATCACCTTTCCGATCCTTCAGACATCTATACAAGACACACACTCCTGCATCCCCCAGCAACAAAGGAACAAGATCTCTGATACAAAGACTGACAAAGGACACTTGTAAGAAATCAATTGCAATTGAAGTCCCAGGGAGAATTCTGGATCTGTAACTAGATTTATTTAAGTAATTAAATGCATTACTGAAAGATAATGCATTAATGTTAATGCAGCAATGAAAGAAAACCAACGAGCCTTAACCCTACACTCCCATATGACCACAGGGAAACCAGGACACAAAGTCTCATGTCTGGTTAACAGAGCAGTTTTTGTTTAGCAGCCACATGGGAGGGGATGTCAGAGCCATAGTCAACACCACTTTTAAAGAGTTTAAACAATAAAAGATGAAAAATGAAAAGTGGAATTTGCAAACAGACCCATTGGGGATGAGCACCCCACTTAAACTTTTTGATGCCCATCAGTGCAACATGGATTTTCATCCCCTCCCTGCCCTCCCTTTTCAGGTGTTTTTGGTCTATAATTATTCACCTTTTTCCTCTACAAAGAAAGCAATGCCCTAAGTATTTTCTACACAGAGCAATGCACAGATTTTACTGTTAAAAATGCTGATGTCATTTACCACACAAGGAAATACTCAAAATACCACCACAACTCTACCATTTCTCATTTGTCTAAGATCAAACAGATCAAAAAAATTTTAACTTTAAGCAACTATGCTGTAATTTAAAACACATGTCAGGAAATTAATTTATTCATAAAGCAACATCTGAACACGTCCCCTGTCCCATTAAACAGCAGGACATTTGCTAATTTAAAATGAAGTAGCATGGATTCCTGTTCCACTTTAGCAGACACTATTAAATGAGGAATGCAGTCAGTCAAAATTAACAAGAGAAACGTCAGATACATTATTTCAATGGTTGTTCTGAGGGAGAAGTGCAGGAAAGGGACATTAAATTTGGATCTTCTTCATTCCCTTGATCACTCTTCAGTACACTCTTTAATTTGTTACTTAGCTGAGACAGCTACAAGAGTACTGGAAATTTAATTCTTAACTGGTATAAAGTTATTTCAAAAACTAAATTTGAGTCAGGGTGATCAAAGACATTTAGCCAGTATTTTGGACCATGACAAGAGTATCCAGCTGGCCAGGGCAAGGCTGCAGTGAAAAGGAGGAGGACACAGGACTCCAGATTTTGCATTAGAAGCATTAGTCACTTTTCCTTGCCCTGGTCCTTCACATTATCACTCTTCAACAGGCAATGTTCTGTAGCATTCACACTAATGCAACACAGATTTATGATTCTTTCATCTTTTACTGGGCTGAAATGGCCATATAAGGCAATATTAGCTGAGGGAAGACAACTGCTGATTACACGGAATTTGAAACTAAGCAGAGGATTTAAAAGAAACTGATTTTAAAGTGGTCGGAAATAAAGCAACAAAGAATAAATCAAGCATTAAAACAAGAAACAGCATAATCCTCTGATATGCAGAGAATGTGCAGTAGCAAGAACTGAGCCCTGCTCTTTCACCTATCTCATACAGCCTCCTTCTCTTCCTTGTGCCTTACAGTTCCCTGCACCAACTGTGAGCTTCCAACATCTCATAAGGATCCATTTTCCACGTATTTTGCAGGTACTGATGTTGAGCAGAGAAAGGAAGCAAACCAAGCAATAAATATAAAAAAACCCCCATGGCTGCACCACTCAAAAGTGCCATCATTGTTTTCATGTCAGAAGCAAACGAGAACAGGCATTGGTCTGTGCCTGTCTCTACATCCATTTTCTCAGGGCAGCAGGATCCATCAGAGCAGCTGGATGTCCACAAGCAACGCTGATCCGTACTCAGGTAAGAGCTGGTATTAGGTGTCAACAGCTGAGGCACAGCTCTGTGGTTCCCAAAGCTGGCTCACAGCTCTGGTGACAGCTGAATGAGGCTGTATTTGTCTCATCCATCTATAGCCCACGTCACACAGTGCTGAATCGTGTCTTTTGGGGGTTACCTACATATCCCCTCCACCCAGCTTCCTTTTGGAAAGAATGTGACTTATTCTCCACTATAGTTAGGAAAAAAATTAGCAGAGAAAGACTTCATTATGTACACATACACACACTGACATCTGGGTGGTGTGTTTGCATCTGTGTGCATCTACTTCAGCTTATTACAGAAAGGAAATATCTGCATGAAATACAAGAGCATGTTCCCCTCTGAACATTATGAAGAAGAATACTTACTGCTGAAAACTGAGACCCAGAATAAGCATTTCTGGATTTTGATGGAGAACAATGCTGCATCTTCCTTGTATTTGTGAATTATAAGAGACACAAATGAAGATCATTTGTACAGCTGTCTATCATCTCTCCCTCCAAAATGTCTACACTTTTTGCCTAACCTCCTATGTTATAAAAGGACATTTTCCACATTTTTTAATCTCAAACCTGAACCAGAATTGTAGAAGTCCATAAAAATCTGAGACGTCTGTGTAGAGATGATGGGTATCCATGTGCTTTCATTACTTATTATAATCCATACCTGAAATCTATTAAGTTTCTTGCCCAACATAAAGTAAATAGCATCATATCACTGACAAATTTTAAAAGTCATTACATTTCACCCACTGAGCACAAAATATGCTAACTTTATACCAGTATCAAATATAAAAACTGAGGAGAAAAAGAAGTAAACAAGACTCCAGCAGCAGGCAAAATGGAGTCCAAGAATCAAATACTATTATCCAGTATAATTATATTCACAGCAAAAAAAAAATTACTTGCATCCTAAAGAACAGAACACTGACCTCCTGTCGAAAATTATTTGCTGTCCTCTCTAGATGATCCATTTTCCTTTTTGATTTTATTGTGCTGCAAGAAAAAGCAAACAAAGACAATTGTCATTTTGACAGCTGTGCTACTGTCCCTTACTGATATGAATTTCTATTAACATAACAATCTACCAGTCTAATCCAGACTACAGATGACATAAATCTAAATAAGAATTAAATATAAACATATAATTGGGAGTTAAATTAAGCATTTATAGGTCTGTAGTAATTTGTCAGCTTGATTTTGACAGTGTCACCATGGCATTCCCTTAAAGAAAAAAAAAAAAGAGAAAGGAAGGGGAGGGATAACCTACCTGTTCCCTGTGCAGTAGCAAAAAGCAGAGTGCCTCAACACCCCCAATGCAGAATGAGAGGGGAAAATTCTGCTTTGAGCACCTCTCAGTAACTGAGGAACAGTGCAACCCACATAAATAGTAGCACGAGCCATGATGACCAGGCAGTCTTCAGAATCACTGGTTCCTGAAAAAAATCATAAATATTTGTTAAATGAAGTACTCAATATTTGACATGGCTTGTTTTCACCTTTTATTTCCCTAAAATCAGAAAAGCCAAAGCTCAGCTGGAGCTAAAACTAGCAACAGACATATAGGATAATGAGAGGGAATTTTAAAAGTATGAAGGTATCATAAACAAGTGAAAATGTGCATCCATCACGTGAAGGAGTGTTATGCCCACTNAGGAAGGGATGAACACCTTTAGGCCCAGGTGTGAACCTGAGTGTCCTGGCACCTTCCCTGGGAGGGGAGATTTACACCTAGCCCAGCTGTGGACACTGGCATGATAAAAAGCATTATCCCACCTCAGCAGGACCTGCTTCTTACTGGCCTTTTCCCTTATCTGGCTCAAACCCAGCTTGTTGCCAAACAAAGGTCAGTTTGTTGTGGCCATCCTCTGGTGCTGGGTGTACCTGGGCTGTTCTCATGCAGATGTTTCCCACCACACACCCAAACCTCTCCTGCTGCCCGTTGGTGGAGGGGTGCAAACCCGGCCTCAGCAAAGCCCCTGTGGCTTTTCCAAATGGGCAACTGCTTGAGTCATTAACCATCCACACTGCAGTCTCTCAAAAGGGGAAGGCCTTGTCAGAGATGATATGGAAAAGGCTGAAGTACTCAACGTTCCTTTTGCCTCAGTCTTCACTGGCAAAGCCTGCACCCAGACCTCTGCTTGTACCAGTGGTTGTTGGGAAGAAGAGGGATAAGCAGGAGCAGGGCCAGCACCTGCTGAGAGATGCTGGATGTACTCAAATGCACAGAGCCAGATGGGTTACACTGAAGGTTGCTAAGAGACACAGCTGACAAGCTTGTCAGGCAACTCTCTATTATCTGTGAAAAACACTTATCACACAGTCTCCAACTGACTGGGAAAAGATTTACACATGCTCATTTTTAAGAGAGGTAAAAAGCGGTGCCTATGTACAGTCAGTGCCATCTCAGTATCTGGAAAAATGCTCAGAGCTTGTCCCCTTAGCTGGGTGAAAGCTAAGAAAGCATTCATGAAGATTTGACTCAGATTTACCAAGGGCAAATTACATTTGATAAATCTGAACAGCTACTGTAATAAAAGGTCTGACCACACAGGTAAGGGGACAGGATACAACACACCTTGAATGTCCTGTGGCTCCTGGCACCACTCCCAAAGCAAACACACATTAGTAAGCCAAGGCCAGATGGATGGTTGCAGTGGTTGAAAACTGTCTGGGCAGACAGAACTGAAGATCTGATGGCTTCAAGTTGCTTCACTTGTTGGCTAGGAACACTGAGAGTACCCTGGGGTTGTTATTAGGGCTGGTACAGGTCAATAAATTTATCAGTAACTTGGATGATGAGACAGAAGGTGTCACCATTCATGGCATGGTGGTTGGAACTGGATGACCTTTGAGGTCCCCTCTGGGCCATTCCATGACCACCAAACTTGTGGATGATACTATGTTAGAATAGTGGAGCTCCCCTTCAAAGGGGAACTGAGAAACTGCAGGGCTGGAAAGCAGAAGCCTCATGACAAAGGTCTATACCTGGGACTGGCTTAATCTACTGTGAACAACTCAACCAATATTCAAGTTTGAAAGCTCAAACACTGACTATGCATTCCCTTTCTAGTGGTAAAGAAAGGGTTCTGGGTGGAGAATTTTACAATCTTTAATTAAGCCTGTTTGTTCCCAGATTTATTTAAAAGCACATTAATCCCTCACACTTCCATGTACCCTACATAATACATCTCTGAAGAGTAAAGAAAGTGGAGGACACTCATGTGCACTACAGTGGAAACACGGTGTGAAGCTTTAAAACCACACACCCAGACAGCTATGACAGAGAAAGATAAACTGACACGCACAACATTCAAAGTTAGTCAGAACAACCCTTCACGTGTAGGAACAAGTTCATAGAGAGCCAAGAGATATCTCTCATTCCTTGTAAATCTACCTTTATTTTTCCTAAAATGGATTAGCATAATTCTCTGTCATGCATCATCCCCTATCAAATTATATTTATTTCCATGATGCAGTCCATTGCTTCTTTAAAGCACTAATATTTTACTTTCATTAAAATATCTTTTCCCGCATTCTTTTAAGGCGTGTAATTTGTTTTCAAAATGTTTTTCATTTTAAATCCCTTGAAATGGCACTGATCTCTTATTGTTTATAACTTATCAGGCTTATACTCTCTAGGATTTCACAAACAGCTACATTGGCTGGTCACTTAGTAATCTGTCCTGTTTGTAATCTTGTATGAATGAGGGCAGAGCTTCCATTAATTAGGCTGCTCAGAAATGGAATACACTTACAGTCACTACTCAAAATACCCACTTGCAAGCATAAGAAATACTTCCTGCAGGTTTTAACTGTCCATAATTTTTAACGGTTTTTCAGCATTTAATTCCACAGCAGCTTGCAACTTTTAAAAACAGAATTATTTAAAACTCTTCTACCACCAGTGAGCAAAATTACTTCAAAATTTTTTTCCACAGCATCACAGAGTACTTAAAGTGTACTTAAGTGTTTAAACAAAACACTTTAGCACTTTCTACAGCAAATGTGTAGAAGCTATTGATAACAGAAGTATTAACAATCTCAGAATACTTTAGGACAACAAAGTACACATCTAATGAAGAAGTCACATTCGTCTACTTTGGCATACTATCTGTAAAACCAGAGTGCTCAAAAATCACATTTTCTCAAATTCAAGAGATCACTTTATGATCTGCAGTCTTTCAGACAGCACATCAAGGTTACAGACATCTACAACCAACCTGAAGTTCAACATCAATACATAATCTTGGAAACAAAATAAACGTCAGCCTAATTTTATAGTCACAGCTGAAAGATCCTATTGATACAGACTACTTTAAGGCTGAGTCTCTATCCTTAATTAGAAATAATTCTCTTGAGCAGCAAGTCAAGATATTTGCTCCATTCATATTACCATCACTCTCCAATAATGAAAAAAATAATAAAAATAATTTGCAATTTTTACTCTGCAGCCAATAAATTCCAGAATGTCTTTTAATGAGTCCTGGTTTTCCTCTACTACATACAAGTGTGACTCACACCTTTATAAAATGTGAACGGTTTCTCCCCTATCTGTCACCTCTGTGAGCTTTTCACTCATCCAGCTCTTTGGCAATTCCTTGCCCTCCATGAAGTGCAGTATTTCAGCCTCCCAAGCTCCTGTCAGGTGGGATGTTCTCCCTTTATTCTCATCTTACCCAAGCCAGTACAGGAATAGCCACTCCAAATACCCTCTTTCTTCACAGAGGTTGGAAGGGACTACAGTGGGTCATATGGTCCAACCTCCCTGCTCGAGCAGGGTCATCTGAGAGCACATGGCACAGAATCGTGTCCATGAAGTTCTCACATATCTCCAGAGAGGGAGACTCCACAACCTCTGGGCAATTTTTTTCCAGTATGCAGTCACTCACACAGGAAAGTTCTTCCTCATATTTAGGTGGAACTTCCTGTACATCAGCTTCTGTCCACTGCCTCTTGTCCTAGTGGTTGGCACCCCCAAGAAGAGCCTGGCTCCATCCTCTTGACACCCACCCTTTAGATATTTACATGCTTTTATAAACCTCCTTTGCTCCACGGAGAGAAACGAGCACTGCTTTTCACGACTCCTTCCTCTCCTCACTTAAAACCGACGAGCCATTCATTCTCCATCCCCTCTGATCCACTGGCCCTAGTTTAGTACCGCTTGAGATATTTGTATCTGCATCTCTTCTTTCCCCCCGTCCCATATCACTAACTGAAGGGAGAATTACTTTTAGCTCACCCGTGCAACACTTAAGTGCAAATTACTACGTAGGTTAATGCAAGAGAGTGCAGAGAGGGGCAGCAAGGGTACTTAAGCAAGCAGCACAGGAAGTCTTTTTTTCAAAAGCTATCTCTCGGTAAAACACTCCTCTAGACAAACAGTTTGTCCTGCAGAAGTAATCACAGAAAACAAAGTTTTTCCCCTTCTCCCAGGACTGAGGCGAACATGGTGAGCGCTGGGAGAAGGAGCGGGGGCGAGGTGCGAAAGAGGGGACGGCAGCCTGTGCCCGGCTGGGACGGGGCGGCACTAAGGCGGCCAAAGGGCAGGGGAAACACACGGCCAAGGGACAGGGCCCGGCCGTTCCCCCGCAGCCCCTGGGGACCGCCGGGCAGGAGGTCAGGGCTGGCACCGGCAGCGCCATCGGCCGCAGAGGGCGGCCCGGCCACGGCCTCCGACCGGCGTGCGGGGCTCCCGCCTTAAGGAAGGGGCGAGCCGGAGGCACTTGAGCGCGCTGACCCTCAGCCCGCCGCCCCTCACCCTCCTCTCCCCTCCACTCCCTCCTCCCCGTCCGAGCCCTCCCTGGGATCCCCAGGCCCGCTCCCGGCCGCCCCTACCCGCCGCCGCATCACGTCACGGGGAGCCCGCCCGCGTGCTCCCTCAGGCGCCGCCTCTTCCCGTCCGCCCGTCCCGGCTCCCGCCGCTTCCCGGCGCCATGGCCGTGTTCCACGATGAGGTGGAGATCGAGGACTTCGAGTACGACGAGGAGACCGGGACCTACAGCTACCCGTGCCCCTGCGGGGACCGATTCCTCATCACGCGGGTGAGGGACGGCCGGGCAGGGCGGGGGGCAGAACAGGGCGGTGCGGCCCGTGGGCCGGGCAGGCGGCGGGGCCCTGACCGCTGTCCCGGGGCTTTTGCAGGAGGACCTGGAGAACGGGGAGGACGTGGCCACCTGCCCCAGCTGCTCCCTGATCCTGCGCGTCATTTACGACCAGGTGGGTGCGGGGAGAGGGCAGAGGGACGCGGTTCCAGCCGGGTTCCTCTGAGTCCCGGTTCGCCGCCCCACGCGGTAAGCACGGGGCAGCGTTTAAAATTCCCTGATTTGGGACTACGTTTCCTGCCTGATCTCTTGTTATTCTGGTCTCCTTCTGCTGTTTTTGGGCTTTAAAATACGCCTGCCTGGGTGGGCGTGGGGTAGGACACAGGGTGGACGAAATCAGTGATGTGAATGAAGAGGTCCTGTGACTGACTCCAGCACCCCAGGAAGCAGCCTGGTAGCTTTTCTCACCTGGTGGGCAGATTACGGCTTTCAAGTTTTGGAAAACAGATTCATACCACTTAAAATCACTCTGTTTTCCAGCCTGGGTGTATCTCGTGGTGTTTTTGAGGTAGAGGAGATCCAAAAACAGTGTAAATCGCCTAAATCCCTGCTTGCTGTCTTTAGGAGCAGTTCATGCGGGATGAAGTCGTGGCAGAACCTTTGCCAAACAAGGAATTGGTCAAGTGCTGATGAATGCGTCGTGGACTGTGCTGCTTTGGGATGAGAAAGAATGGGGATGGTGACTGCGGAAAGAGATGTGGTCCTCCTCCTAGAAATGCTTGCTGCTGTGGGATACAAGTGCAATAATTGTCTGTCTTCCTAATATGAATGAGGGTTTGCTGGGACATCAAACACATGAATGGGTTTTGTTCCAAAAGGTTATACTTAAAAAAAAAAAAAAAAGTTGCTCTGTGTATTCCAGAAGACTTGAGGGTTATAATCCTGATTTACAGCAAATCAATATACAGATGAAGAGTGTGGAGTTGGGAAATTACAACATTTAGTCTAGCAGTGGCTTCTTAGCCTGTGGAAGAAAACAGGGTTTGTGTGGGTATATGGGAGTGTGAAATGGCATAGAGAGCTGAAATGTTGGGAGGCAAGATTTAAGAGTCCATAGGACACGATGCTATACAGAGTAGATACAGTGCAGCATCTCCCAGGATGTGTGCTTGTGTTCTTCCAGCCCATACTGAACATGGGGAGAAAACAAGAGCCAGAGCCAGCATTTACCCAGTGTTGGTAAATTGTTTTTACTCCTGTAAGCACACAGAAGGTGCAGTTGTCTGTGTATCTGCTGTGGGGGCAACACTTGAGTTGGGGCAGATTTGTTTCTTAAATTGCTTCTAATGTTGCTTTGAAAGAACCTTGGTAGTTGTTACCACATGACTGACATAATAGTGATAATACTTTTATAGGTGTTGAGTGAAATGGAGTCAACCTTTTTTTTACCCCTGCACAGCTACTAATGTGCAAATGGACTGGAACTCAAAGTGGGTTGTATTTTACCCCTATTTTCTCAAAAACTTTGTGGTTTGACTGTTGCAGTAGATATAAAATGGGCTGCAGTTCTTTGTGCCATTTGTAGTAAATTTCTCAGCCTTCCTTTATTAGATTCTGTCACTTCCTGGATAGGAGATGCACACATTTCACTTAATTAATAAAGGCATTTTTTAATGTAGAAAAGAGTTGTGAGAACCTACTCCACATTGATTCCACGACTGCTGCTTGAATTACAAGCCATTGCACTTGAATATTTACTTAAAATTGTGGCCATTCTTGTGTTTTAATAGGATTTGACATCTGTGTGGCTAAATTTGGGGGAAGGTACCTGTTAAGAGTTTATATAGCTGTTTTGCTTCAGGCACTAAAGATAAGCAAGTTTTACTGGATTCTTACATTTAGTTATTTTTGTTCTTACAGCATTCTGTGAATGTTGAAGATGAACATTCTAGTTATTTTAAGAAATGGAGAGAAAAAGAAAACTATACCTAGTTGGAAGTTTTGAATGCAATAAGCACAGCCCTGAGTGTTTCCAGGCCTAAACCAGGAGGTGGCACTCGTGTTACTTTGATATCTGTGCTTAAAAAAAATGAATGTTGTGGTACTTTGGTTAGTTATGCCTTATCAAATATTTATTTTGACTATTTAAATAAAAATGTTTAAGATTCCACCAGTGGTTATAATGGGCCATTACTTACTCTGTTTCTGCACCAGGCACAGTGATTTCCAGAGGTCTTGAGTTGCTGCTGCTGGGTGATGATAGTGGAAGCTCTTCAGGCTGGTTAATAAAAATTGTTTCAATCTTATCAGTAGATGCTGTAAAGCAAACTTAGAGGAACCCTACCTAAGCCCCTGTTCAAATTTCTAGTGCATAAATACCTTCATGATTTTTCCACAGGTGTTCTAAATAAAAGGAATTATATCAATTTTCAAATGCAAGACCAGGGAATGTATGCGCTGATGTAATGCATCAAAATAAGTTGCCAACTGTATCATCTCTAGAAATGCATAGATTTTGCAGAAGTCATTGACCAGATTTTGTTATATAGTGAAGGTCAGGCCCTTCCTGACTTCGGAAACTTGTGTAGAGAATTATTTGTGCTCTATATGGTTAAATTCCTACATGGTTGTAAAAAGTGTTAATCAATTGAATTTTACTTGGCAGGTGCCAAGTAAACATGGCATGTAACAAGTTTTTAATTGATATGTAGTAGTGTTTCCTACTCATCTGAAATACAGGTAATGGCTTTTTAAAAAGTCATTTTAGCAAAATTAATTCGTTTGTTACATCAGTTGGGACTGTCAGTGCTTAAAGTTTCTTACCTGGTGTGAATAGGGTCCAAGTTGTAGAATGCAATTTACATGAACATTAAAATTACTTGATCACATAGTGTATATATCAAAGCTTTAACAAAGTGTGCATCAAGTTTGCTTTTCTGGAGGTTTTTTTACAGCATAACAACAGAAGGGTGGTGTGGCTGACTGTTAGAAAAGGATGTGGACACATTTGCCCACATAAATTATTTTCAACTCTTGTGTCATTGCTGGGTCTCAAAACAGTAGTTGCTGTCCCTTCCAAAAAGGAGGCAAAACAAGGATGGGTGTCATGTTTCTTTTTGTTGCCCTTTGAGAATCAGAGAGACATTTAAAAACTGTTGAGCTGTTCTGTTGTTTTCCATTCTGCTCTGCAGAGAGGAGTTCTGCAGCAAGAGTTCATCCTCCATGGAAGCTCAGCGCTGCTAAAGCCAAAGGGCTGCCCACTCTTGTCTTTTGTTAACTTGTAAGAAGCTTTTGACTCCAGTGATTGCAGTCATCTTTTAAAAATATTCTTTCGTACTGTGTAATTCCAGAACACCAGTCAGGGCAGTCTGAGTAACTCATCAGAAATGTCACTCGTCAGGAATTCAGTCACAAGGTTTCCTCACAGCACCACGGGCCCTGGCCCCTCGCGCGTTACTTGTGTATTGCGTGCTCTTACAAACCAGAAGCTCATTTTTTTTCTCAAAAGGCAATTGTGTAGGACACAAAGAAGTCTTTTGTTTGCTGCTTGTGTCTGACAAGCAGATTGATTGATTATGTGTTTGATTAGGTCCTTGGGTCCGCACAGAGGAGTCCAGTGTGGTGAAAACAGCATCACGTGAACGTTAATGGAGTACTTCATACTTCTTAGAGACTAGAGAGGGTGAAACAATTTATGATCAGTTTCAGGTATTCAAACTGTGAAATTTCTCATACTGTTGCACACCTATGAACTCCTGTGTAACACTGAAAACAAGCAGTACACTCTGCTGCCACAATTTTATGGGAAGAAATGAAAGATAATTTGCTCTTCATTAAACTAAAGAGGCTTAGCCTCCCTCGTCCGTCAGATTCTTGTTTGCATTTCAAAGAAACTCACTGAGAAGGTCATGTACTTTTGGCTCATTGTGCCTGTATATCAGTGGTGTACATGATTAGTTTTGAGTAGTTGCTCTAGAAGTCTGTGACACAGACCCTGGACCTTCAAGAGCTGAGGTCATTAGGCCACTAATTTTTCTGTTGCACTTGTTTCATTGTCCATATATCAGGGAAATTGTGGTATCCTAGGGGACCCTTTGTAAGCACTTTGACATATCTTCTTTCCATCACAGTTTCTAGTTTTGATTCTCAGCACCAGTCAAAAAAAGTCTTCCTTGCAGAGCATCAGAGTTAAAGATCATTACATAGATTACCAGGTCTATCTACCAAGAAGCAGATACCGATTAATTCCAATAAACCGGCAAAATTTAATTTAAGTTAGTGAACTGAAAACTACATATTGTCATGAAGGCAAGCAGTTTCTGCATCTTCCATTTCCATCTCTTCTATTCCAATGTAACACTCAGATCATGCTAACTGTAGAGATAGGTATTTGTTACACTGAGAACTTCTTGAAATGTTTTTACAAATAGGATTTATCAAGATGTTTAGTGCAGTAATTAAAGTTTGCCATGAATTTTCTCCTAGCAGTTCCATGTGGATTGCTTTGATTCTACATAGTAACTTAAAATGCTGATTTCTCAATATCTCTCCATAGTAGCCATGGCATGGAGGAGACAGGGAGGATCCAGAGGATCCTGTGAAGATGCTGGGCTCATCGGCCCTGAAACTGGTCAAACCTGTTGAGTGACAGAGGCAACAACTGACAGAAGCTGTGCCAAGAGGGAAAACAGCTGTCACAGTGTCACCTGTGGTCAGGGAGGAAGTGGGTCAAAAGGGACCAACCAAAAGGGTAGAACCTTAAGTGACCCATCATCACTCCTTCCCACCCCTTGCTGTCACCGTTTTGATCTATTTGCACACCAGGCCACCTCTCCAAAATTCTTGGCAGCTCACCAGTCCAGCACAGGCTTCCTGTCATGTGCAAAATCATTGCTGTGCCATTGACCCTGCCAGTGAGTGCAGCCAGGCAAGGGAAGCTCGCTCTGAAGGCACAGTGGTGTGCAAAGGTCAGAGCAGAGCTGCCCATCCAGGGGTGGTCATTTTTTATTTTTATGTCAAAACTGAGATCCTTATCTTGTTTGCTGAATCTGTTGGTTTAGGGAAAGATCCAGCTATCAAGACCCAGGGTAAAATCAGCAGGAGCTGGCAATAAGTCACTTCTTCCGTGACCTATTGAGGCCCTTTCCTGCTCCGTGGCAGATGGTTTTATTTTGGTCTCAGTTGTCCTTCTGGACAAGTCAGAGGACAACTTTTGACACATTCAGTACTTCCAGTGAAAGATTTCCATCCACCAGAACACTAAATAGCTACACCACTTCTTAGCATAATCTTTGTGTATGTAGTCCTTTGCCTAGAAAAAAATTACAATTTTCAAGGGAAGGCTTTCCCCCCCGCCCCCTGACCAATATCTTGATAAAGATACTATTTAACAGTTTTTATTTCTGCATGTCTCTGATCGTTGGCCTGTTGTTGATTCTTTCCATGAAAATTGTGTACCTATGCAATGCAATACTATCTTAAGGTATTTGGTTTTAGACAACAGCAAGACTGCAGCATAAATTTATCATTTTTATCACTCTATAATGGATTAGAACTGATATTGTACCCTGTGAAGGATTTTAAGATTAATGTTCGTTTAATGACAAAAAAAAAGTAGATAAAACATGAGCCCATACTTAACCAACTTTTTCACTCATGAGGGTAGAACACATTTGACTTTTTATATTATGCAGAGGCCTCTGTGGCCCCCAGTGCACTGCACAGGTGTTCCCACATTGATGGGTTCTGGTGTACATCCCTTAGCTGGAACCAGACTTTGAATTTAGATATGTAAACAGTCCGGAGGCAGAGATCCAGACAAAACACCTGTCAGCCTCACAGTCTCTCTCTTGCAGAGCTACTCAAGACGGTCATTTCAGAGCCAGTAAGGAAAGCTTCTGTCCTGGAGGCTGAGCTGGGCTGTGGCAGCAAAATATGTAAGTGCATCAGAGCAGGACTGAGTGTCCAGGGCAGAACAAGGGTCTTCTTGGTCCCATCCCATCCCCAGCACTGCCCAGCAGCTAATGAAGAGTCCATGACCAGGGCAAGCATTTGGGGATACTTCCCTAAAACCCTCTCACACAATTTGAAAGTCATGGACTTTTTGAGACTGATGCTTTGTTGTTTAATACCATGAACAATACATATGTTTTGATGAATTTGTCCAATCACTTCTGGAATCCACATCACGACCTAAAATCCACTGCATCCCATGGAAGAGAATTGCCCATGTTAAGTGTGCTTTATGAAGAGACATGTCTCTTTGTTTCTTTTGAACCCATTGCACTGGGGTTCATTTAAAGACACCTTTTGGATAGGAAGAGACAGTGTTCTGTTCTCAGCTCTCTAGCCTACTGAGGACTGGTTAGATTTTTTTGTTTTGTTTTGTTTTTCTGCACCATTTTTGAAAGGGAAATAAGAACTGTGCACAATTCTAGGCCCAGGTGCATCATGCATACATTTGCATAGCGATATTTGTTCTCTGTTCTGCTCTCTATTTTCCAAAAATTCCTAACATATGGTGTTCTTCTTTGACACTTGCTGGGCACTGGGCTGACATTATCTTAGAACTTATGTTTAATAAGGAAATAAATTTTTAGAATCTAAGGCTTAGAATAACCTTGTCTTTCTCCTCCTGTCTCTTGCTCATGGCCTAGGTGGTTTTTAGAAGACAAGTTGATTTAAGTCAGGTGTCATGGGTTCAGGTGGTTTTTATGCTAGTCTCTCCCACAACCTCCTGACAGGGGCTGATGAAGGTGTGCAAGCTCCATGCATTTTGGTAGGACTGTCCAAGACTGGTTTATCTCCACTCCTCCCATCATTTAGCTGGCTTTGTTTAATTTTGTAATATGTTACTTCCCTTCCATGTTCATTTTAATTAGCCCTATTGCACTTCTTACATGACTTCATTTCTTCCTTCAAAGCTGTATCTGTGTGCCTCTTGTATTTCCTTGTCTCGTAGCTTTCCTCATGGGTATCTGAGTTTTCTGGGCAGTGATACCTTTTATTTGAGTTGATGCAGTCTTTCAATGTGAGATTTCTTTTAGTTTTGCATGCACTGTATTTACTTTCCTAAAAGAAGTAGGGATACTGCCCAAGATGCACATATAAAATAGTGTGCTTTTTGAAAGGGCAAAGAATATTTTCTTTCATTCAAATCTGCTATTTCCTTGTAACTTTATTTTCTAGTATTGGCCCTCAGGGGAGAAGTCTTAGCCTAAATAAATAATGAATGATAAATGTGATAGATGGAAGGATTCTTGCTTTTCCTTGTGAAGAAGGGGTTAATTATAACTCACAGTTTCTCTCCTCTTGCAGAACTACTCAAGATGAAGCTATTTCTTGGAAGAATACCCTTAGGAAGTTAGTGACCTAGAATGAGCTTGGCATAGAATTGCCTTTTAGCCTTAACTGTGATATTTGCTGCTGCAGTCTCCTAGACAAATGGGTTTTGACAGGCTTTGCAAACAGCCTGAGGTCAGAGCCTACGAGCTTTCCTTGGGCAAGTAAAAGCTGTGGAGTCGGGAACTTAATACGATTCTTGAGACAAACATCAAAATTCCCAAACCTGGGGAGGGTGTACAGTGGGACAGTGACAGGCAAATGCAACCCCTCCCAGGACTGGGAAAAGGACATGGCAAGCAGCTAAACATGGTCCCTGCCAGGGATGGTTCTGCTTTGAACTGGAATGAAGACTATTTTTAATATCCCTTGACATAAGGCCCAGAAGAGAGCAGGTGATGGCACATCAAACTGGCACCCTGCCTTGGGCATCAAAATATGCTTCTGTGGCCTCTACACCTCCACCAGAAACTGCTTAGCTCCCTAGAGGTGGGATTTTGCTGTGGAAGCAAGGGTGAGCAGCAGAGAGGCCTGATACCTAAGCTTTTCCTGTGTGGATTTCCTCTATGCACACTGAACTGAGGGTAGTAGGGCAGCCTGGGGGGATGCATGATTCAGGACCCACCTCCTCCTAGTTACTAGAGGAGGGATTTTCTTCCCACCCCAGCTGTTTGTTCAGGCACTAACCTCAGAATTTGTTTCTCACCTGGTAAACCTCACAAGTATCCCAGTAGTTAGGATTACCTTGGTTATCTCCTGTGCATACATGGGTTGGGGGTGATGTATAGAAGATGCACACTGGAATAATTTAATCTGCCCCCTAAAAACCACTCTGACTCTTGCAGATCCTTAGATCCCTTTTTTTTCCTTGATACTTTTTTTCAAGTCTGGGATTTTCGTAACTGAAGGAGAATTCAAATAAATCAGCAACTGGAGTAAATGCCAAGCAACCACAGTTAAACTTTCTCAATGTTTTAGACTAATAGACCCTCTTCTCAAGATATTGTGCCTAACAGGATTTGATTGCGCTTTCTTGGCCAGAGAACTTCTGTCAGTACCTCTGCCAAATGCACGGTCTCACAGAGGGAGGATTTGATAGAGATCCAGGTTAAGTCAGCCTCTTCATTCAGAGACAGTGACTGCCAGCCCCACACAGGCTGCAGCGGGGCCACCCAAATGTTGAGTTTCCACTGAGGAAGGCCAAGTTCCCCATATTCTTTTTTATTTTTGCAACCGTAGCAGGGCTGTGTCCTTGGGTTCTTTCCATGCCAAATAAAGCGTCTGCACATTTTGTCTAGTTCGGTTTCGTACGGTTGAGGCCTTTATAGCAGAGGCACCTGCAAAAATAGAAGTCTGGAGAAACAGATTCAGTTCTGACAGGTTAACCAACCTGAGGAGTAAGAAATTATTGTGCTAGATCTGTAAATACATTTGCAGCTTGCCTTGCAAGGGCAGCTTGTGAAAATTAAACTGGCTGGGAATATCCTGAGCCCAAGGCATAGAGCACCCTGTGAGACACAGCTTATATAAAATGCTCCGAGGCAGATCCTGCCATCCAGCACAGCCATGTAAATCTGGAGTAACGCAGACTTCAGGGATGTTACTTCAGATCCACTTCACCCATCAGAAGAGCAGAATTTAAATGAATTACCCATGAAGAGAGAGTAAAGAACATGTGCAGTAAATAATACATTTCTGGGTTTTCTGCCCTTCATGACTCTCTCTCATAAATGTTGCAGCCTCAGTCTGATTGCTGCTTCACTGTGTCAGCCAAAAAGCCAGACTGAGCCAAGTGCATTTCGGTGTCATTCACAGCTGAGGCTGTTATGGCTCAGGGAGAGACAGAAGCACAGACAAAACCCTGATTTCTAAGAACATGACATTGTCCTCACCAGAGTCATATTTGAAATGCCTCAAGACACATTCTGTGACTGCTCTTGGTCAGATACAGCTCCCATTTTGTTTATCTCTTGCAGAACTGAAAAATAGGTAGGAGAGAGGGAAAGCAATTTTAAATTCATAAAAATCAGTCTGGTCCCAAAGTGTCAATTGAAGTATTTCAGCATTTATGAAATGATTCATTTCATTCTGAAGAAGTCAATATGACATCTCACAGTATTTCTCACCCTGCACTATCCTGCCATCCTGGCTGGCACTTGACACCAACCTTGAGTAATTTTGGTTCCTCCAAAACTTAATTTCTTAGGGGATGTTATGAGTATTTTTTTATATTTTCTTTTTTTCTTTACATTACAGTTGGATTCTTTCTATGCACTTATTTAATTCAGCGGCTGTACAATCTCTATTACAATACCCTTCAAATGTAAGATACCTGATTAGAATTAGCCTCTGTCACCATAAGGTGGCCTTGCTTCATGAGGTCAGGCTGTGATCCCCACCACTGGATGCACCTGAACACTCCCCTGCTGTGTTACACGTTCTTGATGTTCTGAGCAGTTGTCCAACACTAACTTGGGAGCAAAATACTGTGGTGAGATTTGAGGGGCTGTATCCACACCTGAAATACCCTTTTCAGAAAATCTGAAACAACTCGGTTTTTATAGTCTACTTTCTTACTGAGCTGACTGTCTTATTTTAAACTTCTCAAATGTGTTTTATCAATATGAAATACTGTTTACTTTTGCTCATTCTTTCACTTTCCAGTCTTTACCATGCAGATTCTTTCCGGCCTTTTGCCCCAGATGTAGCATATTGTAATTCATTGCTTGTGACTGCCAAGAAATGACAATTCCAAGACTGTCCATAGTAAATGAGATGAGTCTCTTAAACAGGGACAAAACCTCAGCTACAGATTTGTTCATCTTTCTGACATGTCCAGCCAGAAAAAATCTTGCTCTCTGTGGAACAAATGACCCCCTGTACATTCTCACTGTGAGAAATACCTCCTCCATCTTGTCAATTCTGCTGGTACTTGCTGTGTTCTCCATTAGGACTGTCTTTCTATTGCCAAAACCAAGAAGAAAGAGGATATGGCTCTCCTGTGTTCTTGATGGATGTAGACTGTTTCCACATGTAGGGGGTTTACTAATTTTGCTATTTATTTTGCTGGTGTGTTTTAAACATTTTTAATAATAGAGTTGCCCTGATGAGACCTATGCCCTTTTTGCAGCTTAATATGCTCTTGTATTCAGAGAAACAAATCACTGGCCTGGCAGACCTAAATCCACAGAGTTGGGGGGTTTTAACAGTACTGGCACAGCTGCAATGATCTGGCAAAGGGGTGCAGAGAAAATCCAACATATTTTAGTTGTCAAGAGTTAAAATGGGAGTTATCTGGAGGGACAGGGTTTCATGGTCTGCAGTACATTTCCAATCTTTATCAGTATTCCTACTGAGAAGCAGAAAATTTGTGGTTTTACCTGTCATCCAGAGTCACCTTGAAAGCCCATAATGAAATATCAATAATTGAGGATAGCTGTTTGCTAAAAAGATTACTGACAGGCATGAAATAACAGTTACCAGTAGCTATAAATGTATTTTATGTCTTGGACATTTTCCTGGCAGACTTCAGTCTTTCATTGAGTTAGGCAGTAGCAGCCCTGTATTTGGACACTTATGCACAGAAGAATAGTAGGATGTTTTTGGGCATGCTGGAGGGGAGAAAGTGGAGCTTTTTTTTAAAAATCAGTGTACCATGATGTTCCTTGGTTAGCACAAAAGCATAATTCCCTTCACAAGTGGAGAGGTCTGTTTCAGTTTACTCTTTTTGCAGTATGCTGTATATAAAGAGAAAGAAGATGAGATAACTCTTCTTGGAGAACATCCAGAATTTTAATTAAAGAAATGGCATTTTAACATTGATTTCTTACTGGCTGGAGTTCTTGGCCATACTGCCCATACTTGCTTTCTTGTTAAGAGCTTTCCAGATGACCTTCCCTACAAATGCCTCTTTTTCCTGCCACTAGAGGTCCTAAAAACAATAAAGAATGGAGACACAACATACTCATTAATTTGGGACTAGAACATTTTCACAAGGTGGACCTGAGTGTCTGGTCCCTGAAACCCCCAGTGAGGGGGACAGCATGTGTTAGTGTTAAGGTTATGCAGACTGAAGGAAAGGCATCAGAATTGGACCCAAAAGATTAGAAGGCACATTTCTCTACCTTTGCATATTGTCTTTAAATCCAGAGTGCTCAAAAATCACCAAGTTTCTTCAATTCATGAGGTCACTTTATGCCCTGGAGTCTTTCAGATAGCACATCATGGTTATAGACATCTACGTTAGGCTTCTTGCCTTTTAATTCGTGTTTTCACGCTTTTCACTCTAACACAGTAACTAATTCAAAGTAAAAATGAAGGATGTTTGAAAATGGACATTCTTACGTAAGCTGTTTCTGACAATTGCTGTGACTTTATTTAGATCACTACAACATCAACATGAACCACATAATATCTGACACTGTTACAGAGGCCTAGGACTGAGAATAAAGACTTAGGTTTTTTTTTTTTAAATTACCTCACAAACTTCAAAACCCTTTCTGCAATTAATTGCTACTAAACACAGCAACATCTGCTGGTAAAAGAAGTGGCCTAAGTTTGAGCTCCAATCCGAGATTCTCAATTGTTTGTTTTATGTACCTAGTTCAGTTCTGCTGCTGAGGTTGACAGTCATGTCAATGAGCCGTCCTCATTGCCTTTTTCACTGCTCCCACTTTAGGAAGCAAATATGTTCAGTTCTACACATGAGAATGTAAAAAAGCGTTTCCCTGTCAGGCATGTCATTAGGAACCAGTACTTGCAACATAAACCTGAGGCTTCTGTTATTGTAGTAGCCCAATTGGGTTGTTCTGCTGTGTTCCAGTGCCATAGAAAGAAATGGACAGATGTACTTCGGAACTGAAATGAAACTCACTTTTTCCCATTTGCCTCTTTATTCTTTCTCTCTGTTAAGAATTGAATGTTGATTTTCCTCATTTTGCTGAGTCTGCAGTCTTTGCTAGCACGTAATTGTAGACATGTTCACAAGAGCTGGTGCTAAAAGTCCAGAAAAACAATTTTTTATCAAAATTTGCCAGTGTGCTGAAAGCAAGACAGCCCAGAGGAAAAGGTTCTTTCTTATGATGGACAACAAGGAAGCAGAACCCAGCACCTTGCCATGGGCAGCCTGGCCTGGGGAACCTCTCTTATCACTGCCTGTGTGAGCATCCCAGCTCTGTTTCAGAGAGCAGAGAAAACGGTGGGTCTTGTTCCACACTGAAACCAAACTCAGAAACCTTGGAAACTCCTCAAAATGGAATCACCACTGTCTGCCAAGTCTGAGCATCATGTTACATCTAATCTTGAATGAAACTGCCAAAATTCTATATTTTTCAGAGAAGACGGACATCTTCTTGTAATTAGCAAATTATAGTCTCATTGTTCTTATTTTGCTTATCAAGTTCTTTTCCAGTGTCAAGACCTATTTTGTTTCACCCTTTCCTCTCGTCGCTGATTTAAGAGTTGTTCTTGGCACTAGAGAATCTTAAGAGCTCTGTCACGGGCTGCACGCAGAAGGTTGTTCCAACAGCAGGAGCTGGACCCAAAACCATTCATTGTTTATGTAAAACTAAAAGTTATTTCCTTAGCATTAGCACCAGGCTCTGTTCCTGGGCTTGTGCATGTGCGAATCTACGCAGACACCACAGACTGACCGCAGGTTGCTGCTCTAGGAAATTAATGTTTCCTTTGCTTCTACAAACAGAGCAATCAACAGCAAACTGCCCTGAAGAAATGGCTCTTGCCACCATCTGGGAGCTTGCTATGGCAGCCAGGGATCCGTCAGCTGGACTGCACGAGCTCAGGAAGCACCAGTGCTCAGCCAGACTAAGTGGTCTTCCAGCCTCTGTGGTTTGTTGACTGATTTGTAGGTGAAGGCAGCTCTTGGCACCACAGATGGTAAGTTTTTGATGAGTATGACACATACAGAAACTAGATAAGACAACAAAAAGCCAGGGGTTTATAAGACAATTTCTCCAATGCGAATTTTACTGCAAGACTTATTTTTTAATTGACATGATGAGTTTTATGCGTCTGCCCGCTTGAAATATTTTGATTATTAAACTCTGTTCACTGCTGGGATCTTGATTTCTAAGCAGGCAAATTGTGTGCTAATAAGAGGGAAAGCAAAAGAAGGCAATAGTAATGCAGTGACCTGTTGTCTTTGTAGGACTGCTTTGCATCAAACATTTTGGTTTGGCTATAGGTTTTAACCACTTTTGGTTTGTAGAGTAATCCCAAACTAGATGTATAAAGGGTGATTGACAGAAGCAGCCTCCTAATGGCTTGTACTCAGATATAAATATCTGATGTTCTCCATCTTGAACTCCTGATACATCAAAGTTCCAGTTGATTTTCTTTCAGAGCTGCAATTAAATTTTTTGTGTAATTATTACATTAAATGATAAAAAAGAGACTGTAAAAAACCCCAGTTTTCACCTAATAGCATATTAAGAAGTGAATAAAAAATACTGTGAAAAATACAATACTAAAGGATGTAATACTTTAAAGCTCATTTATGCCTGTAACAATGTAAGTGACATTATTAGATTATTTGTTATCAGTCTGCAAGACTAAGGGACTAATAAATGTGGGAGCAATATTTCGAGTAATTGCACAAAATAAGTTAGATATTTTAAAATATATTTAGTGTTTTTATATTATGCATATTTAAAAGAAGTTGATTACTTTCACCTTTTTCTCAGTTCATAACACAAAATTACCATTGGTGTAAATAAATATCACAATAGTATTACCAAAGGTCATGGACTCTAAGAAAGGTCACTGTGCAGCTACGTAGAAACTGAATAATGCATTCAGCCCTTGACTTAGGCTGGTCTGTCTGTAACTTAGGTTCAAGCTAAGAAGAACCTTGCAAACAATCCTGGCACCTGTATCTGTTCTGTGTCATGCAAATTCTGCTGCAGCTTTCCAGCCTACTCAGCAGAAAGATACAGAAGATTTATTATTAATATTAGAGTTAACATCTTCAAAATATTATAGAGACATTTCTGACAATTTAAATTCTTCTTCCTTTGGGACCAGATCATGCTGTAAGACAGCATCCTACACAGTGGGGTCTCTCAGTTTGTGAACAAAGAAGCTGTCTTGGAAAAGTGTGCTGTTGGATTTAACTCATTTGAGGAAACTGCAGATGGTAGCAAGTTTGTTCTTGGCTGTCATCTCTGTGCCTAAAGCCAGATCTTGGGGGCATTGGAAGAGCTGGGCACTGGGGTTGGGCTCCTGGAAGGGATTTTAGCCTGGGTACCCTTTGGGATTATTTTCCTTCCACTTAACTCCAGTTTAAAATTTATACATGACATCTAAATTAATCATCAAGAATCCTTCCCTAATCAGTAGAGAAAGCAAGCATTTCTAGGTAGTGATTTACCCATATTGGTTAAATACTTGCCATTGGTTACCTCTGGAAGTGTTCTCTGCTCACCAGGTAGAAGAAACTTAGATGACGACCTCAGTTGTGACTACTGTTCAGGTGGCCCCAGTTAACAGAGGTGAATCCTGTTCCATGTGTCTAAAGCATAATAATCCCCAAGAGTGATAGCTAATTTAAAAAAAATTAAAAACTAGCAGCTAGAAGGATAGCAAAACCACTATGGCTGCTATCTCAAGTCGTAGCCAGATTGTTTTTCCAAAACATCCTTCCAAACTACCGGGTGAATAAGCAACTGTGAGCTGCCTGAAGGGTATGCCAGAGTTCATGCTTTCCAGGGACTCTACATTTGGAGTCCTTATTCAGACCTTTCTAATGAAACCAGTGGAAATTATGGCAAAGGGCTGGAAAATCAAGCCCCCTCTAGGATGCTGGCAGGGGCAAGTCCTCCTGTACATTTCTGTAAGACTGTCAGGTGATGGCTAAGTGAGGGTATTGCCACTGGATCCTTTTTGACTGGGTTTTTGCAGACTAGCTGTGCTGCAGCATGAGGAAAACAAGGCATTAACAAATCATAACACAACGAAGGAAATAAAAATACATTTTTCTGTGCACTGATACACTTTATTTAGGGCAGACACGTGCAGTTTGCATAGCTTAAAAACATGAACTTAAAAACATGTTACCTATTTGCAAAACACTTCTTTTTTATTCTCTTCCAATATGTTTGCAGTTTGAATCAAACTGCTGAAGATAAAATGAGATACAAAGTCAGAATCTGAAAGCTCTCACTCATATGTCACCTTCCAGCTGTTATGGAAACCCAGGCTGTTACTGTTCTTGTCTTGGATGCCTGAACATAGCTCCATTCCCTCCTGAGGAGATCAGTAATGGAAGCTATTGCATTTTAATCAGCAGACAGTATTACAGCTCAATGAACATCTCCAAGGGAGGACCTGGAAGCACTTACACGTGGACTGAGAGATACCCTCAACATTTCTGTGCTACAGGATTTAGCATGAAGGTTGATAAACCTTCCTTCCCCATTTCGACTTCAGGTGAACACATGGAGAGAAATGCTGCCATTGTTTCTCTGTGTCAGTGATGGCCCCTCACCTAACAGGACAAACCCCAATGGCCAACCCCAGGGCCAACACCGACTGCGTCAGCTGGGGCTCGGTTTAAAAGTACTTGGAATAATATTTCAAGTCTTTATTTTCTTCCATTTACCATGAGCTGGGAGAGGAGTAAACCAGGCTGTTTAGTAAGTGCTGTCAACCGAAAGGTGACCTGCTGTTGAATCTGACCTTTTAGCTCAGCTTCATGGGTGGGTTTGGCTCAAAGCACTCACTGTGCCTGGGTTGCAAAATTCAAAGAAACAGGTGGAGTTACACTGTAAGATATTTATTCGTGTTATGCTGGAATTCCTTTGCTCTTGCTTGAGGCTCTGCTTCGGAGGCCTTCAGAGTTTAAACTGCTTCATTCTTGCATGAAACATTTTGTCCTTACATTTCTCTCCTGTCACTGGGAATTAGTGGAACCTGAAACGTTGACCTTGTCTGAATACAGAACTGAAAGTAATTCCATGTTTAGTGGTGCTCAAAGCATCATTGTCTGCTAGTATTGCATGAAAGATGGGTAAAAATGAGGAAAACATACCAGCACCCTTAGCCACCACTCTTTGCTGAGCCCAGTTCCATGAGGAGAACAGTTTAGCTGATGGATCTAACCACAGGGGCAAAGTCTAAATGACCACAATGAGGAAACAGTATTGGTACAAGCAACCAATTCATTTAAAAGGCATATAGGAGAAAAACTAGGAAAAGCAGGGATAGATGCTTTCCCTTTGGTTTTTTAAATTTGTGTGTAGTAAGTTATGTTTGTATTAGAGGGAAGTGTGCTCCACAGTCCATGTCCCCTGGCTGCCTTGGTGTGGAGACCTCCTAGACCACCTTGTAGCTCCCTTCTGGCCCATGCTCTGGAATTTAGTTCCCTTGGAAATCAAACACACATTTACTCTGTTACTAAGTGAAACAAGTGTATTAACAATTATTTTCTGAATGGTACTACACCATATATTTCCATTTTATTTTTTGAAGAGGTATTAGGTAACATATTTTTCTATTGTACATATATCTACAGCAAACCTTACTTTCTAGACTTTTATCATTATGTTAAAAAGTAGTATAAATGAAGATGTCCATGTCTCTGAAATTTAATTCCAAACATTTCCCCTCTGAAAAAATATTTTCATTCTTCTTTGTGATAAATATCACTTGTGTTCAATTACCATATTTGTATACACATTTTTTTAACATTTACCTAAATTCTGAAGGAATTATATTCCCAGTGTGGTGTCCAAAATATAATAAATAATAGATAATAAAAAAAATCTGGCATACTTATAATTTAAAATAAAGGATTCACATGTCATTAAAAAAAGCATTTTACTCAGCTTTTATGCAATTAAAAAATTCTCTTTTCTCACCCTAGATTTGGGCAATGGTCGGGGATAACTTGGTGTTCTGGAAGAGGTTTCTACCATCCTCTCAGCTGAAAATTAAAGCATTTTCCAGAATGTCATAGGGAATTTTAAATGACACAGCAGAAGTAGTAATAGATTCTGATGCTATTAAAGAAAGCCTAAGTGATAATCAAGATGATTGGAGTGATGCCTGAACACAGTGTAGAATCTGCAGCACTCAAAGTAGGCAGACAGCTAGACACTGGGAGATGTTTTGGACAACACAACACAGAATGCTCTTCGTGTCTTCTGTTGTAACCAATTTTATATGCTTGACAGGAATTTGTTATGATTTACTGAGAGCAAGTGACTGGAAGGCTCTGAGCAGGATATTCTGTTACTCCTTCCTTTCTCTAAAGTCTAAACAATGTGCTGTACATTTAAAAAAACCCACAATTTTCTGACTCTTGAAAAGAATTCGAAACCTAAGAGAGTTTCATTAATGATGCCCTTCCTCTTTAATATAGACATAGGATTATGACTGATTTATACTATAAATCAGATGTGGTCCTGATGTGGGAAGACTCCCAAATCCTTGTTCTTCTGTCTTAGCAGGCTCTTGGAAAGTGTTGTCATCACTGATTTTATCTTCAAAATGGACAGTACCCTAATGAGATACTGAAGTGGAAGTTTGCTTGGCTAGTGCATACTGTGTGAGACCATTCTTGTTACTTAACCTCATCTGTCATTCACTCCTTTGAAAGACAAAGGTCAGCAGCAATGGAGGCTCTGCAGAAGAAGCTTCTTTGGAAAATCTGGTCTTTTCAGGATCATCTTGAAGACCCATGACAGCAAGAATCTACACAATCTTCTTGGCTAAAACTGACAGCTTGAAAGACTTAACTCAGGGTGCAAGCAAATGGAAGCAAACCAGTATTTTCTTCCTAGGTAGCCACTGTTGAAACTGGCTGTTTCCCTTCACTTGCTGTTTTCAGCCAGCACTTCTGTTACTGTAATAATAATAGTAATAATAATAATAGTAGTAAGCTCATCCCATGACTTTACAAGAGTAAATGGATGCCGCTGATTCCTTCTATTCCCAAATAAGCAGAGAAGTTGTTACCCTCCTTACTACCACAAAAGTTTCCTGAGGAGTTGTGCTTAAATATAATTAAAACAACAACGAAAAAGTTGTTAATATTTCAGTCTCATTCTCCCATCCAAATTAGACTGTGGACAAGGTTTTAAGGAAGGGTGTGCCAAATACTGAGGACTGTTAGTATTCCAAGTCAATTAGAGCATTTAGTGCCTAATTAACTGTTAATTTATGCTCTGTGTAATCTCACAGAGAGTAGAAATTTGGCTCAGGCTAATTGGAAAACAAAATTTTTGCTATTACATGTGGAAACATCTATTACTTTTACACATACAAAACCTATTTTGTTTCATATGAGTTGAGGGCACTGTAAAACAAGGCTAAACTTCTGTCCTAGTTTGGCTGGCTTCCTCTTACAGTTTCAAAAGTCTCACTTTTTTTCCTGTATCCTCAGATGTCACAGAATATGCTGAAGACAAGCTGTCTGGCAGCCAATTTTCCATGTTTCCTTCAAAGGGCAAACTTAACTGCCTTCTGCAATAGCAGAGTTGAGAATTTATTGATTCTCACAGTCTCTCTATTTCCTGCTTCACAGAAAAAATAGAAATTTTAGCTAGAGCTGGATTAACCAAGAGCCAGGCTTTCAAACGAGAGACATTCCTGACTTCCCTGCATGCTACAGCAAACACAAACATCTTTCTTGTCCTTGCAGGAAATGCATCTTAAATCCCAAGCAGAAGTAATGTTACACTTTGGAGACTTGACCTCTGCAGAGGCCTGTCAGTCATCTCTGACGTAGCCCATGGGAACGTTCAAATTGCCACACCTGATTTGCATTCTGGTTACATGCATACAAAAACAAGTCCTTCTCATCTTCACTCTTTGCTGCCTCTATGCACTTGCCAGAAAGGACGTGGACAATCATTCCATTCTACAAGATGAAAGAAGAAGGGAAAGAAAGAAAAAATTTCAAATGAGGGATCTCCAGTAAAAGCTAGGCCATGTTTCAGAAAATTTATGTACAGTATATCACCAGTAATGACTGGTTGTTCAAATTTTTTTAGGCAATACTCCAAACACAAAGACTGGATTTAGCTTTGTGCCCGGAGCATGGTGAATATTCGTAGTTCCTTTTGAAGCTAACATGAGTGGTAGGTGCAGAATTCTTTTCCACCACTATTTTTTCCCTATGGCTACAGGTTGTCACCAGCATCAACCTCAGTACTGCAGGCCACAACATTTCATAAGGACCAGTGCTTCCCTTAGGAATCAAACCAAATTACAGTAGGAACTGTACCAGATGATTGCTGCATCCCTACAACTACAGTAACTGCTATTTTTCTAGGCTGTCCCAGAGCATGACATTTTTCAGTCTTGCTGAGGGGTTCCTGCTCTGCTGGGTGAAGTTCACTGAAAAACAGTGAATTCTTCTAATAGGAAGTTTGCTCTTCTCTTACAATGCAGGAGAAAATTTAATGTTTCCCATGAAGAGCTCCACAAAGGGCTTTCATTTGGGAGTGGTCAGGATTTCCAAACCCTTCCTCAATCCAAAAGAAATGGGAAAGGATTTGCTCTGCTCTTATTTTCACAACCCCTGATTTTGATTCTATTCCTGTAAGGCCAGTAAGATGAACAGTTAAAACAAAGACATAGGAATTCAGGTAGGATTTCTTTAGTTTGTATTTCTAAACCAAATGTATTTCACACAGACAGTGTAAATGGGCAAGAGACATCCTAATTTTTCTGGGTGAGAAAGGTACAGAAGTAAAACATGCCCTTCAAATACCTCATCCCTTCCTCACATAGAAATCCTGAAATCACCCAGTGATCCCACAGTCACCATCAGCTGCCTTTCCCCCATGGCAGAGCCACTACTGACCTCCTGGACATCCCAGTGCTGGTTGCTGTTGTCTGTCTCCTTTGTACAGTTTTGAGGGATAACCTTCCCATGTCTGACATCAAAGCAAAGCAGCGGAGCAGAACCAAGCCGGATTTCCTTCATGCTGTTATATTCAAAGTGCTGGAAAAGGGAGGGTTTGTTTGAACAATGATGGATGGACATCCCAGTTCATTTTTAAATGCTAATTCTAAAGACAATTTCCTGTACATGTTTGTTAAGATGCAACCCAAACATGAGTGACAGAGACCCAATAGCCTTGACCCTTCAAAGCAGTCCTCCCTGTTAGCTAATTCTGGCATAACTATTTACCTAAGGAAAGGCTTTGTGAACTGTGATTATGTATAACATAAACCCACCCTGTCATAAAATTTTCCAGTTTAATAAATATTTGAACAGAAGGGTGTTTCTGACAGTGTCCTCACACGCTGCAGTTTGAAATGTGCCTGCAGCTTATCCTGACTTCAGAGTGACCAGCAAAACTTTCTTGGGACTTGGAGTAAATACCTGCAGCCAGTCTGTATTGGTTTGGCTTCTCTTATTGCATGAACTTGCTAGACTAATGCCAGCTTGGGAGTCTATGTTATTTTATCTCCTGCCTTAGACTGCAGTTTAGGCATTCATCTTCAGATTTAGTCACTAATGGGGAAACCCATCCCCAGTATTCTGGAACTGTTGCATATTTTTTGCTCACAGGCTTTCTGTTCCCCAGACACTACCAAATATACTAAACAAATAAGCACTTAATGATGTCTTCTGGAGCAAAGTGTGGGTATCTGCCTCAGTGACACATGGAACATTGGCATTTTTCAAGTGGCACTCTGCTGTAGAAGAGTGGGCATTGTTGTCTTAGCACATGCCTAATTTTGAACACGCCAGTATTTCCACTAGTGTCAATGCAGCCACTCACATGTTGGAGTGCCTGTCCTCTGCATGGCTCCCTAGATCTGACACAGTGCTGATGTACTCAAAGTATGCATTACCTGGGTGAGGCTGTCACTGCAAGGGGAGAGTTCAATAGAGCCTTCTGCAGTGGCTCTTCCAGGTCTGTAATCCGCACAGAAGCCAACACTCGTACTGTAAAGCTGTAAGGAAAGGTCATACTGGAATAAATCACAATGGGATACAAACAAAATATCCTTCAGCTAACAGTTTTGTGATTGTATCCCCTTATGATATATGATTTTGTTCATAAATCAGGCACTATAATATTTCTTTCAGACTTGATCTTGCAAACTGATGTGATATAAAAGGCAGAGTTTCACCAAGGGTCAGTGTTACCCAGTGAGTTTTGTTTAAGTTAGAGAGATCCACTTCTGGGTTTAACTATTATGATAATTAAAAGAAAGCTATCAAAATTTTTATGCTGGTGGAAAATTGCACCAACTGGACACTGTAGTGAGAAAATACACAAGATATTCCAGAAGAAAAGAAACGTGACAATTCCTGTGATCCACACTCAGTTCTTACACTTTTCTCAAGTTACTTTGAAAATAAAGAGCAGATAAAATAGTAAAAAGACACAGTAAAATCTGGCTACAGATAGCAGAGTGTGAATTAATTAGTAGACCTTGTTGCCGTGTTGGGGGAAACTCCCTTCCAGTAAGGCTGCTGGGAATAAATTCATATTTAATGAATTATAATTATCAACTATGTGTTTAAAAAAAACCCCAGACATGAAGAATATTTCGTCCTGTACACAGTCAGCCAGGGAACTGCTGTTGCTATCACTTCTGTCCTTGGGGAAGGGCAGGACTGAAGAAGTGCTTTTTTCTCTTTGTGCACATGGGTCAGCACAGAGATATCTCAGCTGCTGTTGCTGTTGCCATCTGCATGAGGCAACACAGTTCTTTTCTTTTACTAATGGCACCTGAAGAACCTAAGGTTAGGGTCCTCTGAGCTGTGCCACTGAACTGAGTCAGACACTCAGGGTTCAGTTCCCGGCTCAACATTTATGTGAGAATTTGGGCCAGCTCTTAGTCTCTGTCTTTTTCTTTCTGCCCCCACCCTGGCTGCATTGCCTGTTTGGACCAAGTACTCAGGACATGGAAGTGACACTGAACAATGCAAAAAAAAATCATTACTTATAGTGTGTTTTCTCTTACCTTGCCAGAGAATCTTGGTGTGTCTCCAGGTTGGGAGAGCTCAGGGTACACATTTGATACAAACCACTGGAAATTTCTACAGCCCAGTCTCTTCTGTAGCTGAAGGCGCTCGCTGCAGTCTGGCTTCTCTGCCTTTATGGGGAAAGGGAGAAAGCATAAGGGCAACCAGGTTACTGGTGTATTTGTGTTAGAGATGTGGAAATGATTACACAGGAATTATTTCTACCACCTTTTCTATCCTGAATATTATAATAATTGATATGTGTCTCTTATGAGTATGCAAAGGGTGAGGTACAGCTATAGCCTTCCTCAAACTTTGTGCTAAACAGACAAAGTCTGGCATTATGACAGAAGTGTTTCAGAAGTAGCATACATTGTGAAAATAAGTATTTCCTCTAAAAAATATTATTATACTGCAAGATAAGTCAGCCTTTGTCATATTTTTATTTTAAAAAGTCAGGACCAAGTTGGATACTCGTTGTGCTGAAACTCAGTGGGATTGTATTAGATTGCCATTTAGAATAGAATTTTTCCCGCTGAAAAAAACTCAATTTCCTGGCCTTTAAGAGCCCAAATTACCCAGTTACTGTCAGTCCTCTATGATCAGAGGGAATAAGTGATGACAGAATTTAGCCCAAAATATAGTCTATTACCTATTATCTGTCTATTATCTGACAGTTACTAAATCTAATGAACAAAGGTGTTTTGCAGCTATAAATGCATAAAACCTTTCCTATGGTTTCTCTGTTTTCTTGAATTATAAAGACACCATATCAACTCTCAACTTTCCTGGTAGCAACTCTTATGAAAAAAGACAAATGCATTCAACCCTTGGTGCAGCTACAGGCATCTGCACTGCAAAGGACTGACAGTCTGAATATTTCAGGGTATTTAGCACTAAAGATGACTAACAGGGTTCTCAAAACCTCTAAGCATTTATGTGTCTAATTCTTCAGTTTCAAAACCACACAAAACACTTTTCTAAATCTCTCAGTGCCCAAATAGTAAAAACATCTAACAACCTTAAAAGTCTCTCTCCTCTTTCTTGCCAGCAGTAGATCTCCCCACTTCATGTTTCTACTTTTCAAAAATGCAGTTTGGGATGGGATTCCAGGAAACTGGTCTGGATTTCTTAGTCAGAAATTAAAATTGGCAATGTAAGCAGAGAATTGCCCGTAAATAACTTTTTTTCAGACCAGCTATTTCTCTATATCCATAAGAAAGAAAGAAAAGGACTTTGCAGCATGGAAAACACTGACAAATGAAGGGCCTTGGAGATCAAAGGTGACGTATCAGTCTCTAAAGGCAGGGATCAATCATTCCATGTGGCACTGTTTGCCAGCCCTTGTAAACTCCACAGGCAAAGCTCAACAGTTGCAATATGTTAAAGAGAACCTCATACTTCAGTGTCAGTCTTAGATTCAATAACCGTAACAACAAAGTTCAGCAATTCTGCACCACACAAACCTGTCCTCCAGAGGTTTTCCTGGAAAAGGGAAGAAGAGAAGTAAAATGCTTCCCCTAAAAAGAGATGTTTCTCATGAGACTCTGCTTTGGCTGAAGAAGGCAATGGCAGTAAATCTCATTTTGTCACACTAGTTATAGTCTGCATTTGATGCCAAATAAATGGTGTAAATAATGTAAAGAAAGTCATTGTCCCTGTAAACCAACCTGAAAGGAAACTGCTTGTAAATGAAATATGCAAACCACACAAGAAGATGAGCAAAAGAGGTGGTGGCTGAAGTAGCAGAGAACTGGGAAGAGCCTCATTCATTTGTTTAATGCTCACACCATGGGCACCCTGTGCAAGACATGATTCAGACCATAAACCAAGAAGGGTTATAAAGCCACCTAAATGGGGGTACTGATTGTTTTCTGCAGTGAGCAGTGGTGGTGGGGAAGGCTCACAGAGAATTCGATAGTGGCCCATAGGTGGCTCTGCTCACCCTCTCAGCGCAATAAATCCCCGCAGGGCCCTTTGCAGCTGAGTGGCAATAATGTCCTTGCTTGCTTGTGCCTTTTGAGTAACATCCCGCTGCACTGACAGGCGGAAAACATCGGCTGTGAAAGAAAGGAGCACACAGAAAGGGCCATTTATGTTATGGTATGCTGCACACAGAGATCATTAAATTGATCATTTGAGGGAGCATCATATTCAGAAGTACAGGAACTATTCTGGCTAGAATAAACTCAGGCAAAAGGTCATGCTGCTTATAGCTAGCAAATTGTATCATTGGTGACTGTAGTTTTTAGTAGAGAAAATTGCTTCTGAGCTGACAAGAAAAACCTTCAGGGAATTATTAAATAGTTTAAAGACCTCACTGCCCATTTTAAAAGGCTTGGTCTAGTGGCTATAACTCTTTTTGAGTCAATTGACAAGCTCCTGGCCAGTGGAGTTCAAACCTGTAACACAGACAAGCAGGTAGGATCTTTTAAGATGATGTGAAAATAGAGTAAAAAGGGAAACACAATAGCCTCAGACTCTACAATTAGCAGGCTGACTGGAGAGAGAGGCAGATCCACTGGTGGAACATAAGGAGGTCAGACTAGGTGACAAGAGAGAAGTCATGCCAACATACAGCCCTGTTCCTCTCCCCACCATAATGCATTCCTGCTGGATCTGGCTTTCTTGGGTGATTGCCAGCTCTGAATGACTGAGGCATGCAGGACTGAGGCATTCCTGGAGCCAGTAGTGCTCACCAGTGCGGAGGAGCTCATTAAAGCCATCAGGGTTGGTGGCAGCCTGGGCCACAGCGATCAAGCCCTTGTTGAGTTTGTGATCTCAAGGAGTGTAAGCCCGGTGACAAACAAAGTCAAGACCCTGAAGTTTGCAAGAGCAAACTTCCAGCTGGTTAAGGAGCTGGTGAAGGAGATCCCCTGAGAAACTGTCCTTAAGGGCACAGGTGCTGACCAGAGCTGGCAGCTCTTTAGAACTACTTTTCTTACAGTGCAAAAGCTCTCTCTCCCAGTGTGTAGGAAATTGAGTAAGGCAGGCCAGAAACTGGCATGGCTGAGCAAGGACCTGCTCCTCAAACTGAGGAGTAAGAAAGAAATGCACAGACAGTGAAAGCAGGGATAGGTGACCTGAGCAAAGTACAGGGATACGGTTTGAATGTGTAGGGATGGGGTCAGGGAAGCCAAGGCAAAGCTGGAACAGGACTTGGCAAGGGACATGAAGAATCACAAGAAGGGATTCTATAAGTACATGGGTCAGAAAAGAAAGGACAGGGAGAGTGCACCCCCGCTCCCCACCAATAACCAAGAAGAGTGAACTGGTGGTGACTGATATGGAGAAGGCTGAGGTACTCAATCAGTTGTATTCCTCAGTCTTTACTGGCAGTCAGGTTCTCTGTTCTCTCAAGACCCTGATCCTCTGAGTGAGTGGGGAGGGGGAATGAAGTCCCTCCCCCTGTAAGGGTCTTCCCTTACAGGAAGCTGGGGATCACTTAGTGAAACTGAATAGAAGTGAAGGTTTCAGGGAGAATTTAGAGCAGCCTTCCAGGGGGGGGCCTATAAAAAGGGGGGCCTATAAAAAGGAGCAGTGTTTTTAAACTGAAAGAGAGCAGGTCTAGATTAGTTACTAGGAAGAAATTCTTCACACAGAGGGTGGTAAGGCACTGGAATAGGCTGCCCAGAGAAGCTGTGGATGCCCCATCCCTGGAAGTGTTCAAGGCCAGGCTGGATGGGGCCCCTGACAACCTGATCTAGTGAATGGCACCCTTGCCCATGGCAGGGGAGTTGGAACTAGATGATCTTTAAGGTCCCTTCCAACCCAAACCATTCCCTGATTCCATGATTCTATGAAACGTGGGAGTAAATATGAATGAGAAACTTTGCAGAGCACCTACCCATGCTCTGCCTAAATGCTTTCCATGGATATTTTTCTCCTTAAAAGCGCAGCATTGTTAAATGAACAGGAAGATGAATGATACATTTTCATTCAAAACTGCTCACAAGGTTGTCCACTGCCTTGTAGGAAGGATATGATTACAAGAAAAGGTACTGGAGCCAGAAAATTCCTGAGAACTGCAGCAACATTAACATTATTAACAACATTAACTACACCAACAACATTCCCCACAGCTGCAAGACTCCCAATAAACAAACATCCACTGGTTTGTAATACAAGGGATATACAGTTCCCTGACCACCCCTGTACATGGACTGTACAGTGGCTTAAAAAACAAGTGTGGCCATTCTGTAGTTACTGGATTGTGTGTAACTTGCAGATGGTTCAAGTGTAACTGCATGCCAGGACTACACCACACACCTGCCTGCAAGCCTGTCCTAGCTTACAGGTGGCTGGGAATCCAAATTCCTGGAGGAATGTCTAATCGGATGTCTGTGCGATGCTTCTAATGAAAACGTTAACTTGTAAATAGGGGTGTGTTGAGATCTGACTTTCTCAGTTCAGTTACTTCTGGATATGTCAGTTCAGGAAAAAAACACACCTTTTTTGTCACTAGACCACTCAGATATGTTCTCTTCCAGTAGGGGAGACACTACAATTTGCCACATGCCTGTGAATAATACTGAATACCCTCAGGAACCATATGAGGAATTCCTTCAGTAACAAGGAATGAACCCTCTAGGAGGGTCCTTTGAGCACACAGTGCTGCAAGCTTCCACTTCAGATGCACCATCACCCTCCATGTACTATGTGTGAAAAGCAAACCACAGATTGTTGGGGAAGCTGAAGGAGGAGTCATTTGGAGAAGATGTTATACTCCACAAAGTTTGATAACTTCAGCACAAGGCTGAACTTAGGCACAAGTTTCTCCCTCTCCTTCCTGATCTGACAGCTCTTTCATTGGAAGGTTTAATAAAAAGACTATCCCCTGCATCTGACTGCATAGAAACACCCCCATTCCTATTCCATTCCCTTCACCTATCTCAACACAAACCTCAGAAACAAACCTCTACAGATGTCTTTACCTTGCTGATTAAGAAAGCCACTGTGTCATGCTTGTAGAAGTTCTCTTTAAATGAGCCCAGCCAGGTCTCTGCTATTCGGATTTTGTTCCTCACAATGGCCTCTTCATAGGAGAAAGCACGGGGGAAGCGGTTTCGATAGACGTGCCCCACTCGGGAGCATGGGATAATTTCTACAGAGCCACCACAGAGCCAGGTCTGAAACACAGGTGAAAGCACAAAAAGAGATTACTTTATTTACATTACTTTTATCTGAAATGGAGAAGCTCCTTTACACTAGACTCTGCCTCAGGAAATGCTGGAAACAGCAGGAGCATTATTATATGCTTCTTCATACATTGCTCCCCACAGACACAGAGAAGATACTGGACATTCAGACCTCTGAGTTGACCCAGTATGGCTATTTATATGCTTTTATGTTTTTCTTTGCACAAACAGTACAGAGTAGTGGACAGATCTGGGTGCACACCTTCTCTTGTCTGCAACATTAAAGACATTATGCCCTTTGTGCCTGCAATTTTCATTGCTTTTTAGTATCAGTTACTCTTTGTATTCAGCAAAAATCAATGCAGAGGATTTAATATAAACTATTTGCTATTAAAACTACAGGTTGGCAAAGAAATAAAGCTACTCTCCCTTTGGTGCATGTTAACATGCCAGAATAGAAGAGGCAGCTTTCAGAGGGTGCCAAAAGCAGTGACTCAGGCCTCAGGCAGATAGTGATAGCCAGCAAAACTTCCTTCTCCTGACATAATGCTCCTAACTCACAGCAGCTGCATGTTCTTGTATAGTCCTAACAGGCTGTGGAGCCTGGGGATAGATTTCTGCAGGGAAGGTTGTAGTCTCCATAACCCAACATGTTCTGCACTTTTTTTACACATATCTTCTTGCCTTTTCACTCAGGTTCCTTAAAATTGCAATAGTTATCACAGCTTGATATTTTAATTATGGTCCTTACCCTAATAGATAGTTCCAGGTTTTCTGCTCCCCACATGGTCATGTCAGAATCATAAGCTCCAGTATTTTGGAAGTAATGTCGATCCATGGCCACCACTGCACCAGCTACTGCAGGACTCCTGTATAGAAAAGTTTGGAAGTGAACACCTTGAGTTTTGGATAAGGGATTACACAAAGGGTGGAAATTCCACCATTTCCATATTCATTCCAAAATGATTGAATACTGCTGCATATAAGCTTGAATTAATTGATTATCTAACCAAAATAAAGAACAACGGGAGCGTAATTCTAGGACTTGCTTGGGGAAGGGAGCTAAGAGCTGAATTATCAAATAAGAAACAGAACAGTGGGGAACAGTGCACACACACATCCAAAACAAGAGACAAAGAGATAATGATTAAGACATCTCTTTTAACTCTGTATGACCTGTCTTCTGCTTTCCCTACAAACCTCCACACCTTGTCTGGTTAGGTTGTACACTAGTTGTGTCAATGTGTGGAAGGTATTTGTCACATTGAAAGCATGACTCCAATCTAGTTAGAATGATTACTAAAGGCCAAAACAAACAGCACAAACAAAAAAGCTCCCTTCAGAATTATTAACTGAGCGTGTGTAAGTAACCACACCTCTCTCCTGTTAGCTGGAAGATGACCCAGGATGACCCAAACTGTACAGTTTTGCTGCTGAGCTGAGCAAGGCACATTGTCTGATGGACTGTTACCTGATAGGGCTGATGGGAGACTGTCGTACCTTCTCTTCATGCTCTGGCACTGCTTCCCAATGAAAATCTAATTTCCAGTCAAAAACACCTCGATGCAGGCCCACAGAGTGATAATACTGAAAAGTCTTCCAGTCAATGACATCTATGACAGGGGAAATGACACTGTTTCTGAAAAAGACAATACCATTTATTTCCAAAACCAAAGCATAAATTAAGTTCATTACTCTGTTAGTAAACATTAGCTCTCCTCTTTAACACTGTCAAGCACAAGCACTCCTCTAAATGCTGAGTGCCCTTAGTTTCTTTTTTAGAAGCTCAGGTGCTCAGCACATGGGAATACTGAGCATGCAGTGAGGAGTCTACAGATCAATAATTTACTGATACCCTGTACCTTACATTGTTATTTAAAACTATTCAGGATTGTGTTCTGAGTTAACCATCAGAATTCTTAGAAAGCTATTTCACATGGAGCTCCCAATCTGATGCTACAGGCTCTGCATGGATGCAAAGTTTATAGCAGAAGATGATTTTGGTCTCACACACTTTACCATCCTTTGATTTTCCTGCAGATATTGCACACACTTCATGAGTTTGTCACTTCAGGCCAATGAAGAGTGCACTTATTCTTAGTTTATTCTGATGGTTGTTTTGAAAAAACATTTATTATTGAGTTCATAAGCCAGTGTCTGTTTGTATTTTATCACAATCTTAGAATGCTCTTGCAAATGCACTGTCAGAGTGTGGAATCTACTCTTAAGAGCAAGAACAGAGCCATTACACAGTCAGTGGCAATCCTTGAATTCATTTCTAACTTCAGTTAAATTTGGATTAGTCTGAGAAGAGGTACTAGACATTTCCCTATGGCAAAGAGGTCACAGTATTTCACAGTGTACTTGCACATCATCTTGGAATTAACTGGTAGTTCAGAACAGTCTTTAGTGTTCCTTGTTTTCAGGTCAATGATATATCACATTTGGAAATTTTCAGAGTATGAATGAAATGGTATTAGGGACTGCAGGGAAAAAGTGTTGAAGAATAATATTATCCATTTCTTCTCTGTTATGCTAAAAGGATAGTCTCTGGTCTCAGTGCAAAGGCTTGTCTATAGACAAAAGTTCCTCTGGAGAAAAATCAGTAATATTTAAGAGGGATTACAGTACAATTATTCTTGTTCTAGAGTAGGAATATCCATGTAGGAAATTATTCTGGTGTAGTTATTTCCCTGTTAAAACAGAGAGAGAGAAAAATGAAATGGTCAGTTTGGGGGCAAAACGTAGATGTTTTTATCTCCTCTTTTAAGACAAATATGTTGGTCAGAAATCACAAGGAGATGAATTAATTTGAAACATAATACTGTCAGTGAAGAAAGGACATCTCAGAAGTCTCCAGTGCAGTGAGACATTTGTACTTTTCCATGGCAGAGGACAGAACCAGCTGAGGAAGTTGGTAGCTCTGGGTGATGTTAATGTAATCTTGACATATCTTCTCTGCCTCTACAATCACTAGAATAATGTTTTTTCAGTATCAGAGTGGGGGGAAACTCACAACTTTGTTTTTTCACAGTTGACATTTCCTATAGAGGATTTTAGAAGCCCATGGAGAAACAGTGCTTGCCAGTGATCAGTACAAAGATGAACCATGCAGAGGATTGCTTTAAAATGACTTATTTTGTTTCCTAATAAGAGCAGATTGTCCTATGACGAGCTTAAGCCATGAAGATTTAAAATAGAAAAGTGATTTTATTTCTCTGCTCAGGTGTAAAACCATCCTTTATAATATGCAATAATAGGCACTTTTAGAGACAAACATCTGGTTAATAAATAGGTGAGAAAATTTTATGGCCACATGCAGCATTTGTAGGCATATACATTAAGGCAGTGAGTTCCTGTCATCCTGCCACAGGACTCAAGAAGAAATGGAAAGAAGTGATACTAAAAATAATAAAGCTGATATCCTGCCCTGATTCTCCTAATGATGTCCTTGTGATACAGTTTTGTATCCATGACAGGAGAAACAAGCCAGCGCTCAAGCCAGCAGGGGCCTTTCTACTGAAAGCTTTACTCACTAACAGCACGCAAAGGAAACTACCTGCTTCTAAAAGTTACTAAGGGTAGTGTCCCACTGGACTCACACAAACAGGCATTTCTTTTCTTTGATATGCTGGGAAAAATCCATCTTACAAGTTAAATGGATTTTGAATGACTAAACTTCAAAAATGAAAAGTCACTGTAACAGTAATTTCTACAACCTGCTGCATTCTCCAGTGTACGAGTATCTCTGACAAGTGCTTGGTTGGGAGTGTGGATGCAGTTGCATAGTTCCCACCTCAGTTTGCTGCTGCTTGCTGAAACCCATGCTGCCTATTGCTACTGGTTTATCCATTCTCATTCAGACAGCACTGAGGAATTAATGACCCCAGGGTAGTTTATTTTACGACTTCAGAGTCAAGGGGGAAGTATCAGGAGGGCATATTTGAGTGGAAGCCAGGAGCAGTGTAGACTAAACCACTCAAAAGACCTTGACCATGCACACTAGACCACATGAACTGATCCTGGATAGTTCAGACAGAGACAAGACAAATACAGACACACTCTGTATATACATTCTGGATCAGATGATCCAAACATTTCAGACTATCCTACATTTTCATATCATTGCAGCCATTTAAAACCTGTCTCTTTTTTTGAATCCACCTTAAATTTGTTGCCACTATAAAACTCCAAACTCCAGTGGTCTTCTGGCATCAGTGCAATTGCTCACAAGAGTAGGCACCACAGTAGTAGTTCTAGTTATTGGGCATTGATTCTTCAAGATTCCAATTCAAGAAATATGTCAGTAAGGACATAATGGATTCTGATAGCTTGGGGACCAAGCAATTATGCAAACTATCAGCAAATTATGACCTGGAAAATCACAGTGTTTAAGACAGCTGAAAATAACTCGCATGGTAGGTCACGTTCTATCCTGGCTAAATTCAACCATAAACCAGAACAAAATAAAATCTGATCTCCTTTCCCACAAAATTATACAGCAAAACCTGATAACTGTGTTCTAGAGCTAGTACCCCGGTAGCTTTTTCAGAATGCCAAGATTAACAGTTCTCAAGAGTATGTTTGTAAGAGTAATACTAGGCCTTCACCTAGTGTAAGTGTAGTATAGTCATGATGTAGCTCTGCTGAAACCAATAGAAACACACCTTCTTAAAACTACATATTGGGAGCATCTTTCTGATCTGAAATAGAGGAATCTAGTAACTTGATCTTGTGTGAAAATTGGTCAATATTCAATTTTAATCCTAATCAAGCACTGCTTTACCCATTTTTTAGTTGGTATGATTTAAAAAAATAAAATAGCTGTTTTCTGCATATTCAGTGATGGTTTGATATTAGTGTGGCTCTAAATGCAAATTTGCAGTAGATGGTAATTGGAAGATGTTCTTAGCTATTCTTGTTTTTAACTGGGTAACTGGCAGACAGCAGCTTCTCAGCACTTTGAAATGAAACACACGCAGACAAACTACTTCTAATTTTACTCTGTGGAATCTGAGGAAAGGGAAAAACAGGAAATTCAAATACAACTAGCAGCAAGGCTTTGAACTGTTTGACTAATCTGTGAATATTTCAAATGCTTGGAACTCACACAAACTACAAAAGGTCACAATTCCATGAACAAGAGCAACCCAAACAAGAACAATTTCCTGGTTTGGGATTTCTTGACCAAATACAATTGCAAATGAAATGTCTTCCCATGACCCATTACAGTCAGCATGGACATTATGTTCTTTTCTAATTTTAAACTAAGTAACATGGGGAGAGGAAGATTTAATTAATGTATCTGTTTTGAAGTTTTGGATACACTTTTTTTGAAAGTGCTTTCGTATTGATTTATACTTTCTTTTGCTGGGAAGGGAATAGATTTTAACCAGTTTAAATCCGCCTTTGAATAAGGAGGAAAAAAAACCAAACCAAAAACCCAAAAATGAAAATTATGTATATTCCTCAACCTATTTCAGGGTGCATCACAGCTTGCAAAAATTAAATAGCTAAGAAATCCAGGCAGTACAGGTTCTCTGTCTCTGCACACAGTCAAAACTTCAGTGAGTAACTGAGGACCCAAGCTGGTTCCACAAGATGCTGCATTTCCACTGAGAGCACCTTGCTGGCTAACTGAAATCTCAGAAATACAGACCACTTGAAATTAGATAGGGTTAATAAGAAGACAAAATGCAGTGACAAGGAATGGCAAAGCTAAGTTATAAAGGATTACTTAAATACTGCCTTACAGACCAACTCCAGACTAACTTAGGGCATAGAAACAGTCTACTTGAATGGATGAACTATTCATATGCTAAGCACTAAGCAAATCTCTGCAAAGCAGAGTGCTAGGGGAATGCTTTGGGAATGCTTTATTAAAAAATAATAATTTTTGAGCCTGCCTTTTTTGCTGAAATATTAAAATTTGTATGTAGAGTAACAAAATCTGTAGAGGTAACCAACACCTTTTAACCCTGGACAGTCAGGGCACTGAGCCATGAATTATGCCTAAATCTTCATTGCTCCTGTGTTTAGCAGTAATATTTGCCTTTGGCTTTAGACTATCATCTTTATTTTCTTTACCTCAACTTCTTTAAAATAGGTCAGCTTCTGATCCTGATCAACTGTGAAAGATTGTAAAGAGATGGCTTATCTTCCCATAACCTACCATGTAAATGCAGAACATTTACTGAATTTGAAATAAGTGTTATTGACAAATGGGGGATATAAAAGGATCGAGCAACCACAGAAATCCCAGGAAGCAGGCTGTTACATGTGAAGTGTATGGAAGGCTTTCAAAACAGGCAGAGCAACATGGAATTGCATGCTCAGTTGCTGGGGTTGTGTGGGCTCTGAATGGATAACACCATGCTTCCTCAAGCCTGTGAGAAGTTAGAAAACAGATGGCTTATGTGTTTGGTAGCTCAAAAAGCTGGGATATGGGCCACTGAAAAGTGGGGAATCAGAATAAAAGAGAGGAAGAAGCTGTTCATCTTTAGTGCAAAATATTTCACTTCTCTCTTGTGTATTACCATAAAATCAGAACCACACAGAAAATTTCTGGACAGCAGAACTCTTTCTATTCCTGTATCTACAAGTAGAGGCTTCCATTTGTTCCTGATGGGAGCACACAGATGATGAAACACCTTTCCACTGCTATGCTAATTTCTTATTCTGTTTATCAGCATTTTCCTTAAAGATGAGTGACCTTAAATCACAGGGCTAAGTAGAGGCACTTTGAATTTTAGAAACCAAATAAGCGTTTTTAGATAATATAACACTCTTCTGTTTCCTAATCTAATATTTCAGCTGTGGTATAGGCAGTGCTCCAGCACAGAGGGAAATAGTCCTTGCAATGAGGAGCAGGGGAAAGGTCCTAAGAGCCAGCTACCCCTTTACAGACCACCCCTCTTTCCATTGTTATGGTGCCCAGGCCTCTTTTCAAGGTGGAATTCCTTGTCAAGGATTTAATCAAGGTTCATTTTGCTTTCATGCAGTATTTTCAGGAACTATGTTTTGGATTTTCTTTTCAATCATCCTCCTTCAGCACGGTGGCCACTGTTTTTAGATCAAAGGAACAACATTTTTAAGGCTTCATGGCACAGTTTATTACATGCCCCCTCTGCCTTTCACTGCCTTTGGACAGAATACAAAATAGCAGCTCTGCAGTCTCCTGGAAAAGGCAAACCCTTCCAAAGATGACCATAATAACGGCACAGCTGCATTGTTATGCACCATGCTACTCACCTGGAATTGGCCTGGAACACAAACAGTTGTCAAATGAAATGATCCGTGGGGCATCTCATGTAGTTTTCTAATATTGTCCAGGTACCTACAGTATTCATCCCTGAATAATCAAAATGTCAAGGAATCCTTTAGAAACCACTGAACCATTCTCTAGGCAATATACTAAGCTGATGCACTGCTTCCCAGTCAATTTGTTAGGCGTGGTTCACAGAAGTAGTCCCAATCAAGGTGCTCAAAAGGGCATAGCCAATGATTTTAGAATGACTTAATACTTTTTTTCAGAGAAATAAATGTGGATAAAGCCATCATGTAGGGAGACGAAATGTCATTACCAAGAACAAGTCAAATATCTGCCAAGTACTTTTGTATAAATATTTCTATACCCGTAAAACTGGGATAATTTTTCTTGGTTTTATCCTACAGTCTACTAAGAACTGTGAGTGTCTCTCTTGTTGTATGTCCAACTCACAGTGAGATCTCAGTCTGGGCAAGGATCTCTCAGCATCATTCTAAGACAGGTCGTAGTAATAGTGACACACTCTGATCAGGAGTCTAGAAAATTAGGCTTAATCACAATTTTCAAAGTTAAAACCACTCTCGAGCTCCCTTAAGCTCCTGCAAAGGTTTGGGCTTTGAAAGGCTGCATTTGTGCTTGCCAGCAAACAACTCGCTCACTCCAGGTGATTAAGTGATTTCCCATCCTGTCTCTTCAACAAAAGTGCATGAGTTACAGCTTAATTGGTACATTAAAAAGAGGAAAGATGGATATTTCACCAGTCACTCTCAGCTTCTTTTCACTGTGCTTTTCTCACCTGGGTAGTCTCAGGGAGTGCACATGATTCAATTTAACAGCTCCTCAACTGCTAAATGAAGCCAGGTTGACTATGCTAATGCTTTACATTTCCATGGTGATCTCCATGCAAGCATTACAAGCAATTTACGAAAAATCATGAATTAACTTCCTTTGTCAGTGTTATTGTCACCATTCTTCAGCTGGAGAAAGAGGGACAGTAAGAGAAGGTGACTGTCAGGTGCCTTAAACCTTATCTTCCCTACTCAATGGAGGATGGCACAGGTTCTCCTCATTAGCAGTGACAAAGCTTCCACGGTCAGACACAGTGACTGATACAGCATACAAAAAGAGATGGCTTAGCCCATACTATTATCCTATCAGTTTTCCACCTTTGCTTCATTAATCCAATTAGACATTAGTTAATTCACTGTTAAATTCTGCTCTCCTGGAGGAATGAATGAGCATATGGGCCCTATAGGGGAAGAGAATTCCTTTCTCACCCCCTGGTGACAGTGTTAGAGAACCTCTGAACAATAGCAGACTGGGAGGCTTTGCATTCCCTCAGCAGGGATAATTTTTGACAGTGAGTTTTTGACACTTGTGGAGTGGTGGGGGTCCTAACTTCTCTCTTGCTGTTGTAATTCTCCCTTCACTATAGCTCTCCTCTGAGACTTTTTGTAGCTCTTTTAATTTCAGCAATTTCAACACTCTTGAATAAGGACTGGCCAATTGATACACACAGTAGTTTTGCTTGAACATCAAAAACAAGACTATAGTTCAAGGCAGAAGAATCATGGAGTATATTCATAGTAAACCATCTAATTAATCAGCAAACAAAAAACAGTCTGCTTTTCCAAGGAGGACCTTTTTGAAAAGAATATTCCTGACATTCTAGGGCAGCATTACAATTGCTTTCAGTATTCTTAATGTTTTCATTCAAATGATGTAAAAATTTCTAAAAGCTCACATTAATTCTCTTATAAGCAAACATAGTAAGCCATAAAAGCAGCTTCTTCCAGTGCCTGGGAACAGCCTTTGAAGGTGTTTAGTGTGACTATTTAACAGTCTAGTAAGAGTTTAAAGATTTTTTTTATTTTACCCCCTCTAGCAATTAATTTTTTCCCAAGTGACAAGTTAATGTACAAATTTTTCTTTCAGAAAAGTCCCTTTAATAAAAGATTTACTGACACGTAAGCCTAGAAACATTTGCAGTGGTTTTAATCTCTTCAAAGGACTGCATAGATGAGCTCAGCTGTACATTAGAGAGCAGGCCCAAGAACCACCCTAAATGTGAAATACTCAGAAATATGAATCTCTACCTTACTCTGTCACTTTGCTGTCAGTGAAAGTACCTGTGATGAGCTGGAACTGTCTAGGCTGCCCAGGAAGTCTGGGCTTTTTCTGTGGAGTAGAAATGGCGGCCAAAAGGTGACGTTGGCACACAGCCAAACTGGCTCAGGAGGACAAAGCCTTTTACTCTTGGCTTCATCACTGAGACAGCTAAAAAGTAAAAACAATGGAGTCTTGCAGTAGTTTTCTCTGGTGGATGTTTGCCGATTTACAAACAGGTTGAGACCGAAACCATTTTAATTCAGACCGCCAGGAAGACTTCTTAAAGCTGTAACTGGATACAAATTTTGAAATTTACACTGGGTGTCAAGTGAGGGTTAGCAGCTCTGAGACCTATCCTGCTTCCCACATATCAGAGTGATGCATATGGTGACAAGGTAGAAAATAAAAGGAATGTGACCAGACACAAGAAGGTAACCAAGGAAGGATTAAAAAACTACCCAACACTATCCAAGTACATCCCTTTCAGCTGAAATTAGCACATCCAGGGATATTTACCGGTTGCTGGAGAGCCTGGCCAGGAGGGGTTCCAGCCAGCCCTTCTGACACTCGCAGTGCGAATCCATGAAGATGAGCACATCACCAGTGGCCCGTGCAGCTCCTAGCATCCGACCTCGGATGACTCCAAGCCTCTTGTTGCTTCGGATGAGCTTCACACCATCCAGCTTAGAGATGTATTCACTCAGAGCTGACTTCAGGGGCCCTGTCAGAAACAGAACAGTCACTGAAATGTTCTAGCTTTGATTCAAGCTGTTACAGAAAAGAAACAGGTAGTAGGAGATGCTACTTCTTGCTGGTAAAATGTTTCAGGGGCATTTGTTTTAAATGGCCAACTAGGCCACATTCCAAATATTTCTACAGCAGCATAATGTCAAAGGGAAGTAGACACTAATGGAAACTGAAATTCACAAGGTATGAAGTTATTCCTGTGGGAATCTTAATAGCCTCTTCTCCTGTTTTCAGCAAAAGGTGGATGCTCTCATCATCTCATAAAATACACAGATCGGAGTGAGATACTACAGGTGTTTGGCTTTCCCAAGCACTTTGGATTACTTTAGCAATGTGGACTTTTCCACTCTATACTTCAGCCAAAATCCAAGTCTGGAAATTATGACAGCAGATCTGGTCCAGTGGGAATCCTCAGATTTGCATACTGTGATCTTATTTTAAAGTAAGAAAGTTCAGAGTGGTTGTAAATGATGGGGGGAAAAAGAAACATATTTCAAAGTTGAAAGGCTATGCTGAATTCTAGGGATGGATAGTGAAACCTGGTAGCCAGCTCTGGGCTCTGCTTAGCTCGCTTCCTGAGACTCCTCTTTGCCTTCTACTCTCCTCACACACTTCCTGGAGGAGGCCAGCTTCTTCCCCAAAGTTTTGGAAAAAGGAATTCACACACAGAGAAATGGGAGTTACCTTGCTGGCTGAGATCATCGACTAGGATGATATCCTTGAGGAAGGCCTTTGGGGCTGTATCCATAATGCTGTGCACAGTTCTCAGCAGAGTAGACCAGGCTTCATCATGGAAACAGATGATGACACTAGCAGTAGGCAGACTGGAGTCATATTTTTGCTGTAGGCACCTGCGTGGGACCAAATGAGGAAGACACTGGAAACACTGGTACAAGCGGCTACTTTTTTCTCAGAGCAAAGTTGTGAGCAACACCTAAACCTTCAGGGGTGGAAAGCAGTTTAAGATCTCAACTCACTTCTAAGAAAAAGAAGTACTAAGGTGTCCAAAAGTGGAATACAAAGTGAAAATATGGGAATGGCACTATCAAAATTAAAATACAAAAAGAGGAAAGTGTTTCTGTGTTCTGGGATAGTTTTTTTTCTGCTCTGTCTGCCTCAAAAAACACAGCTCAAACAGAAATGGTCCAGAACACAAAGAAAACCTGAAGATAACTAGAGCAGAGTAAGGGATAAAGCAGGTCAGTCAGCTTTCACCAATGTCCACATTTTCTCAAGTAAGAAAGAAAAGGGCAAACAAATGCAGTACCATTAAGATTAACAAATAAAATAACTCATCTGCACAACAGATCAGTATACCTGTGAATTACCAGACCAAGATCCTAGTGAATGAAGCCAACATCTCAACCCTGTATGGGAAAGACGTGGATCCTTACATGGGCCATGAATACAAATATTGATACATTTAAGAACGAAAATGTATTTTCACTATAAAGTTTGTATGGGTTGCTTTTCCAATGAAAATGAATCACTGCTGAATGAGGCTCCCAGCTGGCAGTCAGTGTGCAATTGAAACAGCAGAGCAGTCTGGAAGTGGGTGGCGTGGTGCAATGTGACCAATCCAGTTTGGGGGGTTTGTTCCATCATTGTTTCTCATTGTCTTGGGCTTGAGGAACACCGGCTGCAGGGAGAGTCTGCCATCTTGTCTTTGTCTCAGGAGGCCATGTGGCACTGGGTAAGGAGAGTGCCCACCATCTTGTCTTTGTCTCAGGAATAACTGTGTTTCACTGCCAAGCCACAGGAACATCCACCATCTTGTCTTTGC
>VZRS01013313.1:121-28856 GCA_013398055.1 Ifrita kowaldi | reverse complement strand
CTGCCTGCAGTGTCCCTGCCTGTCCCTGCCTGTCCCTGCCTATCCTGCCTGCACTGGCTGCACTGCCTGCAGTGTCCCTGCCTGTCCCTGCCTGTCCCTGCCTGCTCTGCCTGCACTGCCTGCAGCATGCCTGACTCTGGCCCTGCCTGTCCTGCCCAGCTCAGTCTCCTCTCCAGCGTAACCATCCCAGCGTTTGTCCTTTCCACTGCCCGCAGGGATGTGTTGGAATGGCCACAGCATCCCAGCACAGTCCAGGGGAGCTCAGGTTGATTTAGGGACTGAATGAAGGGTCCCTTAAGTGTAAACACAAATTCAAGTTGTGCTTGGTTGGGGTTTTTTTAATAAAAAAAGCTCAGTATTGTGCAATATTCGAACCAGCTTTCCTGACTCTGCAGACACAGGAGGTCAGGCTGTGCCAGTTATAACTCGGAATGGTTTTCTCCAGGTAGTCCAGTGGGTCAGATGGCTGCTGCTGGCCTTGGGGGTGATCCTGTCACTCTGGCCAAGGGTGATGCCCTGCGAGGGTCTCCTGTGACAGCCAGAGCAGCTTTTGTTTCAGCCTTTCTAGGAAACAGCTGGAGCAGAGCCAGGGAGGGACAGCGGGGGCTGGGGGTGCGGATGTGCTTCCCCTGTGGCAGAGAGGAGGGGAAATGGGATCCTGTGTGCAGCACACGGGGCAGGGGTGCCTGGGAGGGGTGGAGGGGATTTGGGGGTCCCCAGAGCAGGGACAGTCACCATGGCAACAGCAGCAGCATCCCAGGCAGTCGCTGTCACACCGCCTCGGTGATTTAATGAGTTCACCTCCAAATCCTTGACAGTAGCAATAATAACAATAATGTCATGGAAATGCTGGTGGCCAAGGGGCTGGGGCATTGCTGCAGCCCCTTATTCCATGGGGAAGCCACACATGGGATTCCCTGAGCAGGGCTGAGCAGGAGGGGGAGAGGAGGAGGAGGAGGAGGAGGATGAGGATGAGGGTGCCCTCCTGCATCCTCTGGGCTCCAGGGGAGGGCTTTGTCCCTCAGGACAGAGTGTGGAGAGAACCCCTGAGCGTGCAGATTGCTCAGTGCTCTGCGAACTCCCCTGGGCAGAATGGGGGAGCAGCACTGAAAAGCTCATTTCTCACAAGTCCCAGCAGTCTTGGGGGTTTTTTCGTGGTGTGTGATGTAACAACAAAAGTAGTTTTGCTTCTCAGACCCCTGCCAAGTTTTAGCCATGGCTCAGGCTGTGCAGCAGCTTGGTGGGACAGGTGTGGAGGGATTTTCCATGCTGAAAATCTGATTTTTGGTACGGAAAATTCTCCATTTTGAAGAAAGAAGCCTCTCTTACCATGGGGGTAAAGCATCCTTTCCAATTATTTTTATTTTCCCCCCTTACCTCCTGTATTTTCTCTCCCTTACTGGCCCAAGCTACAGTAGGGGAAGAAAATCCATCTTTGCATCTATAAAGGTTGAATTTTTTATAGACAACTAAATATTTTATCACATGGAGACAATAACACTCTCTTGTTAAAAATAAGCAAACTCCCCCGCCTTAGTTATGTGCCAGTTACCAAAAAATAACATCCACTGGAGCACTCAGCTGCAATTTAAAAGTAAAATTAAAATTTCGTGGTGTTTGTCTGGTTTGACAAGATTTATTGCAGTCTCTCATTATGCGGCAGGTTCAAGGGAACCTCTCCAGAGGACACAGAACAATTTAGAAAATGAAAGCCTGAAACAGTTTATTATTAGAAGGTGGGTTGGAGTTTGTAGGGCTCCTACACGGAGTTATTTCATCTGGTGCATTGGAGATATTTTTGCTGAAGCCATTAAACCCTTGGCACACAAAGCTGTTATTAAAACTGATTTAGGCTAAGACAGGATAAATACTTTGAACTCTATTTAATTGACTTATTTCACTTCAGAATTCAGTCTCAGGCCTAAGACTAAAGAGAATTTAATTCACAAATTTCCCCTTCCTGCCTGTTCGTGGGTGCCAGCTCCAGGTCCCCACTGTTCCCTGCCACGGCCCAGAGCTCACAGCAGGTTGCAGTGTAGGAATATTTCTCTTTTTCACTTGGATTCGGAACTTCAGGGTGGGAGGATTTTCCTCCCTGTGTTGCTGCTGCTTCATCCCGTTCCAGGCGATGGCCTTGGCTGGACACAGAGCCTTCCCTGCCCTCCTCCGGCTCCCAGCTCTGCCGAAGGTCTCGCTCAGGAGTTCAGTGTGAGCTTTGTGTCCACGTTTTGCTCAGCAAACACGGAGCAGGAGGAAATGGCTGCTCAGTTAAACAGAGATCAGACTGCCCAGGGAATGGTCACAGCTCCAGGGAGCTCCAGGAGCGTTTGGACAGCGCTCTCAGGGTGGGATTGTTGGGTGTCTGTGCGAGGCCAGGAGTTGGACTGGATGATCCTGCTGGGTCCCTCCCAGCTCAGGATATTCTGTGGTTCTGTGAGATTGAAATCTGGTTTTATACAGCCCACATTATGTTTTTATTGTCCTGGTTTTCCTCCTGCTCATGCCCCCAGCTCTTGCTGCGTGATTTTCATGTCTGATGACAGCTCCACCTCTGCCTCTCAGCCCTGGCTGAACACTGGTTTTTCCTGGGTGTTTTTCTGTGTCCCTGCAATTACCTTGGCGTGTTTTCTTGGACTGAGGTCTGACATGAAAGCAGCAGTGTTTGTTGGAGGGGAGAGGATGCACCTGGGATGCATCATAATTCCTGCCTGGAACACTTGGAGCTGCAGGTCTGGGCACGTCCTGCGGGGAGACACGGGACAGGCAGGGCTGCTCGGGCTGGGCTGCCTCAGACGTGGCCACAGTGGCCCTTTGGCCAGCCAGGGCCAGGGGACAGCTCTTGGTGGCAGGTTCTTCCCCAGCAGAGTGTCCTGCGTTCCCAAATGTTGAGCCAAATTCCCTTCTTTGTGTTTGTTCTCCTTTCTGGGCAGTGCTCGTTGCAGCCGTCGCTGTGATCTCTCTGCAGTTGTGCCCAGCTTTGGGTTTGTTTTCTCTCAGGAAGGGTTTGGTGGGACTGTTCCTGTGTGCTCCAGCTGTGGAGCATCCCCCTGGCACAGCTCTGGGGCTTGTCCTTGTTCCTGGCACGGCAGCACTGCCAGGATTCCCGAGGGAATGCTCAGCATGGGATGAGCCGTGGAGCCTCCCCCGTGTGTGAGGAGCACCAGGGGCCACCGTGGTGTTCCAGAGCAAAATGATCCTTTGAGAAACCCCCAAAGTGAAGGGTTTGAGCCACCAGGGGCCAAAATCTGTTTGGTTGCCTGCCAGTGGAGTAAGGCTTAAAAAAACCCAATAAATTATTTTATCTTGGGTATTTAGTTATTTGCTTAGCAACAACTCACATGAATGTGTAACAATGATTGAATGGCCCAGAATCAGAGAACAGTTTGGGTTGGAAGGGACCTTAAAGCTCATCCAGTGCCACCCCTGCCATGGGCAGGGACACCTCCCACTGTCCCAGGCTGCTCCCAGCCCCGTCCAGCCTGGCCTTGGGCACTGCCAGTGTCCATTTGTTGGTGCCAACATGAGCTCAGCTGGTCAGAACAGGCTCCTGAGCTTCCCAAAGAGCTCCCACTGTGTGCTCCCACTCCCAGCCTCCCCAGATCCTGCGTGGGGGAGCTGGGGACGTGCAGTGCTCAGAGCTGGCATCGCTCGGGCAGCTCCGAAAAGGCTGAAATTTGTTTCATATCCTGGACTCTGAATTGCTGCTGGAAGCAAACCCAGGCTGTTTGCAGGGTACACAACAGTCCCCGTTTGGATTGGCAGGGTTGGCTTTGCCATGTGGCTGCGATCAAGGTTGGATGTTTCCTCTTCCAAAATCCTGCATGGACGGTCAGGGATGTCCTCAGGGTGATCCCACAGGGAGCTGCTGCTGGAACAACCTCAGCTCTGGGCACTGGAGGTGGTTGTTTGAGCTGAAGCATAACATGGCACAGAGGTTCTCTGCAGTTAATGTGAGAAATATTAATTATCACATCAAACAAAAAGATGGGATAATAGATCCCCACTTTATAATCCTCCAGCATTAGGAGAGACATGTCCAGGAAGTGGTTTCTTCTCTCCAGTGTCTTCATAAATTCCAGTTTCTCAGGTAACTAAGTGGTATCTCTGGGATGATGGAAATTAAAATACATATCCATAAAATACATAAAAGACACAAAAGCCTCCCAGGTTGGGCTGAGAGCTTGGCGAGCTGTCCCTGGTGGTGCAATCAGTGCAGAGTTTGTGGTATAGAAACTTCCCAGTAAATAAGGAGTGGAAAGGATAAAAAATCCCAGCTGATGGGGGCTTTTTGTTCCTGTCCTGCAGCTCTTTTCAAACAAATGATAATACTCTGATACCAGACTCTGGTGTTCCCACCAGGAGTTATTGCTCAGCATCCCAGCCCTGGAAATAGATGTGTTGGGGATGCTTGGGAGACATCTGGGCTTGGAGGAGTGTTTGCTGTACATTGGAAAAACCTCTCCAGACTCTTTTGCCTCCAGAATTCTGACTGGGCTCTTGCAGGACTGAGCTTTCACGGTTCTGATTTTCAGCCAAAATCTTTTCTCTGGAGTTTCCAACTTCTTCTTTATCAACTTTCTTCTACATAAACATCAGGAGCAAGTGTGGACGTGGCTCCACAGGCAGCAGGAAGAAGCAGCTGAGATGCTGTCCTGGGAGTCTCCCAGGCCAGAGAAGCTGCTGGAAGTGTTCACAGGTGATATCTGTAGGGAAAATCTGCTCCCAGGCCGTGTTAAGACCCAGACTGAGGTGGTGGATGGTGCTGAGGTCCTTTCCCTGGTGCCAGTTGTCCCCTGCAGCCGCTGGGTTTGGTCCCTCGTGTCCCTCAGCTCAGGGTGGTCCATGTTCTGTGTGCTGAGGTGATTCAGGGAGTGCAGGAACCCAGGCCATGGACTGGGAAACAAAAGCTTCCCACGATTCAAGCAAAGCCCTCCCGGCTTCCTTGGGCTCAGTGAACATCCTCTGCTGAAGCTTCAGCTCCTTCCACAGCTGAGGCCCAGACAGTGCCCTCAGAACCAGCTCCTGACTCATTCCCAGGCTGATTTCATCAGAAATGCTAAACCTGCCTGAGTCAGGGCTTGTGAAGGGGGAGCCTCTCGGGGCTGTCTGGAGGCAACCCTGAAGTGCTCTCCAGGATCACAGGAGGATGTTGAGCAGAACATCTCCCTGAAATGTGTGCTGTTTGCAAAGATAAAACCAGGCGGGTGCTGGCTGCCAACAGAGCTGGAGGAACTTAAACACATTATCCAGAGAGATCCCATCAGACAGGGATCATTCTGGGAAGATGTGTGGTGTGGGAAGCCCTTGATAATCCTCCGAGAGAAAATGGTAGCAGGTCAGAGATCTGTGGTCTCTCAAACCAGCAATTCCCCATCACAGCACTGTGCCCCTGCAGCTTCAGGATGCAAAAAAGGGGCTCCTGACAACGTGACCGAAGAAATCCTGTGTATTTATGGGAGGGGGAGGATTTCAGAGTGTTTGCTCCCAGTAACATTTCCTAGAGGATGGAACTGGCTCCTGCTCTCCATGGAGGGACACAAAGGGGATGTGATGGAAATGCTTTCACACAAGAGCTACAAAAGTGATTTAAAGTGCAGAAAAGCAAGTCACATTAGCACTTGATCAGGTCAGTGTGTGAGTTCATTGGTTCTCTTGGAGCTGGGTTGGTTGTTACCTGTGAACACACAAGAACATCCTCCCCATTTGTCCAGTGCTTGTCACCATCTCTTTAGGGCCGTGGTAGAAACTTTGACACAAAGTCGACATTTTTGTTCACTTCCCAGTCTTCCAACCTCAAACCATCCCATATCCTGTATGACCCCCGTGTGTGCTGCTGGTGTTGAGGTGGAGAAGGGCCCGGGAATGCCAGGGAGTGCCAGGGAATGCCAGGGAATGCCAGACAGCCTCAGGGCTGAGAATCCTTGGGACCAAACTCCAGCAGAGTCATTTGGTTCATTCAGGTAAGATCTGCCTGGAGTGCTGAGGGCTGGTGACAAAGGAAGGGTCTGAAGTTTCCAGCAGCTGCCCGGCTCTGGAGCAGGGACCAAGGGGCAGGAAGGAGGTGCTGCCCCTTCCCAAACCCCTCTGGTTTGTGTTTACAGCGGAGCTGTGGGGAAGAGCCATCTCTGCAGGAGTGTGCTGAGGAGCAGGAGCTGATGGAGCTTCAGAGCTTTGGGGAACAAGGATAAAATTGTCCTTTGTTGCTTCCCTGGGGCCATCTGAGTGGCTCCAAAGGAGCTGAGCTGCTCCTGCCAGCGCCCAGCCCCCTCAGAACGGCAGAGGGGGAGGATGTGGGGTGGAGCCCACCCAGGTGTCCCCCTGTCCCTCCTCCCCTCCTTCCCACCACACCCCAGCTTTTTCCTGTCCCGTGCTCCATCCTCCTGCTGGCCAACAGCCACATTCACTCTTTTTTGTTAAAACCCTGTTTGTGAGTGTTTGCTGCACTCGCCTGGGGCGGGCGGGAGCGCAGATGGACCTGAGCAGCATCAGGGCTTGGCTCCGTGCCTGCTTTCATTCTCACTCGATGGAGGAGCTCCTTGAGCTAAGTCGAGCTCTGTTAAACCACAGCCAGCGCCGCTTTATCGCTGCCCAAAATAGGTTTGGTGCTTGGGTCAAGCCGCTCCGGTCGAAGGCGGCGGAGCCGAACGCGAGCCTGTCCCTCTCAGCTGCCCACAGGGAGGTGTCACCCGAGGCTCTGCTCACCTGGGAAAGGTTATTTTGTCTCCTGGGCAGCACCAAGGAGTTTTCCAGCAGGACAGGAGTGGAGCAGTTAAATTTTCCTGACCCGTGAGGTGCATCCCTGGGAGCACCGGCTGCACCATCCCCTCCCAGCACCCCCAGCAGGGTTTGGGTGAAGCCATCTCAGATCCACGTGCCAAGAACCCCTTAATTCCATGGCGTTTCTGGCAGAGCAGATGGGTAGAAATCGTGCAAAGAAAAAAGCTGACAGGGAGCAGGTTTTGCTCCCCCCGTTCTGTAGCCAGGGGATCAATTCCTGTTGCTACAGCAACTGATTATTGACATTTTATTAACAAAAAGCCCACTTATGACTTGAAAGTGCTTATTCACAGAATCTGTTTGCACTTAAGATTGTATAAGGAGGCACAGTCTGCACTGCCTGACATTATCCAAACCCAACAACTCATTACATTTAACCAGAGCTTGGGCAGAGCTGTGTCAGAGCCCTTTCCACTCCCAACCTGCTAAGCCCTGCTGGGGCTGATGCCCTCAATTTCCAACTCTAAATATCCGCTCACTAATTTAATTTCTCCTGCCTAGAGGCACAAGGGCAGAGGGGCTGGAATGGATTCTTTGGAAGATGGTTTTTCTGGACTCTTGATTTACCAAAGGCATTTTGCCCCAGGAAATGAGGATTAAACTTTCACAGAATCACAGAGGGTGGGAAAGACCTCCACAATCACTGAGTCCAACCATTGGTTTGGCCTCTGCTTTAGGGGATATTCCCCTTAATCTGGGCATTTTCTGGTTTTCCAAAGTAAAAGCAGAAATGTTAGAAGAATGAGAGGAGGTGGGATTTCAGCTGTATTGGTTCTAGGCTGGGTTCGGTTTGTAAATATAGCTCCAAAACCCTAAATATAACTGCCAGCACTTGCTAATTGTTCTTGTTAATACTTTGTGAGCTGCCAGTGATTTTATTAATTCAAGTTGTTGATTCAGTAATCAAAGTAATGACAGTGCTTCAGAATTCTTTTAATTTGAAGTCACTCTGGATGCTGCAGAGTTGAGGAATCGTGCAGGGAGTTATTGCCAGTGGGGCTTTCTACAGACTTATCATTTTCAAACCCAGCATTTTGAGTTTGTTTTAGTGAAATGGTAGAAAAAGGCCAGTAAATCTCTATGGCAAATTGGAAATGTTCTTTTGGATTTGGAGAACAATGGAAATGGAAAGTATTGACTAGGCCTAGGTTTAATTTAGGTTTTAATTATCATTTTTGTGTAAGTAGTCTTTAAATCCTTCCTACGAAGCAATCAACACTCCAGAAGTAAAATTCCACCCCTAGGAATTGAGGAGGAGGCAGCTCAAAATAGCACAGCACCCTCTTCTCCCTTTTCTGTGTGTCCTCGTGCAGCCAGGCAGCAGCCAGCTCATCCCTCGGTTTTCCTCTCCTTTGGATCTGCAGGTGGAGATAAAGGCAGGAGGAGAGGCAGGAGCAGCCCCAGGCCAGCGTTCCACAGGCAGGAGGTGCCACAATCCTTTTCCAGCAGCACAATCCCATCTCCTCCAGTGCTCCCGGAGCCAGAGGCTCTGCCCTGGGGTTTGGAGCCAGGGCTGTCCCCCTTTGCCAGGCAGCACAGCCACTCCCTGCCCCTGCTCTTCCTGCTGCTCTTGCTTCAGGAAAAGCTCAGGACATCAGGAATGAGCACTGGTGCATCCCTGGCTCAGCAGCAAATCCATCAACCATTTCCATTTCCCCAGTCTCTGCTTTTCACTGTGTTCCAGGACTGGGGCTGGGGGAGCTGCTGCCCTTTGCAGCTGACCATGCCCTGTCCCAGGTGCAGTGAGGTGTTCCTGGGCTCTTCTCTCCGTTCTGATTCCAGCATTTGTGGAGCTGTTGATGTCTCGTGGTCCTGTGCGTGGAAGCCTCTAGGAAAATCTTAAATTCATCTGGATTAGGATCAACATCTCCTTGTCCTTAAAGGCTGTGAAGTGGCACCTCGCAGGCAGCAACTTCCCTTCAGGAGCTGCATTCAGACACAAAAGTGGAATTTTTGGAAAATCCCTCTCAAAGCTGTCACTCTGTTCATGGCCAAACTGTCCCATCGTTGGCCTTCTGGCTTCTCCTCATCAAATACACCTGGGGAGAAAAAGCAGCTGGAGGCAGATCCAGTCAGAAGCAGCAGGGGTTTCACCAGCTCCCATCTGCAGTGTGGTGATGGTGATGAGTGACAGTGATGGTGCAGTGATCACACCCACAGTGATGAGACAAGGGAATGGCTTCAAACTGAGCGAGAGCGGGGTTAGGTGGGATATTGGGATGGAATTCCTGGCTGGGAGGGTGGGCAGGCCCTGGCACAGGGTGCCCAGAGCAGCTGTGGCTGCCCCTGGATCCCTGGCAGTGTCCCAGGCCAGGCTGGATGGGGCTGGGAGCAGCCTGGGACAGTGGGAGGTGTCCCTGCCATGGCAGGGGTGGCACTGGATGGGCTTTGAGTCCCTCCCAACCCAAACCATTCCATGATCTTACAGTGCTCCTCCTGCACAGAAACACACCCAGACAGTGTCACTGTGGGAAGGTGGGACCCAGCTGCCTCCAGAGGCTGCAGCCGTGAGTCCACAGCGGGGCTGGGTTTGGGTTGTGGTTTCCTCAGTGGATGAGGGCGCAGAGGTGCTGCTGGAGGGGACAGGAGCTGCTCTGCAGCTTCTCCAGGTAAAGTTCTGCAGCGTGGGAGGCTCCAGTTCTCCTCTCAGACTCAGCTTGGTCAGCAGGAAACATTGGGGATGTTCCAACAGCCCAGGAGGGAGCAATGGGGACGGTTCTGGCTGGAACAGGAGCACAGGGACCTTTCAGGCCAACACGAGCTCGCTGCACCCTCCTGCACTGCCGAGATCCTGCTGAACATCAGTGGGAACTGAAGGGAAGCCTGAGGTCCGTGTAGAGCCCCGAGCTCTGTGACAGCTCAGGGGCTCTCCTGTCCCGGGCTGGGAATTTGAGACAGGCACCGGGGTAATTCCACAGGGAAATCCTGCCTGCTTCGGCAGCTTCCCATTCCCGAACAGCAACTGGCTGCCTTGAAACCGATAGTGCATGGAAACAGGGGCTTCGTGGCTTTGAGTAAACTGAGTTTTCTCATCCTGCCTTCTGGGGAACAGTTGGATGGGGGCTGGGGGCTCTCAGACCTGTCCCTGGGGTAGATAGGCTCTGAGTGAACCAGTAAGGTACCAGTAAATTACCAGTAAGGTAGCTTTTCTTTCCTCTGCTCATTTATTTCGCTGCCGTACAGCTCCCATCGCACGGGCCGGCAGCTGGCGTGCTCCTATCCCAGGGATTGCAGATGGGAGCAGGAGCCCGGCCTCTCCTGCTGCCCAGCCCAGTTCCAGCCAGGATGCCTTTGAAATTCAATCCACTCTTAAATGTGCTTCCTGCGCCTGTTGTTAACAGCTGCTCCGACTGTTGGGTTTGCGGGCTCCTACTCAGTGTGTAAATCCCGGGACACGATGCTGCCGCTTGGATTTCCATGTGGGGCTGTTAATCGGCTCCTGTTACCACTTGCTCCCTTATCTCAAGTGGGAGTTATCTCTGGAGCAGATCGAGTGCTCAGGGTTCAGCTGTACCGTTTGTCTTTGTGAGGGGAAATGGGATAATTACCCAAGGGCAGAGCAAAATCAGGAATCCTTGAGCTTGGAAAAGTCCTTTAAAATCCTCAAGTGCGACCATGAAATCCGCAGGGAGAGCCTCTTCTTCCCCTCACTTCACACCGCTGCTTTCAAACGCTTAATCCCAGTACTGGGAAGAGTTCGGATGTGTGACTCCTGCTCTTGGCACAAGAGCATCGAGTACCTCTTAGAGCTGGACGGGTTTGGTGTCACAGGACGTGGTGTTTATGGGGTGAGTTAATGCAGCCCCTGCTGGGGTGAGACAGAAGCACCTGCAGGCAGTGAAGTGAAAAAAAACAGTGACTGACCCAGGCTGGGGAGCTTTTCCCTGTGCACAGCAAAGGTTCAAATCAGAATTTGGTTTTAATTTAAATATCATATTAAAAAAAAAAAAACAAACTAGAAAACCCGATCAGCTTTTAAAGCTGTAGCCGTACTTGCAGGCTGCTGAGTGTTGGCTGCAGCCTTGCTCCATGGGATCCCAACATTCCCGGGCCCTGCTCCTGCATCCCCGGGTCTTCCCAAGGACTCAGCTCCCGTCTCACCCCTGTAACAGCACACGTGGGTCACTTCCAGAGAGCTCAGAGGCGATGGAGGATGTGAAACATCACAGAATCATTTCAGTTGGAAAAGACCCCCAAGATCACGGGAAGTCCTTGCAAAGCTCTCGGCACAGAGCTGCAGATTAATAAACTTTAATTACGCCGCCCTTTTGCTGGCAGCAGCTCAGCTCTTGTGGGAGGGACAGAAGGAGCCAAGAGCAGCTCCAGTGAGTGACCTCAGTGTTTGCCCTGCCCAAGGAGCTCGGAATTACCTGTCAGCAGCACCTGGTCACCAGTGTTGACACGTGGAGCCAGTAATTCCAGCTGTTCCCCTCCCGTGCTGCAGCAGTTCTGCAATAATTACAGGCAGCAATTGAAAGGTATCTGGTTCTTCCCTGAGCCGAGTCATGGGAAGGTGCAGCCACCCAGAGAGAGTCGGGTGAGTGTCATCACCTCTAGGAAAGGTTGGTCCAAAAAGATGCAGTGACAGGACACAGGGAATGGCTTCCCAGTGCCAGAGGGCAGGGCTGGATGGGATATTGGGAAGGAATTGTTCCCTGGGAGGGTGGGGAGGCCCTGGCACAGGGTGCCCAGAGCAGCTGTGGCTGCCCCTGGATCCCTGGCAGTGTCCCAGGCCAGGCTGGACGGGGCTGGGAGCAGCCTGTGGGAGGTGTCCCTGTCCATGGCACTGGGTGGGCTTTGGGGTCCCATCCCACCATTCTGTGGCAGTGGGAAGCAGCCTGGCAATGTGCATTTCCCCTGCAAACTCTGCATTTCTATAAGTAAGAATCTCTTTGTTTATGCACCTGTTTTTCATGCCAGCTTTGCCACAGGGAAGAGCATTTTTCACATGATCCGACACATTTTTTCAGCTATTTCTGCAAATCCAGACTCCTCGTGGAGTGAGGCAAAGGAAAAGCAGAAATAGGTCAGGTATTTAAATAAGATGTAGTTGTCTCTCTTCACAGCAAGTTGCCTTTTTCCCTGCCTGTGTGAATTGTGCTAATGTATCAGGGAATAAAGAGAACAAAGGGAAGCAGAAGTACCAGCGTTTTCATTCTGGGATTGCAGCTTCAGAGCCCTTTACTTTGCAGAAGTGATACCGAGACCACTCTGGAACATCTCAGCAAATGCTCCTGAAATAATAACCCCCAAATTGTCTGCTCTACCTCTCTGAATACACAAAATCCACTTAAAATCCTGCCTGTCATTCTGCTGTCACATAAAAAATTGATTTCCCAGCTCCAAGCCTCGTCCTTGGTGCCTCGTGGTGTCATGAATGCATAATATAAAGGAAACACAGGGAAATTTGGGTGCTCTCAGGAATCATCTGGCTTGAAATGCAGAGAACAGGCTGCCCTTGGTCATTTGAGGTGGATTTGGATTTCTCAGCTCGGGTCTGTGTTCCAGGAGTGCCTGTGGCTGGTGCCACTCTCCTGCCAGGCTGGCTGTCACCTCAGCTTAGGCTGATCTCGCTGCTCCTGCTCTTGGAGAGGACGTTAGGAATCCACAATGAAATTCCCCTTTTTCAATACCTGCACTAATGGCAGGACTTGGTTCCTTGACTTTAAAGTTTTGTGATGGAAGGAAAATCTTCCTTACAAAACCCACCCCAGCCTTTGTTCTCCCCAGGCTTTGTGTCTTCAATCCCGACTCACCCCGGTGCTCCCAGGCAGAACAGGGATGATTTCCATCATGCCTGAAATTTGATTAGACTCAAAGTGTGTCCTTGGGGTGCTGTAATGCTGATCCAGAGGTGATGTCAGTGCTGGTTCCAGCTGGGCTTTCCCTCATGGACAGTTTCACCTGGTGAATGAAGCAACTTTTCCCTTCATTATAGGACCAGGGACTGCTGCAGCCCAACCATCCTCATTCTTCCTTCCTGCTCTTCCTGAAATGCTGAAATCCCCCCCTTCCTCCTTAACCCATCAGCCTCATTTCCTGCTGCAGTTACTGCTCCCCTTCTCTTTTCTGCCATCGGAATTCTCCTCAATGACCAGCCATCCCCATCCTCTGTGCTGGGGAAGAGGCCGGGTTTCCTCAGGGCTGTTCACAAACCAGCTGTGCTGGGGGGGTTTGGTGTAGCCGAGGTTTATCAGCCCCCAGCATCCCATGAACAGCTGCAACCTGTTCAAACATCATCCCTGAACCACCATCCCAGGAGCACGTAGGGATCAGCCAAACCCGGGTGCTCTGAGTCACTTCAGGATGTGGGTTCTCGTTCCTGAGACCCCTGGGCTCTGCTCGAGGATTTTTCAGTAGCACCAACTTCAGTCCAAGTGGTCTCTTGGCTTTCTTGCGACCTTCTCGTGTGTTTAACCCCCTTTTTAAGCCCTGCACATTTGCTGTGTCTCTTCAGGCTCCTCCGAAGGGCTCCAGGGATCAGAGGGAAGCAGCAGCGGGTTCAGAGCTAAGCCCCGGCTGCGATGATGGAGCAATGAGAGGTCTGCCCTGAGTCACCCTGACTGTGCTGCTTCCCCTTCCCGTCCGTCACGCTCAGCCTGACCCTTCCCTGCCCTGTTCCGCAGGGCTGGGGACGTGTTTGCAGCTGCCCTTGCTTTGCCAGGACGATGCGTTAAAGGGAGCACGGAGCTGCCTGCAGCGTCCCCGCTGCCGCGTCCTTCCCTTCCCTTCCCATCGCACGGCTCCCAGGAGGGACAGCAGAAATCCCAGGGGTGGAACAGTCCCTGTGTTCCAGCGATTCTCCTCGTGGTCCTGGAGAGGGGCGTTTTGAAGAGGAGGGACCTCAGCGAGGCTCCTCAGCATCAGGTTAAAAGCCTGTCATTAATTGAAGGATGATTCAGCTTCCTCAGCTAAAATGTCACCGTGTGGATGCCGGGAGAGGAGGAGGAGGAGGAGCCGCCTTCCTCGCTGGCACCGAGCCACGAGCACCCCCTCCCTCTGCGCTCCCATTCCGCAGGAATCCATGGGTTAACACCCAGGAACGGGCTGGGGCGGCCCTAAAGCTGTGGGGGAAATGCCCGCGTGTGTCACTGTTTGCCCGTGGCGATGTGTCCCTTCAGCAGGTTCTGTGTGCCCACAGTGAGCCCCTTTGGCAGGTTCTGTGTGCCCACAGTGAGCCCCTTTGGCAGGTTCTGTGTGCCCCTTTGGCAGGTTCTGTGTGCCCACAGTGTGCCCCTTCAGCAGGTTCTGTGTGCCCACAGTGAGCCCCTTCAGCAGGTTCGGTGTGACCGAAGGCTCGCTGCTCGCGGGGAGCGGGCGCGGGGCCAGAGCCGCTCTCTGCAAAGCGCTGCAGCCGGGCTCAGCACAGCCGGGCTCAGCACAGCCGGGCTCAGCACAGCGGCTGCTCTCTCTTCATGGCGTTCCCGTGTCCCCTGAAGCTTTAGCTAATTTCTCTCTCTTTCCATTAGAGAAGGAGAAAAATCTGGGTTTTCAGATCAGCTCTGGAAACAGAGGCAGGACCCAGCGCAGCTGTTCCAGGTCAGCGGAGGGGAGACGTGTCCCGTGCTGACAGAGCAAGGTTATCCCGGCGGCCAGAGGTGCCTCCTCGGCGGAATCTGCCCTCGAGGCCGGATTAGCTCAGCACTGCTGCTGGACACGGCGGTCCAGAGGGCCGGGAAGCCGCTGGCAATCGGACATGATGTCACCGCGTCCTGCATTAAGTAGGTCACGGTGACAGCCCGCCCGAAAGCGGCCGCGCCAGCGCTCTGCCACTGCAGCCTGGTGAGAGGGCCACCCCCAGGGGACGTGAAAAACCCCTCCGAGAGAGGGTTCGAGCAGGACTGTGCTTATCCAGGGGTTATCCGGGTGCGGGGAGCAGCAATCGGCGGCAGTAAATGAACCCATCCCGCTGCTCTGCAGCAGCCCCGGTTGGCTGGCAGCGATGAGGCATCAGATGGGATGAGGGATATCCAGGTTGCTATAGCGACCGGGAGCTGCGGCGCTGGGAGCAGCCGCTCTCCATCATCCTTCCAGCGCCCCTCCAGCACCCCCAGCCACCCCCCAGCACCCCCACGTCCATCACCCTCCATGTCCATCACCCCTCATGTCCAGCACACGCGGCCGCTGGACGCTGCCTGTGCCTGGCACCTGGCCCTGGATGTTCCCCAGGACGGCAGAGCCCTCCCGTCACATTCCCAGCTCCAGCTTTAACGAGCTCAGCAGGGATGTGCACGGAATAGAACGGAGCTGAGCTGTTTGCCTCAGCTCTGCACGGGAGCACGGGGACAGCGCCCGCCCGGTCCCCGCGCAGCCACCCCGTGAGGTGTCACTGAACCAGAGCTGTGGGTGGGATGTGCCAGCCCTGCTTCCCATCCCCTCTGCCTGGGGACAGCCCTGGTGCTGTTGTCCCTGTGGCTTCCAGCCCCTGGAGCCAGGCAAGCCCAGCTGGTGGCTTTGCCATAACAAACTGTCCTCGCTCTTACCCGAGCTGCTCCCCGGCAGTTTCACTGGCACAGGTCGGTCCCAAGGAATGATAGGAAAAATGAAAGAGAGAATTTCAAAAGTGTTTGTGCTTTTTGTTTTCCTGTCATGATTTTGGGTGATCTCTGGGAAGCTCGGTGCAGCTTCCCTCTTGTTGTGGCTTCAGACCTCTGCCAGGGTCTAAAAATATCCATTTAATTCACGGCCCTGCAGTGGGAAAAGCAGAGCTGCTCATCCCTCGGGATGGCTGGAGGTTTTCTCCGTACCAAAGCGAGAGCAGAGCTTCTCTGTGCCGTCGTTTTCAAATGTAAAGCACCCATCAGCTGTTCCAGCCACTGCTTGCTGCTCCAAAATTGTTGCCCCTTGTAAATTTGAGTGGAAAGCAGCTGAATAATTCCACACCTTTGTCCTCTCCATCGGCCCCCTGTACCTCGCAGTCTTGCAGATGTTGAACAAACATATCCCAGATGCCTGAAAGGTGCTGGATTCCCTTTGAAGTATTTTTTTGAGGGGGGAATCTCTACCTTCCTTAAACTTCAGAAATTCATCTGGCAAAATTTGATCAGCAGCTGCTGAACAGGCTGGGAGCATCCTTTGAGGGGGGACTTGGCAAATGTGCCCCAGTAAATGTGGGGCTGGTGAATTCATCTCCCCAGCTGGGCCATGGCAAGGACCAGCACTGGGAAGAGAATACAAGGAAAGACTTTTGCTGTTTCTCAACCTGCCCGGGAATTGAGTCCGTGATGTCCCAAACAGGAGGCAGCTCTGCACTCATCTTCCTAAGTGCTCTTATTTTATTTATGTGCTGGTGCATTTCTGGTGCCGGGCTCTTGGCATCACCCCCATGTGCTGCTTTCCTCTGCTCCAGCCAAGGACTTGGAATCATATTTTTGGCACGGCGGTTTTTATAAAATATGGAACACTCCAGCATCTTGCGGCCACGGTGGAGCCGGGTGAGTTCTGACTCCCCAAAGCTTTGCCAGGCTCAGAATAGCTCTGAAATGTGACTTAAGTGGAGGCTGCAGAAGAAGCTGCAGTTTATCCCTGGTGCTGTCAGTGCTGAGAGCAGGGTGGGGTGGAGGAGATGGAGGGGAGCAGCACGTGGGGCTGGCCTGGGACGTGTCCCCATCGTCCTCCCTGCTGTGTCACTGGGAGCCACAGGCCCCACCTGCCCCAGCCCTACTCTCCCCACCCTTTTCCTTCCCTTCAAAAATTCAAATTACATTGAATTCTGAGTGAATTTAATTCACAGAATCATCGAGCAGTTTGGGTTGGAAGGGGCCTTAAAGGTCATCTAATCCAACCCCCATTCCTGTGGTATCACAGGGATCAGGGAAGGAGCACTCAGTGGGTTTTAGAGTTCTCCCCAGGGGGGCATGTGGCAGGTTGGGGGTCTCTGCCATCCATCATCCATCAGCCCTGGCTGCCATGGGGGCTGGGAGCTGCCTCCACCTCAGGGAATTGGAAATTGTTCATTTTGCCTGCTGGAGGAAATGAAATATTTAACACACTATTGGTGCTTGTTTTTCTAATTTTTTTTAAAGCTCCTTCATTGCTGCCAGTTCCCAGGAAATGCCCTGTTGGGTGAACCTGTGTTTTTCCTCCACAAAACCCTGACCAGCTTTAGTGGGTGCTCCTGGGGGATAAATGGCATCAGACTCTGGAAGCTGATGGCACGAGGGGTGGGAAAACCTGGGACTTCTCTCTTTGAATTGCAAAGATGAATTCCCAGCTCCCACAGGAGCAGAACTGAGGGAGCAGCAGCAGCGGGAGCCTGGAGCCTCCTGTGCTGGGGTGGGCAGGGAAGGGGGAAATTCATACGTGGAATGGTTTGGGTTGGGAGGAACCTTGAAGAGCATCTCAGCTTGGGCAGGGACACCTCCACCAGCCCAGGCTGCTCCAAGCCCTGCCAGCCTGGCCTGGATTGAATCAATAGTCCCAGAGTGGTAACGAGGTCCAGGCAGGGTTTGTGGCTGAGCTCAGGGCCTCCCGTGCATCACTCCCACCCCAAATCCCAGCACTGTCAGCTCAGGGCCAGCGCTGTGCCAGGGCTGGGGTTGGGATTCAGACAGGGAGGGTTGGCCCTGGTGCAGCAGGAGGGTGGAGCTCGGGTGGGTTTGTGATCTCTCCCGTGGATTTCCCGTGATAGGAACAGTGACATTCCCTCTGTATTTCCACAGAGGAAGGACGAGGGGGATGTTGGGACGCACCACGCAGTGTGCCCACACAGGGACGGCTCAAACCACCTTTGGGGCTTGCCCACCATAAAATATTGCTTTGGGGTGCAGCCCCATGGCTGGGACCTGCCCCACTGAGCTGCCCTGGGGCTGTTTGGGTGTTTCGCAGCAACCCAAGCTCCCAAAGCAGAGAGCAGCTCAGGGAAGGGGAGGGGAGGCACAGCCCCTGCCCCATCAGCTCAGGATCCTCTGCCCAGGAGCACCTGAACCAAAGGGGTTTGCTGGAAGGGACAGAAACACTTCACAGCTCGCTGGCATTCCCAGCTCTCCCTGGCTCCTGAGCAGGGAGGCACAAACACCCCAGGTCCTGAATCAGTGAGGAAGGAAGTGCAGCTCACCGGCTGCCCCAGGGCCTCCCAACCTCGGGATCAGTGGCAATAAATGCACTTTAAGAATGAGACAGCCAAATACTTCATGGACTGGGTTTGCATCTCAGCCAGAGGGGGAGGAATACACCTGGATGTGCTGCAGGCACATCATGGAAAAGGCCCAGCAGTGTCGTGGCAGCTGCTGTCGTCTCAGGAAAGCGGCTTTGATGGCTCAGACACGACTCGAAGGGACCATCTCGGTGCAGCTGGCTTGGCTCTGCCTTGCCCTGTGCCATGGGACACGTGTGACACTTTGCACTGGGAAGAGACACCCATTAACAATCCTCGTTGCTCGTTAAAAGGGCACAAACAGCGTTGTTGTCGCAGCTCAGCAGTGCGATGATGAAATCGTGGTGCTGAGCACTTCCCAAAACCAGGCTGTGGTTTGCTCTGGTAGCTCAGAGTCAGCGTGAGCTGCACAGACAGCACGTGGGCAAGGCTGAGCCACAAAGGCTCGGAAGGCACTTGTCAAGTGAAGGGGTTGAGTTCTCAGGTCGCAGTCGTAGCCTGGCGCTCCTCCCGCGCATTAACAAATTCCTTCTGAAAAGCCGCTCTCGCAGCTCCGGGGTGATTTGCCTGCGCAGACCACGAGGCACAGAACTGTGGTAGAAATACCCTGTAAATATTTGCTGGTTTTGAAGATGGGAAAAAAAAAATCAGTGTCTCAAGTGTCACTTGACTGCAGACAATTGTGAAAAATCACACGGTGAGGAAAGACCTGGCGGCCGTGTTCAGCTCAGTGACCTTTCCCGGCATCAAAATGCCTGGAGCACTTGCTCTGACCTTTGACTATGGAAATTCTCCTTTTGATCCTGACTTGAGATCTCCTTGATTCGTGTCTGACTTCCTTTGTAGTCTCTTTTCCATCACTTTGATCCATCTTAATGTCTGATCTCTGCCAAGGCCACCTGGCTCCGAGGAGCTCGACAAGCCCAGAGCTCCGAAAAGCCAGTGACACTCGGAGAAAAACATCCTGTGAGCCCTGAGCGGCTTTCACAAGGCAGGTTTTGCAAAGCCTTTTGTGGTTTCAGATGTTTTCCTCTCCCTCATGGCACGTGTGAGTCACAGACTGCCTGTGTGTCTGTGTGTGGGGGTGTGCATCCCCTGCCTCCTCCAGAGGGGACAGATCTGCACCCAAAAAAGGCTCCTGGTTCGTCTCCTCCCCTTCTCAGGCAGCCATGGGATGAAGGGAGCTGCCTGCTCTGGCTTTGGGGCTGCACTGGAAAGGGGGGACTGGGTGGAGGGGGGCTCTCAGTGCAGCCCAGCAGCCGGGTCCAGAAGGAAAGAGGATGTTAAATCATTTCTGGATCACACAGGACAGTAAATCATTGCTTTTAACCTTTTACAAGAGTCAGGGTGTTCTAACAAGAGCTGCATGGGGAAGGTGTTTTCTCCCTGCGATGGCAGAGCAGAGAAGGATGGAGAGTGCCCAGGAGTCACAGGGATGAGGCTGTCAGAATCATCTGAGTCTTACACAGGGGAATTTCTGCTCTGAGTGTGTAAATCTCTTCTGGCAGTGGGACCTGGTGCTTTGGAGCTGCCACACTTGAGATGTGAGAGCCCTGGGAGAGGCAGAGGCAGAGCTGAGGTGCCGGAGCTGCAGCTCTGCAATGAAACATCCACCCAGGGTTATCTACATGTGGTGATGCCCTTTGTGTCCTGGCTCCCTGGGGACAGTGGCTTTGGGCATTCTTGTGGTCCCATGGAGAGTGTCAGCCCTTCCCATGGACAGTGTCAGCCCTTCCCATGGAGAGTGTCAGTCCATCCCATGGAGGGTGTCAGTCCTTCCCATGGAGGGTGTCAGCTCTTCCCATGGAGGGTGTCAGTCCATCCCATGGAGGGTGTCAGGCCTTCCAGGGAGCAGCTCCCACACGCTGGGTGGTACAGGGGGGACACAAAATGCACACAAGGTTTCAGTGCAGGTTTTGCTCCTGTACCCCTTGGGAATCCAATTATTCCTATTTTTCTCCCTTGAAGCTGTTGTGGGGATAATTTTCTCAGTGAGGTCTGTAAGTTTTCTTTGAGCCCATTACCCTCAGTATCATTGTCCTGCAAGCTGCAGAAACCCACAAGTGGTGGGGCGAGATATACCCCGATCCCTGCCCTGCCAGACACTCAGCCTGGGCCCTAAACCCTCTGAGAGAGCACTTATCTGTCCCCAATGACACTTGTTGTAACTCAGATATGTCCTTGTTTATTACCCACCTTATATCCGGTGTCTTTTTAGACCTTGCTCAAGAAATTCCTCCCTGTGGGGGTGGGAGGTCCTGGCACAGGTTATTCCATGGATGCCCCATCCCTGGGAGTGTCCCAGGCCAGGTTGGACGGGGCTTGGAGCAGCCTGGGACAGTGGAAGGTGTCACTGCCCATGGCAGGGCTGGCACTGGATGTGGTTGAAACTTGATGGTCTTGAAGGTCCCTTCCAACCCAGAGCATTCCGTGATTTTATGACTCCACGATTGTCACCTCTCTGCCACCACAGCCTGGAGTCCTCCCCAGCAGTGACACCACACATGGCCTGGAAAGCTGATTTACCCCTCCTTGCAATTGTCAGTATCCCTGTTTGTCTCCCTGGCTCTTGTTAGGAAGCAGAGCCTTGAAAACTGCCTTTTTTTAGACCTCTCGAGTTTCTCTCTCCCTCCTTCCTGTGTATTTTCTTCATGCAGAATATAGCTGCTGCTTTTTTGGGCTCTTTTCTGCAGCCTCGCTTCATCTGGGAGCCTTTTTAATGGTTTTTTTTCATGGCTGAACCCTCTCAGAGGCTGCAGCCGGGATCCAGATGAGGCTGCAGCTCTGACTTACATAAGGTGTTACCATTTTGGGGGTATTCTCCATCCTGCCCATCACAATCCTCACATCTTGTGTGCAGCTGCAGGCTTCCTTGGAGTCAGAGAATCACAGAATATCCTGAGCTGGAAGCCAACCAGGTAGCCCACAGTGCTCCTGCCTTTCCAGAAAGAGGCCTTGGTCTAAACTCTGGAAAGGTTTGATGGTTTAAAGCAATCCCCTCTGGAATCCATCCCAGTGGGTTCATTGCTGCTGAGCCCTCATTTCACACTTGGTTGCACACTTGGTTGAAATCCCTCTGGTTTGTTGTCATGAAAATCAGGCAATTACTGTGCTGGCTTTGCCATCTCTGCCCAAATTCTGCTTCTGAAAAGAGCTTATTTCCCACTCTGTGATGGCGTTGGCTGCATCCCTGAGACAGCGCCTCATTTAAAGATCCTGGGAAATCTGCACGAAGCCCTGTTCCATCGGAGCCCTGTCAGGGATGGGGCTGCAGCTCCGGAGCTCCCCAGCCCTGGTTGGTGCTGCTGTCCCTGGGATGTTCCCAGCTCCCCAGCCCTGGTTGGTGCTGCTGTCCCTGGGATGTTCCCAGCTCCCCAGCCCTGGTTGGTGCTGCTGTCCCTGGGATGTTCCCAGCTCCCCACCCCTGGTTGATGCTGCTGTCCCTGGGATGTTCCCAGCTCCCCAGCCCTGGTTGATGCTGCTGTCCCTGGGATGTTCCCAGCTCCCCACCCCTGGTTGGTGTCTCTGTCCCAGTCAGGGGCTGTTCCCAGCTCCCCATCCCGCTGTGCTCCCAGATGGAGCTCACAGGGAGAATCTCTCACCAACGAATCTTTTCATGCCCGTTACAGCTCCTTGCAGGGCATTCCAGGTCAGCTGGGCTTGTTCTTAAGCATGGAATCATGGAATGGTTTGGGTTGGAACAGACCTTAAAGCCCATCCAGTGCCACCCCTGCCACGGGCAGGGACACCTTCCACTGTCCCAGGCTGCTCCCAGCCCCGTCCAATCTGGCATCTCCTGGATTTAACATTTCTTTAACAGTACATTTATTTAACTTCCCAGCCTCACACCGCTTGTCATCACCAAAACTCCCTCTGATCTTTCTGGGCTCCTTCCCTTCCCCATTCCCTTCCCACCCCATGTTGGTGCTGTGGATGTTTCTGTGCTGTGTGCAGCTCTGACAGATGTCTGTGGCCATTTCTGCGCCACTTGCCTTGTGTTTCCCCTGAGGTGCTGGATTAAATGCTCAGTCAAAACTCTCGTATTTCATGGGCCAGTGATCTGCTTCCACTCGGAGTCCTCCCTTCTCTACTGGTTTCCCTTTTGCCAGTGTTCCCCCAGTGCCTGCTCAGCTCCTGCGGTGTCCCTGGGGCTGCTCTGGCTGTGGGATGTGTCCCACACACAGACCTTGCTCACGTGGGGCTCCCACCAGAGCCTTTAACTCCTCCTGTGAGCCAGGAGAGTGAGGGGAGCCGGGGAAGGCACTTTGGGTGCTGGGATGGGCTGGGACAGATGGAGGAAGAGAAGTGCCCCAGTTCTGCAGGGTTCACTGAGCTGGGAAAAGGCAAAGAGCAGCCCCAGCTGTGGCTGGTCCTGCTGGGATATCAGGGGAGGCCATTTCCACCCAGAAATATTCCATGTATTGTATGAAGAGCTGTGTTTGCAGAAAGCACCAGCACCTTGGTGTTTATTATAAACAGAAATTACCCTATGGTTCACCATTCCCAGACATTCCCTGGCAGGGTGGGAGCAGTGCTGGGGTAGGTCCCAACTTCCCCACAAAATCTCTTTTCCCTGTTCTGTTTGGCCGCAGTCTCTCGCTGAGGTGCTGGGCTGGGGTTCCTCCCCTGGCAGTGCTCAGCCAGCGCTCACATCCCACTGTCACTTCTGATGGAATCCCTCTTAGTAAGAACTGGGATTATTTCCCAGGAGAGGCCCGGCAGCAGCATCCGTCACTTTGTCCTGATGGACTTGACGTCCGTCGGGGCTTGGTTACACCAGGGCTGGGTGAGGAGCCAGAGCTGCCATCAGCCAGGGCTGGACTCAGCCAGGGCAGTGCCTGGTACCCGCAGGGAATCCCAGAATGGTGTGGGTGGGAAGGGACTCAAAGCCCACCCAGTGCCACCCCAGCCATGGCAGGGACACCTCCCACTGTCCCAGGCTGCTCCCAGCCCCATCCAGCCTGGCCTGGGACACTGCCAGGGATCCAGGGGCAGCCACAGCTGCTCTGGGCACCCTGTGCCAGGGCCTGCCCTCCCTCCCAGGGAACAATTCCTTCCCAATATCCCATCCAGCCCTGCCCTCTGGCAGTGGGAAGCCATTCCCTGTGTCCTGTCCCTCCAGCCCTTATCCAAAGTCCCAAAAGGTTTTGGGACAGGTTTATGCTGTGAAAACTCCTCTTTCAGCCCAAGTTTGATTGGAAGTGAGACTTGTCTCTGCCTGTGCTGCCATCAGGGTCCTGCTGAGCATCACTGATCCCCAAAGGGTGGTTTTGTTGTGTGTTGCCCTTGTCTATGAGGGACTTTGTTGCCTTCCAGGATTGTTCTGGTCCATCTCCATCTCAGCCCCTTCCTTTGGGATAAATTCAGCAGGAGCTTGGGGAAGCAGCTCCCCAGCCAAGCCGTTTGCAGCAGTGAGGTTGGGAAGGTCTCACTCCGGTTTCCTGGCTGGTGCAGCAGCTGTTCCCTCCCCTGGGGTCCATCAACAAACCTGGGGACCCCAGGGCAGCCAGCAGCTGCCACCCCTGTGCCACTGCTGCTCCGGGAGCGAGGCTGCTCTGCCCGCTGGGCTGGAAACCAAACGGGAATTTCCTCCCCCTCTCCCTCGCTGGCCTCAGACCAAGCACCGGAGCAGCGGCCAAGAGTCCCGAGGTCCCAGCAGGTCCAGCTGCTCCTGGAGCTGGTGGCAGGGTTGGTACCGTGGGGTGCCCAGCAGGGACACCAAGAGGGGTTTGTCACCCCTGTGCAGTCACAGATCCCTGGGGATTGCTCCGGCCGGGAGCTGTGCTGCTCCCCCAGCAAAAGGGGGAGGAAACCTCAGCGTGAAGGAAAGCACCACGTGAGGAGTGAAGGAGCTTTGGCAAGGTGGGGTCTGGAAGTGAGAGAGGGGGAGGGAAGCCTCAGTTTAATGGGATTGTCACACGTGGCAAAGATCAGAGCATCTGCTCGGGATCCCTCCGTCCCAGGACAGCGTGAGCTCCACACACACCTGTGTTCAGTGGGTTCTCCTCACCCCAGCAGGAGCTGGGGACAGATCCTGCTTCCTGCTGCAGGTCCCACAGCCACAGGGCATCCAGGACCTTCGGATTGCCATGCCTGGGTCCTGCTTGGGGTCAAAATTCAGGTTATTGCTGTTCCTCTCCCCAGATCCTCTGCCTTGTCACCCAGAACTTGCTGTGGGAGGGGAGAGGAAAGTCCTTCACCCTTATCCCTGTTAGGGACACTTGGTGCTAAAGCTCTTCCCAAGCACGTTGGGACCGTGATCTCCGCGATCTCCTCTGCGTGTGCGGCTCATTCCACTAAGACACGGCAAAAATAGCAGCCTAAGCTGGGATTGCAGCTCAGCTCACCCAGGCAGGAGTAAAGAACATTAAATACCTGGGACAGCACGAGGGCTTTGTGTGCTGGGCCCTGCCAGCCCCCTCCAACCAACCTTTATGGAAGTGGCAAAAAGCTGAATTATTTGGGAACTGCATAAAAAGGCAGCCGAGAGGATGAGACACGACTTGGACAGTCTGTTAATGGCAGTGGAGTAAAAACTGCACAAAGGACTTGGGCTGTGGCAGTGGAAATGCTGAAATGGCTCGGGCAAGGCAGGACCTGGGGTCTGGGAGCCAAACACAGGGAATGGGATCCCAGCACATCCCCCCGGCGTGTTTGGAGCATCCTGAGAGGCGGCAGAGTCAGTGTCAATAATTCCATAATTTATTATACTAAAAATGCTGGAAATTCGGAAATTTGAAATGTGGGTGAGGTCACGGGAGAGAATTCCCAAAGGCCACATCCCTGCACAGCTCTTCCCATTGGTGATGGCTCATGGGGATGGATCTGCTGCAGGTTTTTCCTGCTGATCCCCTCTCCTGGGGGATCTCCTGGGGTTCTTGGCTGGTCCCAAGGGATCGTGGCTGGAGCTGGGGCATCGTCTTGGCCTCAGCTCCCTCCCAGCCCCCGGAGCAGCCGGGCCATCAGTGGGGCCATGGCAGTGCTGGGTTCTTCACTTCCTGCATGGAAAGGGCAGTCCAGGCCGGGCACAGCTGCCCAGGGCAGTGGTGGGGGGGTTTTAAACCCATGTGGAGGTGGCACCTGGGGACAGGGGTCAGTGCTGGCCTTGGCAGTGCTGGGGGAATGCTTGGACCTGATGATCCCAGAGGGCTTTTCCAACCTGAATGGTTCCATGATTTGTGATTTCTCTGCTCACAGCAAAAGGAACATTATTTGNACACTTGGTGCTAAAGCTCTTCCCAAGCACGTTGGGACCGTGATCTCCGCGATCTCCTCTGCGTGTGCGGCTCATTCCACTAAGACACGGCAAAAATAGCAGCCTAAGCTGGGATTGCAGCTCAGCTCACCCAGGCAGGAGTAAAGAACATTAAATACCTGGGACAGCACGAGGGCTTTGTGTGCTGGGCCCTGCCAGCCCCCTCCAACCAACCTTTATGGAAGTGGCAAAAAGCTGAATTATTTGGGAACTGCATAAAAAGGCAGCCGAGAGGATGAGACACGACTTGGACAGTCTGTTAATGGCAGTGGAGTAAAAACTGCACAAAGGACTTGGGCTGTGGCAGTGGAAATGCTGAAATGGCTCGGGCAAGGCAGGACCTGGGGTCTGGGAGCCAAACACAGGGAATGGGATCCCAGCACATCCCCCCGGCGTGTTTGGAGCATCCTGAGAGGCGGCAGAGTCAGTGTCAATAATTCCATAATTTATTATACTAAAAATGCTGGAAATTCGGAAATTTGAAATGTGGGTGAGGTCACGGGAGAGAATTCCCAAAGGCCACATCCCTGCACAGCTCTTCCCATTGGTGATGGCTCATGGGGATGGATCTGCTGCAGGTTTTTCCTGCTGATCCCCTCTCCTGGGGGATCTCCTGGGGTTCTTGGCTGGTCCCAAGGGATCGTGGCTGGAGCTGGGGCATCGTCTTGGCCTCAGCTCCCTCCCAGCCCCCGGAGCAGCCGGGCCATCAGTGGGGCCATGGCAGTGCTGGGTTCTTCACTTCCTGCATGGAAAGGGCAGTCCAGGCCGGGCACAGCTGCCCAGGGCAGTGGTGGGGGGGTTTTAAACCCATGTGGAGGTGGCACCTGGGGACAGGGGTCAGTGCTGGCCTTGGCAGTGCTGGGGGAATGCTTGGACCTGATGATCCCAGAGGGCTTTTCCAACCTGAATGGTTCCATGATTTGTGATTTCTCTGCTCACAGCAAAAGGAACATTATTTGGGGTTTAGAGCAGGGGCCTTTGTGGCCTTTACCAAAGGGGGACGTTCTTGCCAGGCATCCCTGTCCCTGCCTTGGCCAGAGCAGGGGTGGACAGGCCCCGGCCCTGCTGTCCTCATGTCCCCATTGGCAGTGACCCAAACAGCCAAGGACAAACCCATGTGGGTGGCAGAAAGTCCCAATTCACTTGTGGGAATCATTTTTAATGCCAAAACCAGCTTAGGGGCTTTAAAAGCTGCAGGGACAGAGTTTTGTCCCAGCCATGCCCAGCAGCCAGCTTGGTCTGTCCATCTGGAGAGGGATTTGGGAACAGCCACCACCCCACGTGTGGTTCCTTCCACTGTTCCAGGCTGTATTTCAGTCTCTGAGCTCAGCCCAGGGATGTCCCTGACACTGTGGGCTCATTCAGGGGGCAGTGGCCGAGCTGGCAGCAACCCCTGGAGCCTTTGACCCGGCCTGTGCTCTGCCCATGGAGCTGTGTCCTCCCACCGGCATCGATCCCGATCCCAATCCCAGCGGGGGGGGTTTTACAAGCAGGAGCCCAAAGCTGGGCTCAGAGCTCAGGCCTGGCTTAACACAAGAGTTTTGGGATGGCTGCAGGATGTGCCNATCCCATGGATCCCATCCCGTCCCTCCTGACCCGTGTCCCTTCCCCGGCAGGGAGAAGCGCGCTCTGCACGTCACTGTCACCAACCCGGTGCAGTGCAGCCTGCACGGCAGGAAATGCACCGTCTCTGTGGAGACCAAGATCAACCAATCCCAACCGGATTTCACCAAGCACCGCTCCGGCTTCGTCCTCTGCGTGCCGGGCAATTAACGGCCCCTCCCCTCGCACCGGGGCTGGGCTCGCCCTCCCCGCACCTGGGACTCGCCGGGATTCGCCGGGAGATGCTCAGCTGCGACTTGTCAGGTGCCTAAAGCGGCCTTTGAAGCTCAAGGTTTGGAAAACCCAAATTCTGGGGGCTTAGAAAAGCCAAATTCACATGGAATGAAGGCTCAGAATAGCTGGTGACCTGTTCTCCATCTTACAAACCAGGCTGGAATATCAGGAAAGTGCTTCCTTTGGAATTAGTCCAAAAAAAAAAGTTTGTAGGTACTTCCACCCTTTCTTCCCTTTCCCACTTTGATTCCTCACCCGCTCTCCGATTTCCCCTTCCGTGTTTCTTTCCCATGTGTCAGTTTCTGCAGAATGATGCAGCCTCCTCCAGAGGAACCACACGTACCCGGCTCAGGGAGTCAGGTTCTGCAGGGCCAAATCCCACGGAACCGGAGCCAGGATGGGAAGGGAGGGCTGGCTTCCCCCGCCGGGAGACACTCCACACTCCTGCAGCCCCGAGAGGCACACGGGGCTGGGGTGGTACCTGGAGACACCTCCAGACTTGCTGCTTTCCCTCGGGAATTCATTAACCCATCGAGGCACCTTGGCTGGAGAGGGGACTTCCCAGTGCAGGGCCTGGTTTTGTTGATCCTGCATTGCTTTTTGCCTTAATTACCCCCTCCAAGGGCCTGAATCCAGTGGATTCCCCTTGGGACCATGTGGCCTTGCTGAATTTTTGGATGATCCACGTGGCCTCGTGTCTGTGCCAGCGCTGGGGTCAGGGAGGGCTAAAGGGACCCACGGCAGGGCTGAGCCCAGGAACAGGGGGAGCTTTGGGGGCCAAGCTTTGCACTATCCAACACTAACTCTGGCACAGCCCCAGCTGCCAGCGCCCAGGCTCCTCCCTCCAAAGAGTTCCCCTGGCTCTTCCCAGCAGTGGGCTGTGGGTGTTGGGGTGTCCTGCCCGGCCCAGATAACCCCAAGCTCTGTCTTGATGGAGGGACGTGGATCTCCCCAGCGGTTCATTCCCCCTGTGCCGGGCGCTGCCGTGGTTCCTGAGCAGCCCAGGCTGTTGGGATTGTACATTGGGATTGTCCTGGCACTGCTGGTCAGGTCAGGATTCCCAGCCCTGGAGATGGGGGGGCTGCGTGGTGACCCCGCCTGGGGAGCGTTTGTGTGATGGAGCATTTTGGGAATCGGAAAGCCTGGAAGAGGCTCCTCACTAACAAAAGGCTTCCCAAAGCTGTGCCATGGACACAGGGCACGGGGACAGCCTTGGTACCCCAGTGCCACCCCGAGATCGGGGGACACGAGCGTAGAGCAGCTCCGGCCCTGCATGAACGGGGCCAGGCCCATGCCCTTCGTGGGGAGGCCCCACACCGGAGCTCTCCCATTCCCGTTGTCCCTGGCCTTGGACCAGCCCCGGCAGCATCCCAGCACCACATCCCAGCCCCCAGTGCCCCTCCCAGTGTGCAGCTCCGGGCTGTCCGGAGGGTCCTGTGCCGGGGGCTCTCCAGACGCCGCAGCCCCGGGTCAGCGCCAGCGCTGGGGCGGGAGGCGACACCGGCAGCCCCGACCTCGCCACGCTCACACAACACCCCGGGACCTCCACGGACCCTCCACGGACCCTCCACCGCCTCCTTCCACCCCCCACCGGCTCCTCGGGAGGAGCCGCACCAACGCCAAAGCCATGGGACACCCCCTCCTGCCGGGGATGCTCCGGAGGGAAGCTCCCGGCGCTGCTGTGCCTTGGATTTGCACTTCTCGCGTTCCACGCCCTGGTGCAGACGCCCCCGCCGCACCCACCCCGGGCAGGGGGTGGGGGTGGGAGCAGC
>VZRS01013312.1:333256-471570 GCA_013398055.1 Ifrita kowaldi | reverse complement strand
TGTTTAAAAAACCAACAAAACCACGTATTTCAGAAGCTAAGAGAAAGCCTGTGTCTTCAGAAGAGAAATTTTCCAACACTACTAACTCCTGCTTCCTTTGATGAGCAGAAGTATGTGGATGTTGATATGAGATGCTGTTTTGATGCTAGTTTAGAGTGGAGTTTCCAGTGCTGAGGCACAGCACTGGGCCAAAGAGAATAAGCGCTACCAAGACCTTTGCCCTCTGCGTGTAGGACCAACTAACATTTTTGTTCTTGACTTGTGTTTTGCCCTACCTGTGCTAGAGAACACAGCCTTTGTTGCCCTTGGTGAGGTGCAGTTGTACTGGCGAGCTCGTTCAGCTCCAGCTGCAGGAGAGCCTGTGGCGAGTGAGGAAGACCAGATCAGAGGGAGCTTTCGAAGCAAATGAGATGCCTGTCCTCCTCACTTTGAGACCCTTTTGCAATGCAGACCAGAGCATCCAACAGACACAGAGCAGATTCCTTTTTTGGTAAAAACTAGGTTAGGAGATGAGCTTCAGCCACATTGTGTTGTAAGAGCAGACTAGAGCTAGTGTGAAGCAAGGGTGAAATGCTTATTGCAGGAAGGTCAAGCCATTGGTGCCTGCTGCTTCCATCTACAAATGCACTGCCATGGATTGCTGGTGTGTGATACAGTACAGAGTGCCAGTGGAGGGAGAAGAACAGCAAAAATCTGGGAATTGCTGATGGCCTGTAACATTTTAGGATTTGTTCTGTGCTCTAGTTTCGTAGTAAATGCTCATAGAGTAAATAAAACCCCCCAAAACTCAGTGTTTGTTTTTGCCATAGTGAAGATTGGAAAGTAAGACTGGATCTGTATTGCTTTACTACTTCGAGGAAACTCAAAATGTGTTACCTAATGTCAGATTTGTAGTAGAATAGTTTTTTGGCAAGCCATTAAGATTTTGCTTTTAGTTCTTCTTAAAATAAACTTTTGGAAAACGTTTTCAATACTACTGTCTGGAAGAACAGCATGATGTAACTTATGTCTCTAAAGTCCTGAGAAAAATTTGAGCTGCTTTTATTTCCTGAGTGTCTAAACCTGCTTTTTCTCCAGGCATTCTGAAAGAGTCCATATGAAGTGTTGCTGCAGGCTGCAGTAGGGGTTGGTGCTAATATTTGGGAGGGTTTTGCTGTGGTGTGCTAGACACCCTGTGAACTGTCCCATAATTTCATTACCTCAGCTTTGATAAACCAAACAAGCAGGTAATTGACTTTGTAAACCGGATTTGTCCAAATGACTTTACCTCCTTGGTGTTCACTCCAGAGCTAATAAGGCTCTTATAAAAGGTTAATTATTCAGCTTTGTGTCTTGGACTGAAGTTTCATAATTGCATCAAGGTAGCAGTACTCTAACAGAGTTAAGTCTTGTATTTCTGCCCCTCCTTTGTGCCAAGTAGAGCACCTGAGCAGCGTATGGGAGTGGAAGAAACTCATTTTAGCTAAAATTAATTTTTGGCCCTTTTTCTTTCTTCTGTCTTACTTTTAATGGGTATTCATTTCTGTGTAAGACTCTGTGGGTGCCTGGGATGGTGCAGGATGTGACTGAGGGAAGAAGACTGATTTTTTCAGTGTTGTTGATGGCTTCAGGTGATGGTGAATATGGCTTCAGGCTATATTGTTTATCCTTGACTTGTTTCTTTAAAACATATTTGTGTATATGTATGTTTTATTACTAAAAGAAGTCATACTTTTTCTGGATTACCTCTGTTTTGGGAAAATACCGGTATAAATTTAGCCTAATTACTGTGAGGAAGACCATTGCAAGGACTGCTCTTGGAACAAAAAATATGGTTGCTAAAAAGTTATTCTACTGCAGATTCATTCTTAACTAAGAGGTATTTTCTGCAGTGGGAATTTTCAAGGTGTTTTCCAAAAAGTTAATTGTGAGAGTTGAAGAAAAAGATTTTTTTTCCTCTGCAATTAGGGGTGGAGGAGTGCCCATCAAATTATCTTCCTGTTGTTGGACTTGCTTTGAGTTTTCAGTGTGAGCTTGTGTAGTTTAAACGTCAGTATCTACAAGGGAAATGGAGAGCAAGGGGTGAATTAATTTAGTTGGATAATATGGCAGTTGTTGCACAATGCTGATGTGTTTGCTGAACTTTGTGTACTTTTTGACTTAAACCTGTGCTGCTGAGTTGAGACTCATAATTATAAAGCTGTGCTGAAACAGGTGGTCATAGATTGTGATGTGCTTTGTAGTTAAGTACATGTATCTGGAAGCTTGTTATTTCATCTTTTTTAGTTTATTTAGGTCTACATTAAATAAATTATCCTGGTTAAGGGCATTGGGTATTCATAATTTGTTACAAAGCTGATGGAAAGAATAGAAGTCTCTATCCTGAGTTTTTTACAGTAACTTGAACAAAACAAGATGTTGAAAACAGTTCAAAAACCCCAAAGAAAAACAGCTGTGAATGCAGGGATAATGCTAATACAAGTTTGCAGTCTCTCCTCTGAGAGAAAAGAGGCTGTAGGAGCTGTTCTGTTTGGAATATAGATATTCTGTCTTGAAGTTTAAGAACACAAAAACCTACTGTAGGGAAGGAGGAAAAACAGATGCATGGCTGCATTTTTGTATCTAGAAAAAAGTCTTGATATGAAATGGATAAAAGCTATTTAGTTTACTTCTGTTGTAACAGAAATCCATACTAAGTCTATGGTGTTTTGTTTTTTTTTTTTAATTTATTTGTTTGGCTTTTGTTTGTTTCTGTTTCTTGTTGTTGTTGCTCCCCAGCCTGGCTATATGTTGTCCTGTTGCTCGCTACTAACACTTTTCCTTTGCACCCTCTCCTGTCAAATGTTTCTGTGTGAGATATAGCTAAATTTTTCTTGAAGAACACTGGGGTAGTACAAAGAAACTTTAAATAATCTGGTTAAGGAAGGCAATTTCCTGCTAATCTTTGAAGTTCCTGTGCCTCTAGGAAGTAGCACAGGCAGTTAGAGAGCCCTAGTACTATGCCAGCCTTTTATGTATTGAGGCTGGGCAAAGTACAGAAATACTTTAAAAACACAGCTTACTTGGTGACTGTTAAAAGGGGTAATATATCATGTTGATACTTAAAACTATTTTGTTAATTTTTTACTGTACTGCTATTTTGAAGCAGTAGGGCTTTTTGTATACTTCTGTAGATAGTAGTTGGCACTCACAACCTTGATCAGAAGTCCTGAGGAAGTTTTTCTATAAAGGTTTGCTGTCTTAGGAACCACGCTTCTCAGTATATCTGCCCGCTCTACTGGATATCTCTGTGCAGTAGTGTCAACAATGAAGGTCTCTCTGTAATTTTTTGTTGTATTTTTCATCTGTGTGTGTTGAAGCTGACCTCAGAGATTCTCATATTAATCCCCTGCTTTAAGATGCAAGTAGGGGAACTGTGGATATGAAGTTTATTTGGCTAAGGACAAACAGTGAGTGTGCAACTTGGATGTGACTCAAGCCAGAGCAGAGAATGCAGGCAGCACTTCAATTTTATCTGTAATGAGCACTTGTACCTCACAGCAGCTGGGGGAGAGGAAGCAGCATTGCTGCTGCTCCCACTCTGGGTAAAATTCTTTTGTGTTGCTCCTAATCCTCTGGTATGAGATAAGATTGGTTGGAGTGGGTTAACTGTGATGCCTGTCCTTGCCCACAGCTCACTGAAATCTCATTAACCTTACTCCAGAGTATTTCACAGCATTCTGGTATTTGGTAATGCAGGATAAAGTACAGGATGCTGGTAAAGGACAGGATAAAAGGACGGGATAAAACCACAGGATGCCATGCTCATTGCTAATGTGGTGGATAAGCATGGATGTAAAAACTTGATATCTATGAATACAAGCATTTTGTGCCCACGTGTGTGCTTATCCTTTCCTGTTAATATAACCTTTCATCATTGTGTCAGGAAGTGGGAGGAGAGTCACTAAAACTCAGTTATGCATTTAAGAACTGTTATTACATACAAATTGAGATTTTTGAGAGATTGAGTGTACCATGGTTGACTTAAACTGTTTCAAGTTCAGAAAAATACAGTTTATTAGGTGACTGTTAAAAGGCAGAATATAATGTAATGGTGATACTTAACTCTGTTTTGATAATTTTTTTTTCTATATTGCTGTTTTGAAGTAGTAGCGATTTTTTGAGAAACGTTTGAAGAAGGGGCAAACATAATGAGATGTCACTAGTAATGCCCAGCAATTACCTCTAAAAATGTTTTTCGAAACAAAGCATTTGCACAGTTCTCCAAACTGCTCTGTTATTTGGAAAAAAATTGCCTGTGTTTTCATGGAATTTTTAAAGAGTATTGTAATCTTACTATAAGCACTGTAGCTTCATAGCAGTAAAATAAAATTAATAGCCCTGTATTGGAGATTAGTTGAGTAGCTTCAAGATGGTCCAGAATAAAAAATGCTGAAAAGCTTTTTTTGTGGCAAGTTAGAGATCAAGCCATTACAAGAACTTTATCTTTCATTACGTGTATGTAAAAATAAAGTAATTTCTTTTTTTAAAAAATTCATCCTATGTTATGTAAACTTATGAAAATAGTGTACTGAAGGTTTTATTACATGCCTTGTTCATTTAATAGTTGCTGCAAGGTTATCTTGACTACTCACATGGATGACACTAAACTACCAGGATATACAGGCTATGTATTAGAGAATTAGATTCAGTTATAGTTTCATGGGCAGCTAAATGGTTCTTGGAGAAGGAGCAGGAATTTTGAGAGAGAAGCAAGGTAAATGACAAGAAATAGAATCAATAGTGATTGCATAGTTTGGGGTTTTTTTGGTTTGTTGGTTGTGATTTTTTTTTTTGTTTCTGTTTTTTAATTTGTGTTTCAAATTCATGCCTATGAAGAAGGGTTCAGATCTGCAGCAATTTGAACAAGTCTAGACTGGGGCTGCTGCTGCATCCTTGCCCCCTGTGGTGCTGCCTTCTCCCATTGAGGGGTTTATGGGCCTTTCCCTCCGTTATTAGCCAGGACCTGACATGTGTCTCTGTGTCATGGTGGCTAGGGTTGTGCTGGCTAGAAGTATCAAGAGCAGGGAGGGGCACAAAATAGGTACTTAATTTCTTCCCCAAGCAAAAAGATTAGTGTCTGCACCAGTTTTTAAATAAGTATACAATTAAGAAGATTGACGAGGTGTTTTCAGATTTTCATCTAGTATTTCTCTTTTACAGGAAGCTGCTTACAAACATTTCAAATTCAGAAGATTGCTTTATGATGGTTGGCTGGATGAGCTGTTTGAAACTAGGGTATTTGTAAGCATAGTGGCTTCTACAAAGGCTTACCAATAAAGTTTCAAATACCCTTTTTTCTTTAGGAACAAAAGAATGGACATATGGGTCAGATCAGATGGGGGCTTTTATGTAGTGTTAAAGAAGTGAATACTTTAAGGAAGGAATAACAGGACAAGCATAAATGGTGCTTCCTTTGCATATCCTCTNACTGGGGCTGCTGCTGCATCCTTGCCCCCTGTGGTGCTGCCTTCTCCCATTGAGGGGTTTATGGGCCTTTCCCTCCGTTATTAGCCAGGACCTGACATGTGTCTCTGTGTCATGGTGGCTAGGGTTGTGCTGGCTAGAAGTATCAAGAGCAGGGAGGGGCACAAAATAGGTACTTAATTTCTTCCCCAAGCAAAAAGATTAGTGTCTGCACCAGTTTTTAAATAAGTATACAATTAAGAAGATTGACGAGGTGTTTTCAGATTTTCATCTAGTATTTCTCTTTTACAGGAAGCTGCTTACAAACATTTCAAATTCAGAAGATTGCTTTATGATGGTTGGCTGGATGAGCTGTTTGAAACTAGGGTATTTGTAAGCATAGTGGCTTCTACAAAGGCTTACCAATAAAGTTTCAAATACCCTTTTTTCTTTAGGAACAAAAGAATGGACATATGGGTCAGATCAGATGGGGGCTTTTATGTAGTGTTAAAGAAGTGAATACTTTAAGGAAGGAATAACAGGACAAGCATAAATGGTGCTTCCTTTGCATATCCTCTGTGTTTCCAGTGGTTTTGAGTTCAGCAACTCCTTTTGTGTAGCATCTATACCATCCTGTGGGAGGGAGGTCACCAGATCTGCTGCCCACACTGCAGATAATCACCTTTGTTTTCCAGCTGCTTCTGATGTTGCTTAACAATCCTTATTTGCTCTGCTGGAAGAGGCAGTAAACATTCAGTCCTGTCTGTCCTGGCTGTCACTTAGGTTTTTTACAGCCTTCCATTACCTCTCCTTGCACTTTACTCTCTCCCAGGTGGAAGATTTGTAGATTATATTTTGGACATAAATCTCCTTACACATTTGATGGCCCTTGTTCACCTTAATTGAATATTTTCTGGTTGTCCATCTTTGAGAGGTGGGGACTAGGACTGTGCATCATACTTGAGGTATGTACAACCTCAAGGTTGGACATACCTCCAGCTTATGTGGTGGAGTAATAATCCCTTCCTTTTCTCATAGGAATGCTCTAAACACTTGCTCTGATTTTTATTAGTAGTAAGCATTCTGCTGAGGTTTACGTAGAACAGTTCCTCACAACACCAAGGTTCCAAGGTTGCATTCCTGAGAGGTAATGGCCAGCCTTGAGCTCATCCTTGTATATATAAAATTAGGATAGCCCCCACTGCTCTGTGCGTTTTCATACAGTCAATTTCGTGTGCCTTTCAGTAATGCACTTGCTTGATCTTTACAATTCTTCAGGATGCCCTTGTCCTTGTTACCCAGAATAAGTTAATATCATCCAGAAGCTTTATTTTACTGCTCACCCTTTTAGTCAGATTACTTATTAGTGACGTGTGAGTATTGTAGTTCCAGCACAGATTCCTGCAGAGCTCCTGGTGATTTCCTTCTGCTGTGAGAATTTCCCATTCACTCTATCTTCTAGTCACATATTTATTTTTGCAATAGTTGAGTGGTTGTCCTTAAAGACTTCTAAGAGGAACCTTTAAAAAGCCTTTTGGAAACCACAGGCTGCCTCAGGAGTATCTGTTCCTTATGTTTGCTTCCTTTAGAGGACTTCCCCTTTACCAGAGACGTCACTGATGGTAAATGGATGTATGATACTTATCCTTGTGTCCACCAATTCTGTCCTTTATTAGAGTTTCTTCTCGCTGTGCATCAGAACAAAACTGACTACAAGCATTTTTAGTGATTGGTGATCTGCTAAATGACTTTTGTTTACATTTGTTTTGGATTGAATGTGTTCTGGTTTCCTCCCCACGCCAAACTGATAAAATTAAGCTAATAGTTAGGAGTGTGTAATCTTGGAGCCCAGCACTGTTGTTGGCTTCATCTAAAATTGTTAACCTTGACTCATGTGGGTGTTGTTCCATAGTAAAATGTCTGGTTTTCTGATTCCTCTCAGGTTCTATTAAAGTTTTGCAATGCACCTATTGGTCCACCCCTACTATAAATTAGATAATTTAGGTGATAAAGCTTCAAAGTTAGCGTAGTTAGTTCCACTGACAGTTTTGTCAGTGCAAATGAGACAGTACACTAACAGGAAGGACAAGGTTTGGAAATGGCTTGATTTGCAGTAGTGTAATGTGAAACTGTGCCCAGCTGACTGTAAACAGAAAGCTTGAGTAAGTCAACTCTGAAAAGAAATTAACTTTCAAGATGTTGAATCATCTTATGTTGCTGTTTTTTAGAGCTGTTAGTAACAAATGCTATTTTTTGGTCAGCAAATATGTGTGGAATTGTGGGAATGAAAAGTTAGGTTACTTTTTGTCCCTTTTCAGCTTAATCTAGTTGCTGCAAAACATGCTCTGGAAAAAAGCACCCTTGCTGTTAAGTCTTTCGCAGGTCTCTTTGTAGTTAATGAACTGCTTGGGGTTTTAATACTTAACATGTCACTCAAAACACATGTTTTTTTTGCTTATTTCTATGAATATTTACTAGCCAGAAGAAATCTCTTTAAAAACAACTGGGGTGAGATTATTCAGCTATAAATGTTTTAGTGAAGAGGGTAACTTGGACATGACCTCTTTATAGATAAATGATGAGGGTAATGAGGACAATTCTTATAATAATAGGCATTAAAGGTAGAAAGTGTCTATCAGATCATTTAATTCTTCACTGCCATGGTCCATTTGAAGTCTGAAACATGCTTTCCAATTTTAATTTATGGTTTTTTTTTAGAAAAAGTAATCCTAATGGAAGTAGTAGTGGTTATTTGAAGGCTTTTGGGTTTAAGCAACTGTGCTTTAGAACCCTTTAAAATCAATTTAATTTGCTTCATGCCTCTTAATTTGGGGTTTTACAGTAGAAGTCAATCCTATTATAATAAGGTTTGAAATTGCGTAGTATTTCAGAGGAGTTGCTGACTTTGTGAGTTTGCTGTGAGTTTGAATTCTGCCACTTAGTTGCTGGTAAAGATGGGTTACTGCTTTTAAAACATAGTTATCCATGTTTGTCAGTGGCTTTTTTTGAAAGTAAGTGTATGGGTTTTTTCCTAATCCTGTGATTTTTAAAATTATTCTCAGGTAACATAGTATATCCATGTGGAATCTTATTTTACAATAATTATCAAGGAAAATTATCAAGGAAAATGTCAATAGGGTTAAGCAAAGATGGCCTAGTGAAGCAGTAGGGTAGCCTTTTCCTACTTCATCTGTTATACAAGAAATGGTTCAGTGCTTGAGAAAGTAAATTTGTTCAGAGAGCCTCAGTTCAAGACCTCAGTAAACAAATTGTTCATACATTACTTAATTTCTGTTATTGTTGGAGTAGAAAAAAGCCCAGGAGTTCAGATTTTGCATGTATATATATATACACACACATAACTGTTGGAAGTAAATAGGAGCCTACTTAGTGTACAGTTTAGAGGATTAAAACTGTAGAGCCCTGAATAAAACCCAGCAAACCTGGAAACTCTCGAGAGTGTTTTGACTGAGCCTGTTGCCCTCAGTTTTAAGGGAACAGATTTAATGCTTAGAGCCATGCTACCCCGGGGCTGTAACCTTTATTCAAGACTTGCATGATGTGTGTATTACTTGCATCTCTTGATGCTTTCCACAGGTACAAGTTTTCCCATTCAGGTATGGAGAGAGGATGACACACTACAAATGAGTTTTGTGGAAGTCTGGTTTTAAAGTGATCTTGGCATTTCCTAGGGCTGCAGAACTTTGTTGCTCTGTGTTCTTTGCTGAAAGAAGTAATTTTCTTTCAAAACCATTCTCCTTTAGATGAATTGTCTGCAGCTGGTGGGCAGAATTTTTCATGTGCACCTCCTCCTGTTTCTTTTTCTGCCAGAGTCCACTGGAGCTGTATTTTAGACTGTGTGACTTTGCTTTTGTTGGTAGCCTGAAGGTAGAAAGAGCACAGGGGCTAGGATGTATTTCTGTTCTTTCCTGCTGTTTGAGGTAGAATGATGGAAAACTGGTGGCTTCCATGTATTGTGGATATTAGCTTTTCATTTGCATTTGGCTATCCTAATAGCCAAAAATGATACTGATACTTTAAAACTTTTATATGCTTTAGATATAAGTACTGATGCCAATAGTCTTACTTGTGGTAATTTTTTTCCTAAAACGGACATTTGTTTGTTGCAGCTGAAACAAGATTCTGGAGACTAAAACTTTTTCGTATAATTGCAGCTGTACCTCTTTCCATTCTCTCTCTTCTAGAATTGCCTGTCTCCAATAACAATAAATGTGTGATCTTTTCTTTTTTCTCAGAAGGATGAAAAAGAATCTCCCATTAGGGTTTTTTCGGGTTTTTTTTAAGCACTTCTTGGAACCTCCAGAACCTGAAACAAAAAGATTAGGTCTAGGTAGGGATCCTTTGTCAAGCCTTCCTAAAGGTTAGATGTATCCTTCTGTTTCTTTGGAAACAAGTATGTAAGATGAGTGAACTTCCAAACCAAACTTGAGCCAGGCATGACTGAGTTGTAGACACAGGTTGAATGTAATCTCTGGAAACGGCAAATCCAACCTATAATTAGGTTCCTTCTGTGTTTGTATGTCCTGTGTCCTCACCCATTATGTGATTGGTAAATAAACAGAGGTTGAGACAGATACGAGAAATTTTTGCCCCATGAGGATGATCAAACTGTAGAATAGGTGGTTCAGTGTGCTGTCTTTGAAGCTACTCAAAAGGCCTGCAGCCAGACCCTGAGCAGCTGCTTTGTTGAGCCTCTTCTTAGCAGCAGGGTTGGATTAGGTGATCTCCTGAGGTCTTTTCCACCCTTTCCAACCCGTTAGGTTGCTCTGTTTTACCTGAGAACTGTGTGGTCTGCATTACTCATGCAGAAAAAGCAGACACCTCTGTCTTAATGAACTGGATATTCAAGAGGCATGCATAAATTCTGATTAAGAGAAGTTGATTGTTTACTTAAACATTCTCTACTCATACCTGTGTTGTTTGCTGGAATACAAAAGAAGTGACTGCAACAGTCAAAAAGGGAAGACCAACCTATGTCATCTCCTTAAACTTCTGTAAGGCCTCTGACAAAGTCATGAAAGAGATGACACTCAGGTTTTCTTTTGTAGCAGTACTAGTTGTATTTCTCAAACTTGAAAAGTGTATTAAGATGTAGTTTTGGCTGGATATTTACATACAACTTTTAAAGTTGTTATGATAAGGCACTTGTGAGAACCCTTGTGTATAAGAATTGTGTTGGTGAAAATCTTGTGAATCTCAGGAACTTTGGATGCATCCAGAACAAAGTGGAGGGAAATAAAGCAAGTATGGGATGCTTCCCCAGATTATTTACAGAAATGAAGTGGCAGTCCACATCCTCATGTTGGGGGGGGAGGTGGGGTGTCCTTTAACAGTACCTTGATGCCTGGGTTAGTGTTAGTGAGATTAACTCAGAAGGCCACGGGTGCATTACGCCTTTGCTTTCCAAGGCTCTTTAATGCCTATTCCTAAAAGGGTAGGAGAGATTCACTATTGTGAAGGGTTTTGCCTATCGAATGAGAAGTGATTTTGACTAGAGGAAAAGCGTTTCCTCCCACCCCCCCACACACTCGTCTCCCTGTAATCCCATATCAAAGGATGTTGTCTGAAGTGCTCCTACACTGTAATGGGAAGCCATGATCTGGACTGAGAAGAAGCAAGAGAACTCTTCTTGTCTGCCTTTAAAACTCTGAACCTCTTTTCCTGACAGAATGTGGATTCCAGAGCTAAAATCCAAAGAACGAGCAGTTCGTATTTCACTGCAAAGCTTTACCTTAAGCAGTAGGTAAGGTATTTACTCCAGTGTGATCAGGGTGTGCAGGGTATTGCAGGGCAGTGTGCCAGTTCTGTGGCATGGTAAATCCACTTGTGTAAAAAGGAAGCTCCTTTGTCAGACAAAGGCAAAGCAAAAAAGATCTGGTTTATTCCCAATTTACTCGTTAGTAATAAGTTGCTGCTTTTATTAAGCACAGGAATTAGCTGGTATTCTGGCCTTTGCAAGTCGTGGTTTTTTTTTTTTTTGTCTTTCCTTTTTTGTTTTTAACTTTTTCTTCTTTCTAAAAAATTTTCTTATTTTTCTTTTTGTTTTTTAAATTTTGCTCTCTCCTTTTTTCCTTTCTCTTTTTTCTTTTTCCTGCAACCATTGTCTTCAAGACAAGATAAGTATTTTCTCTGGTGCAATTGCAGGCTTTGTCTGTAAATAAACAGGAAGCCTGTTTTTCCTGGATACAGTAGGAATATAGCTTTCTTAGTATGGTATTTTGCCATTTTAGGCTTTCTGCCTAAACTGGGAGTTATGCTGTCTGTATTGCTTCTTCTTTTTTCCGAGCAGCTGCCTGTTTTTGAATTCCACAAATTAACATGTGTTAATGATGACATACGACAGAGGAAGTGCCTCAGGATAGCTCCAAATAATTTGCATAGTCTGGACTTCAGCCTCAGTTTGGGTAGAATTTGATGCTTTCTTTATGTTCTGAACAGATAACTGTAAACAATCATTCATCTTTTTAGTACCCTGTTTCCTTTTGGGGTTGTTAGTCAAGTGAGACATTGCCATCCCAGGATCAGAAGGAGATAAATATGATGCTTTTGCTTGGCTATTGTATGATCAACTGTGATTAGATTTGATCCAGAGTCGTTCAGATGCATGTGTAAAAAATGCAGTGGCTACTTAGCATCGTGCCTTAATTTGATGTTTGGCTGAAGAGGTCCCCTTGTGCAGCATAGCAGTTACAGGACTCCATTTGCCAAGTATTCAGAGGGCTTAATTTTTGCTCATACTGCGTGGCTCAGGTTGTTGTTTTTTGTTCTTTTTTTCTTTTGATGCTATTGTCAGACTAGTCACAAAACATGTCTTCTGCAGCTGTTACTGGAAAGCTGTTCCCAAACCTCAATTCAGTGATTATTGTAAACTACATTTAGTGGTCAGTTTTTATTTGACTCTCTGCCAGCTCTTCAGTTTATCTTGCTCAACCATGTTTCGTTTCTGCAAGGTGCCTCCTCTAGGGGCATTTTTGGAAGGTTTTTGGCATGGTAAGGTAGAAGGTACTGGCAATTCTTGCAGGGAGGATGCAGAGCAGGGAAAGGAGAGGGTCATCTGGTCTTTGGAGGGCTGGACAGTTGGCAGGTTTGAGAAGTGGTGCATTGTGGCATAGGTCTTTGAAGTCAAGGCACAGCCGCTTGTTAAAACTGCAAAATCCTAGCAAAACCACTGAAAGGCTCATGTGCTGGTCTGTGTCCCTGTCGTTGAACTGATGAACTGCTGGTTTCATCTTGCTTCAGCACCAAACAACTGAATTGACTGACAGTATTTGAAACAAGTGATTTAGGCTTAAACACGTGTCTTCTGTGAGTCTTCTGATGCCTGATTTATTCAAGTTTAATCAGTAACCTTTTCATAAAAGCATCACAGTATGGCTCATAGTTGTCCAGTGACCATTTAAAACCTTCAGAACATTTTCTTCCCTGTTTCTATTGCAAAGCTTTTTCATCCTTATGACTTAATTGTTAGTGAATTCTTTAATGGCATCAAGTTTGGTTGGGTTTTGACATGCCTATTCTTTGTTTGGTTCTGTCTCTTTAGTTTTGCTTTAAGTTTGTAATTTAATTTTAAGTAACAATTAGCTTCTGGTTGTGGTGGATCCAGTTTTGAACCAAGAGAGATCTCCCACAATTGTTGTCTTAAAATAAAAAAAGCAAAGACAAAATGCCAAATTAATATACACTCTACCGGTAGGGAGTAAGTGTTGCATTTTTCAATGTTTCCATTGTCTACTGAATTTTTCCTTCACAGTGCTTTCTAAAGTTTTACATAAGTTAAACTAAGTGGGGGATTGCTTAACCAAATTTTAGTCATATTCTTCTTTTTGTTTAGAAAGTTTTGTGTTTTAGGTATGTGAACAATCTTTGCAGATCAGGAGAGCTGCAGAATACATGTGGGGTTTATCTGTTGCACAAGACAGTGAGAGAAGTTTGGAAGCTTATTTTGAAACATGGCAAGAGTTGAATCAGGTGCAGGGGATTGAATTATCCTTGATTATCTCTCTCTTTCTTTGAGGGTGATGGGACTACTAATATAATCTTCACAGGAATTGCATCAAACTGTTTAATGTCATATCAAATTTTGAGGAAGCTATACTCTATGGAATTAGGTAGTTCAGAATAAGCTGATACACTTTTTTTCTGGTTCCAGTACCTTGTCTGTACAAGCTTTAATAGTTGTCTGCTTTACTAGTTCATGGGTGGCTACGTGTCATCTGAGTTCCCGTTCTATTTCTGCCAAATCAGCCAGAATTTGAAATACCATCCAGTGCTCACATCTAATCTGCCTTAAATCTGAACTCATGGTCATGTGGAGCACAGTGGTCATGTTTCTCTGGCCTCAGAGAGTTTGGTGATTGCTAATTGAATTCTGCGTGTTTCATCTGAATTCTGTGCTTGCTTAGAAATTCGAGTAGATCAACACCATATCCCACCTTCTAACACCTTCAGAATAGCTAAACAGAGGTTGTCACTGTCTTCCACTATTACTACCTTTTAGAAATCAGCCAAATAAAAATGTCTTCATGTATCATAACTGCTATTTTAGTTAAGATGAGTTCAGTGCCAGGCTGGATGGGGCTCTGAGCAACCTGGTCTAGTGGGTGGCATCCCTGCCCATAGCCAGGCGGTTGGAACTAGATGATATTTAAGGTCACTTCCAACCCAAACCATCCTGTGATTCCATGAGGGCATCACCTGGTCAGAAGTGCTAAGTTGAGATTTAAGACTTAGTAGGATATGACTGACATGTGCTTCGGACCAAGGTTGTTAGTATAATTCCTGTATTTATATAATTCATGATTGTCATTTAAATTTTGTTCACCAGTAATATCTAAGTGTATTGATACTGGATGAATTTTCTTTAGTCTTGATTCCTTCTCCTCTAGTCTGAAAAGAGCCAGGTGATCTTATTCTTTTGAAAGTAGGGTAATTACAGTGACATCCTCACTTCAGAAGTGTTACAGGTCAGACTGCATAGTTTATGGATAGACAAGTTATTTAAACAAGAGTTTAATTATAACATATAGTTTCAGTACTTAGAGAAATTCTGTACAAGTTATTTGCTTTCCACTGTACTTTTCATAGTATAAGAGAGTTCTTTGACCAAGACTAAGTTGGTCCTGATTAGCTCTGAAATACAATAAAGCTCTCTTAACAGAGCTTCCATGCCTCATCATGGTGAGTTTGACAGTATAAATACAGTTTCCTTCCAGCCCCATCCTGTCCTAAAAGGACCATGAGAGGAAATCTTGTTGACTGTTGCTAATGCGAGAGCTCCCTTGCCAAGGGCATGTATTACTGAGCTGCATGGCTTACAAGTGGCTGTTAGGTTAATCTTCCTTCCTTTTTCCCTTCTACAGAAAAAGGGGGAAAAGGCAGCTTATAAAAGCAGATGCCACAAAGAGGAAGAAAATGCATCATATTTTGAATTGAGGAAGGAGCTGTTGCTCTTGCTCTGTACTCTTTATTTGTATACAAACACCAGTTTGCCTGTGGGTTGTGTTCTGTTTGTTTGTTTGTTCATTTGTCAGCTACTCCATGTAGGAAAAACATACTGAAATGGGAAACTTGGAGTTGAGTGGCAGAAGCAAAGTTTACAGGTGCGTGTTAGACAGACAAAGGCTGACTTCACATGTGATGGTTACTATGTGGCATATGGAAAATAGAATGGATTCTTTTTAGGTAGAGAGAGTAATCTGACCAACATCTTGTGTTTATGCATGTGCAGTGTCACTAAATGGATAAAAAGCATTCTTTCCTCTGGTAATGCCGGACCTTCTGTTAGTCATCCAGCTGAGTTTGTACTGCCTGCTTGGGGTGAATTGATCATATTTGTTGTTCTGTGTTTTGTCAGCTTGGTTAATCACAATCTCTCTATTTTTATAGAACAAATTCGATTAAAGAATATAAGGAACGTATATGGAAGATGCTTGTGGTACCGCTTGCGACTGCTGAAACCGCAGCAGAACATAATTCCTACAGTGAAGTACGTACATTTCATTTGCATGACTTTCCATTAAAGCAATTCTTACTTTTTCTAAAATAAAAATATATTGCTTTGTAATCAAAGCAGCAGGAATTAGTTACTTTTGTGTCACTAAAGAGACATTTGCAATCTGCTGTATTTGAATAATTAATAGCTAATCATTATTATCTAGCAGGGCTTGAAATCAAGATGTATGCTGTTTGTCCTGTATAAAAATCTGATAAATGAGACCAGTGAGCCTCAGCAGTAAAAAAAGAAAAAAAAAAAAAGAAAAAGTAAACAATGCATTTATTTGTTCGAAATAGTAATTTTTCCTCACATAAATTAGTGGTGCTAGTGTTATCTTTTGATTTAAATATTTAGTCTGTGAACATATATATTCATGTAGAAAATAATGGCTTTGTATGTGTGAAGGTATATGGCTTTATATCCATCCATTCTTTGTTGCTCACACCCTCAAGATATTTTGCTGTCTGTTACGCCCCTGTGTCAGCTTTTTGTGTTTTGTTTTTTTCTTTTAACACGTTGTCTAGGATTAAGTTTAAATTGTCCTTTAAAAATAGGAAATACTAATGTATACCTGCTGAGGACAGACAGTTAAAGAACAGAAAGAGACTTTGTGGTAGTGGATTGTCTTTGTTAAAAACTGGGAGAAAAAGTGGTATTAAAACTGAAATACTAATACCTGCTTTAATGTTTCTTGCTGTTTTAATACTGTTTCTTGAAGGTTGTTATCAAATGGCTTCTAATGTTACTAGAATGGTGCTAGAGCTAGTGGATTTGTGTATTTAAAAAATTCCTTTCTTCCAAACAGGAAAATAGTTCTCCTTGCTGGCTGGGCGTTATTTTTGTTTCTTGCATACAAAGTTTCCAAAACAGACAGAGAGTATCAAGAATACAACCCTTATGAAGTGTTACATTTGGATCCTGTAAGTAATAACATTTTTCGCTAGTCTATACTACTGTAACTGTATATTCTGTGTGTAGATGTCTAATCTTAGACTTGTTTTTTCAAACAAAGTAAGTTTAGTGAATCTGTCTAGTGTTTTTGTTCTTTTTTGGCATGTGAAAGTTGCTGCTGCATATTATAAAGTGAGTTGTTATGGGTTTTTTGCCTATATCTGTACCAATTTATAACTTTTGTATCTAGCTCCTTCAAAATTCTAGTAATGTAGCAAGGTGGGTTTTTAAAATCTATTTTGAGTCATACTCTGATGTTGTTTTCCGCTCTTTGTACAGGAAAACAAGAAAAAATCTTTGTATGCCCGGTGTAAATCTTCTCAGTAGCCACTTTTAGGGATGCTGAAGAAACTGTATAAACAACATGAATTCATTTGATTTATAGTTTTTGTATGAAGCAATATTTCCCTTGTAAATGAAAGGTTTCACTGAAGGGTGTTGGTGATGCACATTTTGATGTAGTGCGTGATTAGCTTGAATCTCAGTTGTATCTGTGAATGCAAATAAGAAATTCTAAACAGTGTTACCAGCCAATAGTTTTATTAAGCTGGGATGAAAAAAGATACTTTTCTAGAAAATACATGCAGTGCTGTGTTTATCCTGAAGGACTCATTCAAAATGGATGCAAAAAATTACATATCCCAAGGACAGACCTTCTGAACTTCTTCTAAACTCTTTATTTAGTCTTGTCAAACTCTTTCTCTTCATCTTAACCACAATACCTCAAGCAGATTCTCTGCTTATGTTAATTATTTCCTGATCCAAGGCTCCTCTTTTGAACAGCAGTAGAGTCATCTTTCCAGTTCTGGAGTCTGAGGTGTGTTTCACTCTCGAGAGTGAAGAAAGTACACTGTAGATCCAGCTCAGCACAAGAATATGGATGAGCTTTGAATGTACTTGTTTTGATTAAACATGATGTATATTGTTAGTGTGAGAGAGCTTAATATGTATGTGAACATTAGCAAATACATCTCTTGGCATTAAGTGATGTTGACTTGTCAGCAGAGAAAAGCAGCACCTTGTGCTAAGAAAGCCATTGTGGCAGGTGAGTAGTCTGTGGCCTATTTCTAGCTAAACAGGTAGAGCACCTGCCTGTCATGTCTAGAGCCAAGTTACTACAATTCAACCCCTGCTCAGCCCCTCTGTGACTCACTGGTTGCTGACTTGATTCTCTCACTGATGCATAGGAAGGAGCAATACATGTTTTTACTGTTGAATGGTATCTGTTGGACCCATGCAGTTTAAATGTTCATATATCTGGGTTAACTTTGATTAAACAAATCAGCCTAGGGATTAGGTCATCAGGATTTTCCTGGTTATCTTTGGGAAATTTCTACAAGTAACAACCCAGAGGGGAAAGAAAGGAATGTATGTAGTGAATGACAATTTTGTGTTCATTGATGAGAACTTGTACACATGCTCAAGACGCATGCAACTTACCCAGGCAAAGAAACCAATTCTGGAATGACTCAAGAACTGAGGGATGGAGCATGTTGTCATAAGGACAAGCTGAATTAAAGCCAGAGATCTTAAAAGGGGGATGAAGAGATGGTGGTGAAAACAGATAGTTGAAGTAGGGCTCAAAATAAGGGTTCAAAATCTCAGAATGTGTTTCTTTTATGTATTTCTTGCTCTCAGGCAATTCCTTTTAAATCTCTTGAAAGACTTTTAGTTCGGACTATGTGAAAAATAACAGCTTACTTCTGTTGCCTTACTTCTGAAGTGGAACCTTGAGAGTTGCTCCCAACCGTGCTGATGAAGTGATACAGATGCTGAAGTGTAGTTAGATGATGGAACTGTTATTGTTGTTAAAGAAAAAAAAAACAAACCACCACCAAAACCCCACCTGAACTTAAAAAAAAATGGTTGCAGATGCAAGCACTTTAAAGTTTTGTGCACGCTAATTCATTTCTTCTTTGCATTCACACTCTAGTCAAGATTTTTTTTTTATTTTATGTTAGCATATCAGTTTATAACAGGAGGCTTTTTTTCCTCCAGAGAAGAATCACAGCACCAACAAAGTGAAGATAACGTACATACACCTGATTTTATGTGTAATATCAGCACTGTGTTTTGAACATAGAATAGCACATCACTTGAATTCACTAATGCATAAGGTGCTCAGATATTAATGATTTATTTAATAAGTGTCTATACTGCAGTTTTAGAGATGGGATCCAAGGCATAAAGATGAAGCTAAGAGTGATTATAAATTTGATTCTTTAAGTAAGACAATTGAGGCATATATTTTTCTTTTTTTTTTGCAAATATTTAATATAATCACGCTCTGTGTCCCAAGCAGACTGACACCAGCTGTCCAAGGCTACTGTAAGTCAGGCCTAACCTCTGTAGCCTAGCTTTGGAAAATGAGGAGTAAGCAATTAATGTAGGTGGAAAACTTGTTGTCAACTTACCAGGGATCATATGCACCCTCTGTGTCAGAGAAAAAATTAGTTTTGTTTTTTTACAGGCAGCATTCATGTGAGCCATGAAAACACGGCTCTGCTCAAATAGCTTGGTTGTTTTTTTTTACTTCTCTTTTTTCTTTTCCCCCTACGTTCTAGCTTCTGCTCCTTATCTGGCATTCTTCATCTAGTCTTGAAACACCTGTCTTCAGTTGAAGTCTAATTTATAATGGAGTAAATTCATTAAATGAGGCAGGCATGCTTTTGGAAAATAGTGTTGGAATATGGCAGACTGTATAAAGTGAGATAAAGTAACAGCAAGTGAAGCCTCAGGGTAGTTTAATTTCTGGTTTAAATTTATTGAAATGGTACCATCATCTGTAAATAACTTCTTGTGTGTTTATGATGCAGTTAAGGTCAGCAGGCTAGGCTTCTCTGGCACAAAATATTGAAAAGTATTGTGGTAATTCTTGTGTGAAACTTAGCAGATAACATATAGAAAAAACTTTGGCTGAACTTACTATAAAGTTTTATGGGTTTTCTTGAGTAGTGAAGTTCACAGTCCAAGTGGAAAGTTAATGCACAGGGGATTGTATTGGTGGCATTTAACAACATGCTGGAGTAGAATAAAAATCAGTCTTTCTCAGGTATCGGTAATGTATTCCCTTTGTTCAAGAAGTTTGAAATAATTTATGGGTAGGGTGATTCTAGTCAAAGGCATTTTTAAGTGGCAGGGAAATCTGCTGGTTCTGGTGACTGACAGATTTATTTCTGCATACAAGCTTCAAGTGGACCATCATACTTGATCTATGAACTCTTGCTTAAATAGAAGACTCTTGCAAGTGAGAATTCCTTGTATTCATGAATATGTTTAAGATTCGTCAAACAGATAAGAAATCCTTCCTTTTTTTTTTGTTCCTATGATGGATAAGCAAAATAATCCAGAAGAAACCCAATATTGAGTTACCTGAATGTCTTTTAGTTAGACTGTGACTGCTGTCTTCATTTAAAAACATAATGGTTATAAGAATGTTATCAGAAAAATAATAATGTTTTCATGAAATATATATATAGTTTCATGATCCTATGTTAGAATATAATTCTTCAGTGAATGGTTCAGAAAAATACTATGCAATGTATATTATGATTATATATAAGAGTGAATTTTATTTAAGGTATTTATTAATAAATGCAAACCTTTCCTTTTGAAGGGAGCAAGTATATCGGAAATAAAGAAACAGTACCGTGCACTATCCCTAAAATACCATCCAGATAAAGGAGGAGATGAAGTTATGTTCATGAGGATTGCTAAGGCCTATGCAGCGTAAGTTTCCTTTTTGCCTCTGAAAAAAGGGAATCATAATATTATGGGGAGGACAGCCTTTACAGTAAGAGCAAGGATGGCCTAAGCAGGCAGGAGAAAGTGTGTTCAGATATGTAACAAAAGCCAAACATGTCTTCATGCAGTGTGTATTTGCTTTGTGCAAAGGAAGGATAATTTATTTTGCACCTGTCAAAATACTGTAAGGTGTTAGTTCTTTGTGTTAACTTTCATGTCAGCTAGGAAAAGTGTTTCCAGTATAACAGATCCTAAAGATGGCAAAGGTCAAAATGGGTGTTGTGATTTTTAACAAGCCAACTCTGTGACAGCAGTTTTGAAGTGATGCTTAGAGAATAAATATGTTGTTCATTTCACCTGGTGGTAAACCCAAAGAATAAAAGACAGTACTTTAACTGTTCTGTCCAGTGAAAAGGATGTTTCATTCTGGATCTGACTCTTTTCTCTCAGCTCACCCTTGTCCCTTTCCATTTGTGCTTGCCTTGCAGTCCTGATTTTTTACTTGCTGACTGTTTCATATTACCTGTGTGATTCTTAAAAGCTGAGTCCTTGAATCTGCTTTTCTTCTAGAGTATTTTTTGGTCATATCTCTTACAGCATTTTTTTTTTAGTATCTGAGAGATGTCTAATATTAGAATTTGGTATAAAGAATATCAAAACACAGGAATTTCAATACACAGTTCTGTCACAATACTAGTGGGATTCCCATTACTGGTGTCTCTAATATACTCACTGTCACGATGCTGATGGGAAGGCATGTGTGGCTTGAAGCCAGCTGGAGCCCATTGTTCTCTTCAGAATTCTAGTTGTCTGGTTTTTATACTCTATTGGACTGAGCCAGGTATTTACTCCCCCCATGCTGATGTCTCAAACTTGAGACATTCATACTTTTTTGATGCACTCAAAGAGAAATGTTTATACCACCAGTTGATCCCATCAGCTGTTGATAGGTTTTTAATGTAAAACAAAGGCCACCTTTGTGTCCCCTTTGTGCTGAGGTGGAGTCAGCTTCTCTGCAGCACATGTGCTGAGTCACTGTGGTTGCTCAGAGCTTTGCAGCATGTCACTCTTGCCCATCCCCGCTGAGACTTCTTCAGTTATTGGGGTTTATTGGGTGAATCACATCATCACAGACCCTAGGAAGTTGGTGACTTCTGCCTTGAAGTCAGCTGTGTGTGTGGTTAACCTTACTGTTTGAGAGTCCTGTTTGGGAAGAGGTGGGAAGGAAAACCAATACCATGCTCGCTTGAGCAGGCTGGAAATCATACTTTTTGCTTAAACATATCTGTATCACTTTGAAAATCTCTTCACTAGGAAATTCTGGTATGCCTTTTTGATCTCCTGAAACATTTAAGTTCTTTGCTTTGCAAGCCAGTACTCAAACACTTGGTGCTGCAGTTCAGTACTTCGAACACTAGAGCAAGGGCCATGACAAGTATATTATGAGGTAAATGATGGTGAAGTTCCTTAGACATGCTGTCTTGAAAGAGTATAAAAGCTGCCCATTTGGTGAGTCTGCATGTCAACGAATGGGAGGCTTAGAAATGATCAGGAGAGGCCTGACTTCACTGGGTTTCTTACATGAGACAAAATACAGTGAATGCCTGGTATTCTGTTTTCTAAAGCAGTGGTATTCTTCCTCCTAGTAACAGGGATTCTGTTGAGGTGGCATACAATTGCCAAAAAACTGTCATTACTGAACAGGCCCAGAAACTGTAAGATTTAGGAGGTGGTGTCCTATTAAATAAGAGAGAAATAAATTATGAAACTAGAGATTTCCAGGAAAAATAAAAAAGTGACAACCAAACACAGGCTGTGAAAGGCTAAAGGTCTAGAATAAGATAAAGGCCCATATGGACTACTTCTGATCAATCAACTCATCTTCCGTATTTACCTTCCTTCCAAAAAAGAAGAAAAGTTTCAACCTTTGTCTTTCAAAATTTAATGTGCTGTTACCTGGCATCAAAATTACTGTGTGCTGATGGGTATGCAGTCACTGTCATGAAAGGGAGATGTGATTGTGCCATCTATTGCAGGTGCATCTTCTGTGTCTGATTTCTTTTCCTGTCAGAGTGCTTGAAGAATTTGTGTATCAAGGAGGAATATAGCAGCATTTCCTGATATTTCCTATTAGATTTCATACAAAAAATAGCAGAAGCTGTTTAACTTTTCAAACCACCTCTAAAGGATAGTATGACTGCCACATTTTAAAGTTTCTGTTTGTTAATGATGAGAAATGTTTTCTGTATTAACTTAATATCTCTTCTTGTAACTAGTTTAACTGATGAAGAGTCACGAAAAAACTGGGAAGAATTTGGTAATCCAGATGGACCACAAGGTAACAACTGTGAATGACAGAAGTCCTGTAATCACTGTACATTGGGATGTGTAATATCTGAAGCACTCAGAACTTTATATAATAACTTTCTGCTGTGATTAAAGCAACGCATCTGACCAATTCTTTTCTTGTGAAGCTGGCTCTGGGAGGGGTGATGGCAGGGAAAGGCAGGAAAAAGTTGGCTTTCACAGTTCTCAAACTTCTTACTATGGTTAAAAAAGAAGGATTTTTTTAATTAGTCAGATTGAGTAAGTATCTAGAGAGACTTGGCAATATTAATGGAGGTATAAGCAAAAAATAGAATACTACTTATCAGAAGCTTGTTGATTTTAAACATTTCTTGGTGTTTATGATCAAATGCTAGAGATGTATATTGAAAAATTAACAACTAGCCATAGTGCAATAAACACACTTTGAAAGGATGTACATGGGGATATTGTTTCTGGGCAGGGAGCTACCTGAAAATAATCCTAATGATGGTGTGTCAAAGTTACACAGTAGGTGATCCAAACTAAACGAATTTAAGACTGGAAGTTAGTAATTATTTCCCTATTTGCCGGTGTGTGAATTGCTTGTAAAACACCTTTGTGATTGCTTAAGTGGCCTACTAAGGAAAAATGTTGAATATTTCTAGCTGATACTCACTACAAGTGAAATGGAAACCTGCCATTTTTTAGGGCAGGTTATACAACATATCTCTGTGGAAAGAGTTACAGCCAGGTTGGAAATAATAAATGGAATTTGTAATTTAATTCTGAAGTTACAGGATGACATGAGGGTACTCTGTCATCTGTGCTGTAAATTCTTCTTCTGAATTATATCCACCCAACGTAGATCATTAATTTTTAAAGTTCAAAAAACCAACCCCAGCCCTTCAACTGGTGTTTCAAAGAAATAAAAAAATCTTCCCTCTTCCTTCAAAAAAACAGTTTTGCCAAGTAAATCACAGTCTGACAAAGGCATTTCTGATGGACTAAGGAGGTAGATCAGCTTCTTTAATGACTGTGTTTTATAACATAACAGATTTCTGTCAGCTCCTAGCTTCTAGTGCTTCTTTTGCTTGTCAAATAAGAGGTCTCTGTCCTTCTTGCTACAAAATACAGATAAAATCTTTATTCAGAAATGCTGTCACAATATCAGCAAAATGTAAATTTTAATAGCTTTCCTAGGACCTTTTTGGATGTTAAATAGTTTTTCACGTCCATAAGCTACTCTCTTAGTGTTGCCAAGGCATAGGATTTGAAGCTAAGCAGTTGTGTCAGTGTCCTTGAATGGACCTGAAGCTGTGACTTCAAAAGAAAACTCAGCCAAAACTTGAGAATTACAAAGCACGAAGATCCTTGCTTGGCTTAGTGATTGCTTTCACAAACCTAAGAGACTTTGGATTCCCAGAGGGCAAAATGAAATGTTTTTTGGCAGGGTAGCAGTTCGTACTGCGAGCATTAAGCCTCTTGCTCTTCTGAAAACCCTACCTTAGACTACAGTGGAATTAGAATTCTCTGGTTTATTTCTAGACCTCCCATTGTTTGAGACATCTGAAGGGTGGGAGAAGTCCCTGAAATTTTCTCTCTCCCTCCTCTATTCTCTAACCTTGTTCCACATAGAAGTGTGAGGGGCTTTCTAATTTAGTGAAATTCATCTTCTCTTTATTTATACATCTGTGGTGTAAAAACACGTACCCAAGCTATGTACTCTAGTCTTCCAGTTCTGTACAGGCACAGGATGGATACAGTCCCTCACAGAGGTATTTTCTGGGCTGAAATGAAGCACATCTGAGGTTAGACATGTCCAGCCAAGTTCAATGTGGTACATCCCACCCACCCTCTGTGCCCAGCACAGAACAACAGGGAGCAGCATTCCTCTCTATCCAGCTGAGGCAGTGTGAGGCCAGGGCAGGCAAACAAGAGTTTTTTGTGTTTGCATGACTTGCTCCTGTTTACAAACAGGTGAGAGGGATCTGGAGAGTAGTCTACTAAAAGCAGACTATCTGAAGATAGTCTACTGAAAGTGCCTTATGATTAAAAGCCTATTTTCCCTTGGTATTTGCTGGTGCTTCAGCTCAGTGAGCATGAGTGGGGGGCAAGGAGACTCTCAGACCAGAAGAGAAAGAGCTTTTTTTACTGAACTACTTCTGTTCCTGGAATAGTTTGAAGCTACAATCCTAAAGGTCAAAAATATTGTAGTAAACTGAAATTTATTCCATTAGTAAAAGACAGATTTTTAGTAGATTCTTCTAAAAATCTATCATCATTAGCAGGTAAGAGTCTGGAGACCTTCCTTCTCCAGATCTGGCAAGGCATTTCCTGTAACTCAATGTGGTAAATTCACTGGGTATTATCTGGTTGAACTCCTAAGGTTGAGGTGTGGTCAGGCTTGTTAGATGTTTGATTGGAGATTCAACGAATAGTAATTTTCAACTTACAGAAGTCATGTTAGGCCTGTGCATAGCAACTGTTTATCTGAATTGATGGCTGTCACAATCCATTGGAGATAGCATCAGTGGTGCCTAGCTACATCGGGATCCTAGTCTGTCCTTATTTGAGGCATTGCTCCTCATGGATAACTGCTAGTACTAAGGAAAGCATGTTGTTTTTATTTTAAGCAGGTCCATAAAGTCTTACTTTCTTTTCTTCCCCCCGCTGGTTTCATAGAACTCTTGGTGTTGGGATAGGTAGTGTTTGCAAAATTTAATTTATTACCACCAGTGTCGGAAGACAAGCTGTTCTGTGCTATTCTCTAGTCAGAGCTCTTGCTGGAGATGTTAGAGATTCATGTCTTCTATTTTCTGTAGCCTAACTTCTTTTGAATTCAAAAGTGTTCCTTTTTCTTTCTTACCAATCACACAGAAATTTGTACTGACGGAGGGTTTTGTGTTCACAGTTTACAGCTTAGAACATTTTCTTAGAGGGACAAACCAATAGAACTTCCATAGAAGTCATTTGCTCAGACCATTTTCTTGCAGTTCATTTGTTTACTAAACTATGTGTATTTAAACTGCTGAAAACTCTGCAATGCAAAACTCACAAATCTTTCAATCTGTGAAATTTTTTTATATATATATATTAATAAATCTTGCCTATCTATTTCACTGCAATATGTTAAGCTAAAATATTTGGTATTTCAGGTGTTGGATTTAAGTCTTGTTATTTTATTGCATACTTAGTGTATTTCCAATTTGTTGCTTGATTTTGCTATATTTGTTAAAATTTTGCTTATTGAAGTAATAAACATGGTGGATTTTTTGTGGGTTGGTGGTTTTGTTTGTTAGTTAGACATAATATGACTAAAAACATTTCTCAACATTTTATAGTGAATTTATTTTCTTTCATCCTGCAGCTACAAGCTTCGGTATAGCTTTGCCTGCTTGGATTGTGGATCAGAAAAATTCAATTCTGGTGAGTCAGCTTACTTAGCTCAAGATTTTAAGGTGAACTTTCAAGTGTTTTTGAAAAAAATACTTTCTTAATACTGCACATTTTTAGTCAAAACACGTTAATACTTTGGTCCAAATGCACATCTTCAAAGCAAATTTCAGGAGTCATAAGTATTAGAGTAGCTTAAATCTAACCTTTGAGAGTAAAGTATGAATATGTTTGGATGGATCTCATTCCAATGATAATGAGGTTCTACTGTGGTCACCCCTGCTACAAAGTGTGTTTGCTCTTGCAAGGAAGCACGTTTTGAGCTGTGTGCTGGGTTTCTCTAGTTCCATTTGGTTTGCTCGTGATGCTCTAATCATACAGTATTTAAATGTTTTTCCTGTTGCATTTGTTGCTGCAAGGTATTTTTCTTAACCACTTGATTTCTTTTAATCATCTGTCCATTGCATCACAGTTTAGCTGCCACCTTTTAAAGAAACTGACCTGTGACAATGCATGAATCATTTAAACTGATTCATACGTGAATCAAACTAAACTGATACTCCTCATTTAAGCCCTACCTAATTATATTACTTGTAAGTTGCTCTTCAGAAATAATGACAGCTGTTATACAATAAGCTTGTGTTAGTTTGTAGTAAGCTTGTGTAGTACTACTTGACTGTATTTTAGAATAAAGATTAAACAAGAGTGGTATTAAGTAGCCACAGTATCTAATACAGTATGTTTTGCATTTTTTTCTGTAGGTGTTGTTTGTGTATGGATTAGCATTTATGGTTATTCTTCCAGTTGTTGTGGTAAGTGTTATCTGATTAATATTCTACTCTCCGTAACCAAGATGTGAACAAAGCTGTCTTAGACATTGGGTTGCTCATTCTTGCCTTTCCTAGAGAGTGCAAGAGAGCTTTTTTTTAAAAGGTGGTGTTTTCTTTTATTGTGAAAAAAGTATAGCTGCTGTAGAGTTTCCAGAAAAATGCAGTGTCATGATGGAGAGGGGACTGCAGGGAAAATATTAGATGTCACAAGAATTGCTAAATTATGTAATTTGTCTTGTAGCTTCTTTTGCACAAAAATTGAGGTGATGAGCTCAAGAGGATATTCAGTGGTGTTATAGTAGAGTCAAGACTGAGATGTCTCTAGCTGTTGGTGCTAGAATGATTACTCCAGGTGGAACAGGTGGTTGATTTGGTTTTTCCTGGCTGCCTTTGTTTTCATAACTTCAGTTTTTATTGATCTTTTGTACACCATGAGATGTCTGCCTTTGAGATTGCTTTGTGTGAGGAATCAATTGCTAGGTGAGTGTTATTTCAGGGCTCAGGTTTGCCCTACAGTATTGCTTTTGAACAATATCCCTTATCCACAGATTGTGCATTTGGGATATGGCATGAAGGAAGACTCAGAAAGTTGACACTGAAAACCCCTCATGTTCTTGCGAAGATTTTCATTTGAAAAAGTGTCTTGAAGTCTTGGCAGCTGCTTGCATGAGTGTGTGCAGAGACTCAGAGAGACATTATCCCTTCCCTCTTGAGTCTTTCTGTGTGATTGAAGATTCAGTTTAGAAGATTAAATGTGGTGATTTCAAATTGTTGAATAAAAAGTTTAAAATCAGGGTGCAAAATTTTTCATGCCTTTCCCTTTAGGATTCAGGTGATGTCTGTTGATGCTTTTTTGTATACACATACTTGTAGTGATTTATTCCAGGTTTATCATAGCCCAAATGAAAGGAAAACAGCCTTGCTGTTGGTACAAAGAAATGTTCTGAGCACAGAAAAAATAGTCTGCCTCTTCTTGCCCCATACCAGATGTAGACTTGTACATTCACTTGTCACTGTAAATTTCTTTTATAGTCAGTGAAGAGGAATAGTCATTTTTATGGAGCAAGTTATTTTATCATTTCATTTTAAAGTAGACATACAAGGTAATTCATGCCTTTAATGGGCCTGTTTCTCTTTCATGAATGAATAAAGTAGCTGAAGTTAAGTACAGTGTAGTCATCCTATGTTTGATAGGCATCTAAAGTAAAGAAAGGCTACTTCCACCCTTTGAATCCAGATTAATGAAAAAGGAAAATACTGCTAACTATTTTATAAGACAAGTTCTTTCCAGACCTCCACCAACCTAAATAATGTCCTGTACATGAGGCAAGAGACAGGAGCTGTGTCTGTAGAAGCAGTTAGGGCAGCCTTTTTCCTGTAGATTTGGACTGGCTAGTTATGTTTTTCTTCCAATACCCATACTTGTACAAATATTTGATACCTGTGGGATTATAGTTATTTTTTTATGCAGAAAAACATTGTAGAAAGTTGTGTACTATTTTGTGCCAGGGTTCATCTATTGATGGAGGAATCAAACCTAATTTATTTAAAAATTTGTTGGAGCCAGTCCTTGAGCATTTCCCAAATAATTAAGTAGATTGCAGAATTCTTTCTATAGTGGGGGAATTCACTATTATTAAATTAATAGTAGTAAGCATCATTTACTACATTACCACTTGTTGCTCTTCACTTATGGTAAACTTCACAGTAGAGCAAGGAGTATATTTGATGTGTTTTCTTATATTAAATAAGCTTTGCTTACAGGGAGGAGTCTAATGAACAGATTGCAGTTTATAACCCAGCACACCATTTTTGTGAAAATATATTAGATGGTACAACCATTGTAGAGTGAGTTCCGTAATTTGAGTCACTGGTGTAATGCTGATTAGGCAATTACCAGAGTGTTGCTGAAGGTTTGGAGAACAACTTCTGTCAACCTGAAGATGTATGGCTTGATTATGAAATTTACAGCAAGGGTCCCATGGCACCTCCAGATTGCCCTTCTGAAAAGCATTTTCTGATCAGGGACTTAAATCACAGTTTTGCAAATTTTGTCATAGTGGAAGAAGTCTCTTTGTTCTGGGTTTGGTCTTGGTCTGCCTAAAGTAGATTTGAGTGCTGTGTTGCACTGTAAGGAGCTACCACATCATATATAGAAAGTGGTAAATTGAGTGAATTTACTGTTTAGTGGATTTATTAAAACAACACCAGAAATAAACCAAGCAGTGTATATGTATGCAGGTGTATGTGCTGGGGGAAATTCTCCGGGCTGGAGGTCATTTATAAATGTTTAACGTTAGATTCTCTCAGATGAATTTATCAGTGTGCTTTTAAAGTTTGTGTCAGCAAAATTTTTTGTTTCCCTCTCCTTTCTGAAATTCGGTTAACCTCAACATAACCAAAATCAGCTGGGCTGAGTTACCTGGTTGTTGACAGACATGAGGTCATGCAGTGTGGCTGTTTTGATGCTTCCTTGTAGCTGATACCAGTCTGTTCTTGTTGAATATTTCAGGGTTCCTGGTGGTACCGATCAATACGATACAGTGGAGATCAGATTCTCATTCGGACAACTCAAATATATACATATTTTGTCTATAAAACCCGGAACATGGACATGAAAAGTAAGTAAAAGGCATCTTGAGCTGTAGATGTTTATCTGGAAGTGTCAGTCTGCTGATGTTAAACTACTCCTATTTTATAAGCCTTATTTAGGTTAAAGTAATGCTTCTCATTCTTTTTGAGTGCTTTTAAAACTTAATTCCATTGCAGGTGAAGAATACTCTGTAAGAAGTCTTAGATATTTGGGAGAGGGAATTGTATAGATCTATATTTATGTCCATCTATACATTAAAAAAAAAAAAAGAAAGAAAAAGAGGTATTGTATGTTGGGAAAAACATGCTGACTGCTTGTAGCCCTCAGTTGCTAGGAGCCAACCTCTATCTGTGTGTTTTCTTCTGTTAGTGTAACAAAACAGGCTTTGGAACTTTTTTAGGGGCTTCGTAAAATTTTTATATGCATAAAGAATGAAATAGCATTTCTGGGTTTTTGATGTTAGAATAGAGAGCTAAATTTCTGTTTAAAAATTGCTATCAATTTCATGTTACTTTGTTGCTTGTTTGTAGCTTTCAATATACTTACTTTTCTTGTCTACTCCCTTATTTTAAATGAATAACCCCCCCATTTCTCTGGGGAAAACTGTAGATGTATTACATGGGTGCAAAATTGCATCTTTCAGTTTGGGGGCTGGCATGGGCCTGAAGAATTGGCACAGTACTACTTAGTTTTAGATTGGATTTAACTAGACTGCATGCTCAGAGCAATTGAAAAGCAGAATAGAAGAGCCCCGAAAACCTTCTGAAAAAGGTTTGAATTGCGCTGTTTTTCAGCTTTAAATTTGCTGGAAGATTGCTGAAATCTGCTCTTGATCCATCCTTTTCCTGCAGAGCAGAAATGCTTCACAGATGATCCAAGAGGTGTAGGGGATAAGAGTGTGGAAGGATGTTAACCTTCTATTCACAGGACACATGGATTTGTGTGTGGGATTACTTCAAACCGGTTTATACTCTTTCCTTTGTCATACTCCTATGCTTTTTCCCCTCTCCAGCTAGGTGAGAAAAGAGGAATTGGGAGAGTAGGTGAGACTTCAGAAGTTTAGGGAGATCACTTTCTTTCTCCAGACTTGTTGGTAGTAGATTATTTCATACTGAACCTTGCTCAGAACCCAGGTTTGAGGCTTGCCTTGTGTCTCCTACAGATTGGTTAAAAAGTTAACTTTAAGTGGCCTTATTCAAGGATTTAACACTTTTAGGTAGTTCTAGGATGAGAGGCAGGTCTGTTTTTTTCTACTGAGGTCTGTTGTGCAGTCTAAATGAAAACTGAGGTGCAGCTGAGGTGGCTTAGATGAACCACACAGTGATCACATAAGGCTTTTACTTGGTTGTGAATTCCACTGTAGTGTGGTGTATCAGTGTCAGCAAATGTAATCAAACCAGGCTAGAGAAATGATGAGACAAATCTGCATGACTTGCCTTGTTTTAAGGTATTTTTTCAGGCTTCAGGCTTAAAACAAACTTTTAAAATTTCCTTTCTTGGAGATTTACAGTTGTTGATCTTAAATAATGGGAAGATATTTGTAGTCATCTGAAAGTCTTCAATGTGCTGTGCTGAGGAAGTGAATAGATAATTGAGCATGGAAATGAAAATTGATGCTCAGTGAATTGACTCACTGTTAGCAGTTTAAATTCACCAGTCACTGCAGGTAGGCAAAAATAACTTTGACTTGCTCACAAGATCACTTCTTCAAAATTCAAGAAGGAAGCTGGAGTGACTACTGGTGAAAAAGTGACTACTCCATTTAACTGGAGTAAATGATTCTGTGAGCTTTCTCTGATTGTCTGTGGCTGTGGGGTCTGGTGTGTTCATGAGCAGAAAGCTCACAATGAGACTAAAATATCCAGTTATCTAGGGCTTTCATTTTAATTATACTACAGAATGTTTTGTGGTAATACGGATTTTCCTAATCACATTAAGAAAAGAGCAGTCCATCATCTTTGTGCAATTTGTTTGCAGGATTATTTATTGAACTGCTTTTCTAATAATTAAAAGAATTTTTCTGTTGAATTTTCAATGCTGACTGAACAGAAAATAGAGTTGAGATTTTACCGTTCCTGCCTCCCTCTCCTGTACACATTGTCGTGCTACTGCAGGCACATGGATTGCTGAGAGGAATGATTCTGTGAGCATGCAGAGGTAGTCAAACTGCTCTGCAGTGATGTCTGCTAGTCTTAATGAAGTCTAATTGTGGGGTTTTTTTAAGACATTTAGTGTCAAATGCTGGACTTGATACCATGCAAAATTGAGCCTTGAATGATCTCTTTTGTCTTGTGCCAGACATTGATTCCTGCCTCCTTTGCCCTGTGGCAGTAGTAACTGATCTATTAACTGGAGAACATCTATATTCATAATTGTTGGGGGAGGAATGGGAATAAGTTTTATGGTGGAAAGTTCTGAAGAAATCAGTTGGTGGATGTTGACATTTTCTTTGTCTGACTCCAACTATCTTTGCAGGGCTTATCATGGTTTTAGCAGGGGCATCTGAATTTGATCCTCAGTACAATAAAGATGCGACGAGCAGACCAGCAGACAACATCCAGATACCTCAGGTCAGTTACACCAAGAGATGTTTTAACTGACCCCTTCAAGGGAAGAGGGAGGCATTGCTTTTAGATGACCAGCTGACAGAATTCAACTTCTCCAGGCATTAACTTTGTAGAGAGGCAACTGTATCCCTTCAGAAATAGGAATTAGAAACTAGACTTGATTTAAACTTTTTTAAAGGAAAAGATAACATGAATGGTGCTAATGCTTATTTTAAATTGAATTGGTTTAGTATATAGGCTGCTCCATTGGGCTTTTGGGTAGGGGTAGAGTAAATAGGAAATTAGAGTGTTAGTCCTTACAAATTTTGAGTATTTACATAAGGAGGTGATCACCATTTGATGTTCTTTTAAGTCATTAACACAGATCTGGTGGAGTGTATTAACAGTAAAATAAAATTATTATCTGATGTCTGAATTAGTAATGTCTTTAAATGTTGTAAAGATTCCTCCATGAATAGTGTTCCACTCTGGTTACCTTTTATATTCATTTCCATTTAGTGTTTCCAGCAGAGATGCCATAAATGCATACTGTGGAAAATAATTATTACTAGCAGAGTTTTAGGAAGTCTTATTTATCAGAAGCTAGCACTTTGATATTAAGAAGTTTAAAGCACAGTGTACAAAATGCTGCAATGAAGATGTTTTGAGTTGGCAAAAAGAGGGGGAATTAGTCTCACAGATTTAACCTTTGCATGCACACAATTGAATTTTCATGTTTTAAACATGACCTAAACATAAGAAGTATCTCAGTCTGTTTTCTTTTGCTTAATTTTGTTTGTCTCTTTTACAAATCCTTTATCATGTTGTGGAGTTTATGAGTAGAAGATGAAATTGCAGTAAAGTGGGATTTTTCAGTGATGGGAGCAAAAGGCTGGAAAAGATCACCTTGATCAATGGCTCTTCTCTCACGCTATTGCCAGCATTGGCATTCTGCAAGCCCTTTTACATTTAATCATTCATTATTTAAAAGGCAGGCAAGCCTTCTGTAACCATATCCTGCTGAGAAGCTGTTCCAGAACTTGCTGTTCTAGTGATTAGAAGTCTTGTTTGTGACCAATTTATATCCTTGGTTTTTGTCATCACTACTCTGGAGTCTAAATTATTCTTGCTGCGTGTATCCTTATGCATCTGTAGACAGAAGCAATAGCTCATTAGTTATCTTTTTGTCTTTATTTTGCTAAACTAGAAAAGCTGCTGTCTTTCATTCCTCTCTTTTCCAAAAGGCTCATTTCCCTCCTCCTGCTATGTGCTGAATGGGGTACTATTCCCAGTTGGTAGATTCCTAAATTTTACATTACTTTTTTATCTGCTTAGAATTGTCCATAGTATTCTGTGTTAGGTCTTAACAGTGCCTTAGTTGCACTACTGTTCCTATATTTCTGCAGGGAATGACTTTCAGCATACCCTTTTCCACAGCTGTTTTATATGGTGGTTTAGTTCAACTAGAGTGGGATCAGTAAGTTTTTGGGATTTTCCCATTGTAGATGTCTCTGTTTTTCAGCTAACAGGCTCCCATCTTTAAGCTGCAGTTCTTGTTCGTATGCAAGTGCACGACTTCACATTTTATGACAGATTTTGTTCCCTTTATAAAGGTCCAGTAATCAAGTGTCATCTGTGGGTTTTTTTCTGACTATATGGCAGTACAGTTCTTTGAAGCATCAATACAGAAGGGTATTGCTAATAACTTCTGCTCGTGTATCCTGCTTTTGGGGTCATGATCATTGTTCCCATTTTTCACAAAGTTCTCTTTTCTAAGTTTTACTGCTCTTGGTTTGGGGTTACACCAGGATATGCTTATAAGAAACTTCTTGTCAGAAGATCTTTTTTTCAAGTGTGGGGAAAGACTGGTCAAAGGTTGGTGTAGCTTAGCTGTCGATACCCAAAGTTCTCTTTTTGTCTTGAGATTTTGGAATTTTTATCTCTCCTCAGGTAACTTTTTGACCTAAAAAGTGAAGGTTCTGGGCTGTGTACTGATGTTACTTTATCTGAGCTTCTGTTACTCAGACCTGTTTGAACTGTGGGTCTTGGTCCTGTGGGGATCAGGAAAGGTCATCCTGAATAAAGAACACCACTCTTTTTTCAAGTTGGTGTGATTTATAAACAAGTTGAAGTACTTATTCAGCCTACTAGGGATCTCAGGCTTGTAAGCCTCCTTCCTGTTTTACCTGAAATGATTCCTAGGGAAGTTTACTGTGTCTTAGATGGGTGAAAGGTCTCAAGGTGATGCTGTTGCTTGTGTATATTAAGTTCAATGTAAGTGCCTTAGAAATATGGTTGAATCTAGTAAACCTTGGCAATAAAAATAGGTATTAAAAATACTTATCTGTCAATACAAATTCACTTAACGCTACATAAGACAAGTTTCTTGAATGGAAATCTTTATGACCCCCTGGTTCCCTGTCACATTCCCACATTGAAAAAAGGCATATAAAAACACTTCTTAACTTTTTGGAGCTGGATTTTGAATAAAAATGGCTAATGTTCACCTCTACAGAAATTTTCAAGGAAAAGTTACTTAAACTCTTGCTTTTGTGAACATATGTTTTTTTTCCTCCTGTGAACTCTTCTCCTGTATTTGCTTGTCTTTAGCAACAAAATCGCTGTTTGTGTTTTAACTATTTTAGCTGATCAGAGAAATTGGTGGCATAAATTTAAAGAAGAATGAGCCTCCTCTCACCTGCCCTTACAGTCTGAAAGCCAGAGTTCTGCTGTTGACTCATCTTGCCCGGGTGCAAGTTCCTGAGGTCCTTGAAGAAGGTAGTGGCTTCTCCCCTAATGGGATATTACTGGGAACAGAGCAAGCTGCTGCATGCTACACTACGTTTGATTCTTGTCCTATAAGGAGTTGAATGGATCTCTGCTCAATAGTCTCTATGCAGGCTGCTTGGTTTTTCAACTTTAATGACCCTTTAGAACATTTGCTTAGCATTTACTCACTCTCCTGACAGCCCTGCAATACTGATATTTTACTTTTTAATGCTTTTGGCTGCAGATATGGCTTAGATAAATTGTTTTTGATCTTTGTAATAGAAGAAAAAGTTAAACATGCGAAGTATATTTGCTTTTCAGAGCAAAGAAATCCAAGATCAGCATAGTGCTGCTCTCTATAGCATTTCCATGTGTATTTATTTTTGGAGGTTTTTAGCCCACTATCTGAAGTAAAGATGACAAGATTAGAACTTTAAATACCAGTTACCTGTGAGCTTCGGTTTGTGTTTTGGAATTTTTCATAGTTGTAAATATTCAAACCGAAATGTTTCTAGATGCCTTTCTTAAGTTTCAATCATGAAAGCCATAGTTTTAGGCTGACCAGCAAAGCTGAGATGTTCTATATTTTAAATTTAAAAATTTAAAAAAACCCAAAAACCCCCCAAACCAACAAACCAGGGAAAATTATTTGCTTCAAAATTTTTAGTTTCTTTCAAAAGAAAAATAATCAGTTTTAAAAATGTCTCATCTTTCCTTTACTTAGTTACTGTATTTAGAACTTCACAGAACTGCATTCAAAATAAGTTGGTACTTTACAAATAATGGTTTTTGCAGAACTGGTGTTTCACTTAAAATTAAAAATTTTGGTTTTAACGTGTAATTACCTAAAGAACTCATGCGATTTTTATATGGCTGATAAATTGTCTATGCCATCCTGTTGCTTCTTTTTAGATGGATCTAATAAGTGTTGCTTCATTCGGTGTGGAAGCTGGTGTACAAAACTTGTTTCCTCTTAGAACTTGCATTTTTCTGGTTTTTTTTAAGGAATGTTACAGATGGATAAGTCAGTGAGAAAAAAGTGGCATTTTTGGTAATACAAGAATGAATAGAAGTGAAGACCATGTCATTAAATGGTCCAGTTCATGTGAACGGTCTGATTGTTTTTCCTAGAAGTAATACAGCATAATTGCAGCCAGTTATATCTTGCAGATCAGCAGTTTATCCTTAAGAAGAGTCCTGCACTACTTCAAGAAATGATTAATGTGATCTGCCAGCTAATAATAATGGCTCGAAGCAGGGAAGGTAAGAAAAGAAACTGTATAATTAAACCCAGTAAATATGTTTCTTCATTGTGATACTTGATAAAGTCTTTGGTTCTTGTGGGAAATTTAACCTGTGATATTTAGAAATGCCTAAATGCACTTTTTGGTCTTTTTACTGTAATGAGAGAGTTCTCTATTTTGAGGATTGAAATGCTGCTGCTGCTGCCAAGCTCTGCTCTGAAGTCCTGAGTATGTGTGTCCTGCTTGTAATTTTTGCAATTAAAGTTTCTCCTTAACTGCAATTGAAAACCTTTTCTTGAAGATGTGGTTCATTTTCAGTAGCAAAGCATTCAGTATAAGACTTGTGTCCTTTCCATTTGCACTTTCACAGTTTTTTCTCTCCTCTTGTGAGTGCCTCTTGTTTTTTAGATAATTTCTTTGCCATTATTTCTTTCTATGTTGTTCATATTTCTCCATTTCAGAATGCTATGCTCTTTAGCCTGCTGTGTAGTTTTACTCTGAACTTGTAGGGGCAGGTGCTTAGCTGTAATTGCCATAGAAATTATAATTTTACTGAAATACAATATTTAAGCTTTTTTCTTTTCACTGTAAAAAGGCAATTACTCAGAAGGTGGTTCTTTGCAGTGTGAGGAAGCAAAGACTTGGATGTCATTCATTTATTGCACCAAACATAGTCAAGGCGTTTTTTTATGTCGAACTGGTGACCCTTTTTTTGCTATCGAACAGTACTTATTGGTTGATCTTTACTAGACCAAAACTCCTTTAATGACCATTGATAGCCTCCTAGTAAGAATGGTTTTGGGAAAGGTATTTCTCAGAACTATTGTAAGTGGTGCTAGAAATTGTGCTTCATAACAAAATAAAGTGTGAGAGGGGATATATGCAGATAAAGATGTTGTGTACTAGCTTAGATTTATTTAATTTGGATAGTATTTTATAAAAAATACCTGAACCTCTGAGATACTGTAAAATAGTTCAAGCCTCTGAAAAATACCTTTTAAGATGGCCTGTGTATGTATTAGTCAGTTAGCAAATGGTTGTTTTCTCTTGTGCAAAATGAAACCAAAATAACACAGGCAGAAGCTTTTTTTATGCAACAGAACTGGAACTCTTTGAAAAATGAGGAACGCCTATAGTTCTTGTAAAAGCTGAAATGAGATACAGAACAGAGTGTATAATATACTTTGCAACTTAAATGACTTTCAGGTAGCTGTATTCTTCTCCTCTAGTTCTGAATATACAGAGAGATACTTTCTTAATTTGACAGTAAAATGATTATTTATAGATGTAGTGTTCTTAATAAATTGCTTTGAAGTTCCAGAAAATTTAGATTTTAGCTTAAATTAAAATTAAAAAAAGGAAACAGTATTTTGAAATACAGTGGTGTAAACTAATTTTCCATTAGCATGTGAAATGGTTATTTATAAACCAAATCTGAACAACCTCTACTACTAACAATTTCCAGAGATTATCTCTTCCAGCCTCAAATAATTTTGTGAAAGCAGAAGAGAATTTATAGCTGTCATTATGTACAGTAGAAATTACTTCCCTAGATTTGGAAAAAAAGTGGGTATGTATCATAGGTATAGTTGGGGAGTTGTGTGGTATTTCTCTAACAGCTTTTCTCAAAAATATTTTCCGGAGTTTGAAAGTGGCAGTACCCAGAAATTTGTACCAAACGACCCAGTATTTCCTCTTGCTTCCATGCCAGTGCTCTCAGCACATGGTATTAAAGAGAGGGTGGTACCCAACAGTTGCCCATTAACAGCCAACAATAATGAAACTGGGGATTTCAAGGTAAACAGTTTCAGAATTTTGGTCTTTAGTCTAAAGTGAAGACCACTGCTTTTACTACTTACTGCTTAGCAAATGTAATGCATTGACCCTGTTTTTGATGACTGTGCATGTAGAGAGTACTGTCTCGCCCTGGGAAACAGCTGGAAATTGTGAAGTCAGCATTGGTTTGGTTTTGTGTTATGTTTTTTTAAGATGAATGAAATTGAAGTTAGGTGTTGAAAATTTTGAGAGATTGCTTTGTTCAAGTTTGTATTTGTCACCATAATTTTAAGTGGCTTAAAACTTAACTGCAGTTGGTTTTGGGGTTAATTTTCACTTAAATCAACCTTGACACAGTACATAAAATGATCACATGCTATAATGAGTCGTAGATTTTCAGCAGTCCTGATCTGTGAAAGTACAAAGGTGGTGGCATGTGTTAATACTATCTGAAGAAATATTTTGGGGACAAATTGTACTTTGTGAAACTGAAATTGATGGTGGGATGAGAAGTCTCATTTTGTGCTGCATTCATGCCTTTCAGATATTCTGGAATATTTTTGTTATTATTGATGCCATGATGATTTTTTTTGCCTTTTCTTTTAAACCGCTTTTATACCTTTTTGCAACTTCCATATTCTTAGTTAGCCTTAGTTATTCTTAGCTAGCCTATTCTTTTTTAGCCTACATTCTTGGACTTGTTTGTCAAGCTAAGAGACTAAACATTTTAGAAGCTTCGTCATTAAGAATCAAAATGCCCCCAAACACCAAGATCCTTTCCAAAACACATTTTGTAAACTAAGATAGAATCATCCAGGGGAAGGTTCCTTGGAGAGGGGGGCTCATTCGAGCCTTTCATTGGAGAATTTTTGATAGATATGCTAATGAGTAAAACCTATAATGTTAGACCAGATCTTTTGGGCGTATGCATTGCAGTGTGCGTGGAGGTGCATTTGACCTGGATGTGGTGTACCTAAAGATCCTTAAAATAAATACAAAGGTAAAATCCCTTTTTCCCTTCTAGCTGTGTTTGATTCTTGATTTTAAGACCAGGCAACAGCATCATTATAAGCTTAAAAATGTCTACAGCAATTCATGCTTACCTTGTAATCAGGTCTTTTGAAGAGAGACACTTGGGATGAATCTTCACGATCTTGGCACTTAGGTTTGCTTTGTGCCATCCCTTGCTTGCATCCATTTTTTTGTGGCAATTTAACTGATACCTGAGAACCAGCAGGTATAAATTATTTTCATGGCTTCCTTGAGATCATCCTTAAGTATGGTAAGTAGATAGGTGCCTTGCCAAGTGAAGTGTTTGCTGCCAAAAACATGGAATGGACTCCAGTAAGTGTCTCCAGAAGTTGGGTGTCAGTTCAGCTGTCCAGTCAAAGCACATTCCTTAATTCAGGTTGGAAGCTGCAGTGTAATGAAGAGGTTGTGGCTTGACCTAGGTGTATGCCAGTCCTTCACAAGCAACTAAAATTTGCATTTAAGTTTGTGATTGACTACTTTAATGTCATATGTTGGGTTTAAACTGAAACAGGGTGGTTTTAGATAAGAAATTCTTTGCTGGTGAGGGTGAGGAGGCACTGTAACAGGCTTCCCAGGGAAGCTGTGGATGCCCCATCCTTGGAAGTGTTCAGACCTGGGTTGAATGAGGCTTTGAGCAGCCTGGTCTAGTGGAGGATGTCCCTACCCAGGGCGGGGGGTTGGAACTAGATGATATTTGAGGTCAACACAAACCATTTTATGATTCTGTATTTTTGGTCAATTTTATAACCTTAGATTAAAGGTCATCTTATATTGTGCAATTTGACAATCAGAAGCTGTCAAAACAGGTACAACAATGACATTAATTTTATGGTAGGGGCATTTGGAGGATGTTAAAAGCTATGCTGTCCTCGGGTTCACTCTCAGGGAATATAAAGACCTGTGCTCTTTTCAGGAAACCAAAATAATACTTTCCAACTTTAAAATATTTTTCTACTGTCATATGGATGATGAGTCAATCCTTTAAGAAAGAGAGTATTTTCTACTCTCACTAGTGCTCTGTGGTCTCAAAGCTCTAGAGGAATTTCCTGCAAAAGACAGTTTGTCAGAGATTATTTAGGATTCTTTTATTGACTTGGTTTGCAGTATGTTTTTTTAACTTAAAAAAAATCCTGTGACTTTCCTTAGCAACAGCAACCAAGAAAATTACAGGGGAGGTGGAAGCTGGGTGAAATGGAAAGTAAATGTGGTGTTATTTGGTTGGGACATTAATCTTTTCATTACTACTGTTTCTTTAAGGGTTGAAGTTACATCTTTCTTAGTTACCAGTCTAGCCAGTTAGTTCCATTTGTGTGTTACATTTCTTTTTGCATTGCATATAATTGTACATGTCCTCCCATGTAATTTGATTTGATAGCTGATGATATTTATAGCTTGGTGTAATTAGTGAAGAAGCAGACAATTTGAAGGGGAGAGGGGCAGGTGAAGCAGAGGGAAGAGTGATCTTTCATGTGCAGTTAATATGCCCTTACAGCTGCTTAGAAATTTGCAGCAAGATATTGAGTGGTGTAAAGGAAGCAGAAAACATACTGAAGACACCAAATTCATGGGGGGTTTTTTTGGTCAAACTTCTTACCTTTACATATTTGCTCTGTTAAATGTTCTAAAATGAATTTAAACTTGCTTTTTATCAAAATGCAAGGTAAGTGTTTAGCAGTTGTAGCTTTGATATCCATTTGTTCAGGTGCAGGTTATAGGCTGTCTGCCTTCTCACCCAGGTGTCAGCAATCCTGCTTTTATCTGCATTTCTCACTGCCTTGACAGCGTGGTCAGCTGGGTCACACAGCCCTAGCAGAGTGGCCACAGTCCTTCTGACCACTGGTCTAATCAATCTCTTGAGAGATACCTCTGTGCCCCTGTTGTAGTGACCCAAATACACATATTTGCATACATATGTGGGTATATCTGTGTATGTACCCAAATATACTTGTGTTCACGCTTACATTTATGTGTTTATATGCAGGATATACCTGTAACAGTCAAGGTAGTCAAAGGCTGATTGTTTCTCAGAAAAGATTTTAAACTGTAGGAGAAAGCATAGGAATTCTTAAATGAAATGACAGCATCATAATTTGCAGGTGCCTTCCATAATACCTGTTGAAAATGGCCTTCAGTTCTTTGATGTGCAACATATAAGTTCAGAAAAAGATTTAAGTAGCTTAAGTTCCTTTCGGCTCTTTGAAGAGGATCTTATTTTTTTGCTTCTTGGTAAAGCATTGCCAGTTCTGGACTTGCAGCAGCTCTTGAGCTGCAGGGGAATACTGAAATGAGTTCTCTAAACAGGGTTTATCAGAAGTTTTATTAGAGAATGAATGGTTGTCAACATTATGTTGCAGTTTGTGTCTGCTTTGCTTTTTCATTTCTTTGCAGATGTGATGAGTATTAAATTACTATGTGGGGGGTTTTTTTGGTTTTTTTTTTCCTTTTGCTCTGTTCTGGCTAAGACTTTTTCTCCTTGTCTACCTTATAATCATTTTAATTGTGAGAGTGTAGGCTTTTTTGTACTTTAGAATATGAGAAGAATTATAGGTAATTTCTAAAAAGTCAAATAGGTGTTTGCTCAGACACCCCTTTTAACCATTAAGTTTATTTATAAAAGTCATGCATTTGGTATTTTTACAGCTCTTCTTACTGCCTTCTAACATAATATAATATGGTCTGCTTAGCCTCAATTATAAATATAGTATTTTTCTTGCATGTGATAGGCTGCTACCTAATATGTTCATTTCTCAAGATGAAAATATTACAAATAATGTATTATGTTGGAAAAGATTAATGTTTAATGATAAGCTACATTAAACGATACACTAAACACGTTATACAGACACACACATACATGAAGCATACAAATATAAGTTTGTTTTGATGCTGCATTTTTAAAACTGAATTAGAGTTTTTGTCTATAATAATTACATAGATACATTGTGCAGTTGTTGTTCCCTGAGGCAGTGTTAGATGGAAATCTCCCTTAGTGTTCAGCTGTGACATCCTGAATAGAGGGAAGAAAATGTCTGCTGGTCTGTGTGGCTGGAGTGAGAGTAAAAAGGCTGCCTAGTTAATTATACTGAACATTTTAAGATGTCTCTTTCTTTTGCTTGGTGGACTGGAAGTAAGGTTTTCTGTAATACAGGTATACACTGGAAAAGTATAAGAAGAAAAAAAAATTAAAAACTATGTGTTTTGTTTCATTCTCCCCAAGAAAGGGAGTTCCGTGCTCCATCTTTGGGATCTTTGGAAAATTGCATGAAGCTTTCCCAGATGACAGTCCAGGGACTTCAGCAGTTCAAGTGTCCCCTTTTGCAGCTGCCTCACATTGAAGAGGACAATCTTAGGAGAGTTTCCAATCATAAAAAGGTATAAAAATACAAATGATACTTGGTAACCTCTTAAAATGCTGTGTGCTACTTCTTTTACCTGTCTGTGGCTAAGTAAGCAAGGTCATGAATTAGCTAAGAGAATAAAAATAGATTTATTTTTCAGGAATTCAATACAATACTTCCTAGGTGTTCCATCTACTTTTGGTTTCTTTAAAGTCCATCTCAGTTAAGAGGTGGGAATTAAGATCAGAGATCTGGTAAGTGTAAGTAAGTGTGAAAGATCAGTCTGTGTTGACCTAACAAACAATGGGAACAATTTCTTTCTTACTACAATGTACTGTCTAGTGTTTAATATTCTTTCAGAATGTGTCTGGAATATCCTATTAGGACTTTTTTTTATGGGGATGGAGGGGGGGCTTGTTTGGCTTTACATTGTTCTTAATCTACTTTGATAGAAAATATGTTTTGGAAGCTTACACAGAGGAGTTCATAAAAGAAAAAAAATAGTCAGTTACTATGGGAAGCATTTCAGGTTTTGTGGTCCTTTGTGTGAAAGGCTGTGTCTTATACAGCCTTTGCTACCTAACAGTAGTTGGGTAAGTGTTGGTATTTGTAGACTTTAAGGATGAAAAAGAATAGTCTTGTCTGAATACCTGCATGTGTTTCTTCACTGTTTCACCAGCTGTCTTTGTATTCAAACCTGCTTGTTTGTTTGAGTCTAGTATATCTTCTGGGAATGCCTGGTTAGAAACAGCACTTCCTTCTGCTGGAAACTGTTGACTTTTCTGATAGTTCTGTTACAGTGGTTAATTTGGATCAATCTTGAAATATTCTTTTTATCTGATGGCAATTTTGTTCAGCTTTCACTACAGCCTTAAGGGGTGTTTAAATGCTTCTGTGTTAGTGAAGACTAAGAATATTTAGGTACTGCATTTTTTTAATCCCCTCTGAAGATGCTTGTTCATGAAATATTCAAGTAGTCATATCCTTTGGATAAAGTAAAAGATTCTCTTACAGGTATCATTAAAGACTTACTTTTTAAATCCAGTCTTAAACTACAGGGAACATATGAGAAAATAAGGAATTTTAGATGTATTTTTTGACATGTGCATTGTCACTAAGTAAAAAACCGAAGAATTTGGCTATGATATAATCCCACCTCTGTTTGCTATAGAAGAGGGAAGAAACCAGTTTTTTAGGCTAATTTGTACAGGATTCACGTGCACTGAGTTCTTCAAAAATACAGTGCCCTAGACTGGCAGTATGATCAGTCTTCCTGGATGCATGAAATTGTTTTTAATAAAGTACATGCGTTTATAATGCTGAGGTAATCAAGTATTCAAATCTGTGCTTGTTTTACCCTTTTAGCTCTGCTCTGCAAATCTTAAAAGAAGTGGATTTAGATTTGTTTGCAGTTCAGTACAAAAAATCCCTAAACTTGTATTTGGTTGTTTCTGCTAATGTAAATCTCAAAGCACTGAAGTACTCTATCTAAATAAAAACCCTATTAGGAAGATTTCTTGGCTCAACTTCCTGGAAAACCTGGCTGAAATAACAATTTTATAAGAAACTATAAAGTGCCATTTCTAAGGGGTGACATACTAAGGAACACATCAATGTTCAAAGCAGTGCTGTTGAGTAGGTTTGAGTGTGACTTCTTTGGTTTATTGTTTCTCAAAACATATGCTTGCTGGTTTCCCAAAGCTGGGGTTTTTAATAACAAATGTAATGGTATGTATGTATTAGTAACATGTGGGGACACCAGTGATGTATTATCAAGAGTATATTTGTGGACTGTGTTCTGTGCTACCACGTGGCTTCCTTTCTTCTTTTTTTATTTCAGTATAAAATCAAAACTATTCAGGATTTGGTGAGTTTGAAAGGCTCAGATCGTCGCAATTTATTGCACTTCCTAGAAGATAAGAAATATGAAGAAGTTATGGCTGTCCTTGGCAGCTTTCCATATGTCACTATGGATATAAAACCACAGGGTGAGTGGGAAGTCCTTTTGTTCTGTGTATGTCACTCTTCTGACATATTGATAGTCTTCTGGCATTAAGCTTTTGGAGGATGTTGAAACACAACTCATTGCTATTTATGTATTTATGTGACCTGGAAATTACATACTTCTTTGGAGTGGTGCATTCTCGTACATGAGAGTTATAGTCTGAGGAGATAAAGTACTTTGAAACATCCCATGGATTCCCAAGCCAGCAGTAGTTTCTCATACAGGAGCCTATCTGATATTTCATCTTTTAATTTTAATATTTCACGAGCAATGTGGAATTTTTGTTCAAATACCACTTTTATTAGCTATCTTAAACAGTTATGCTTATTCTAGAATCTACGCTCAGCTTTCTCCAGCGTGTAGAGTCCTTTGTGAGATTTTTGAGTTGGAGACCCTGATGACTAAATATTCATGGGTTCCTTTGTGATAATCCTTGTATAGTTTTTATATCTGGCAGAATTTGTTGGAGCTATGCTCAGCTACCTTTTGTGTGCACCATTTCAATGAGTGCATAATGCTCTCCCTCTCTGAAGATTAGGTATATTGTTGAGCAGTTCCTGTTAGACAGCCTTGCAGTGGGAAGTGAATTGGTTCTGTGGTCTCCTTTTGTAGAAGAACAGTGCTAGTAAATGTGTGGTATTTGAAAGGTTGTTCTAGTTGTTGTTTCTAGTTTATATTGTCATTGTGATAGCAATGATCGCATTCAAAATGTGATATGCTTTGTTTGGGTAGCCTGATTGTAATTTGGCTTATGTGTAGTCCCCTGTGAGATGCAAGTGTTAGAGGAAATATCTGTTAAGGAAGCAAATGTCTGCTAATCTTGGTGTTTCTGAATGTTGTTTGTGTTGTTTTTGGTGTTTGTTTTTTAAACAAATAAACAGAGGACTTTGTTATTGTGGCATAGGATTGTATACAGTCTTGTTAATCTCCTTAAAATTCAGTCTTGGAGTATCTCCCCATATTTTGGCAAACAACTATTTCCTGCCTGTAGTCTTCATTTGTCACACAGCTGCACTCAAGTGTGGTGTGGAGGATTAAACCATGCATATGCTTTTCTGTTTAGCTCAGTATTGCCATTATATAAAATATATATGTAAGACTAGTGAATAGTAAAACTGCTTTCTCAGGGAGAGACTGGAGGGGAATAAATAAAATATCTACACTGGGATATAATTCTATTCCTCTCCTACCTGAGACATTCTCCAGTTTATAGGTTGGAGGTATAAACTCCTCAGTGGCTCTCCTGTGGGGTTTGTTTGATGTTTTAGTTAAACTAATCATTGCTGTTCTTTTATTTTCCTTTGCCTTCTCCTTAAAAAATAATTAAATGCATGATTGTTAATGTGGCATTGAAATTGAGTTGTTAATCATATGAAAGTCAGGAAAATGAAAATTATTATTCCCAGAACAAATATAACAGGGTCCCTCTGGTCATGTGTGGTATTTCATGTTTCTGAAGTTTTATGCTTTAATATATAATGCACGGTATTACAGGGTTATGGTTCCCACAGCAGCTATAACTTTGAATTTTCTAACTTTCATGCAATTAAGATTTCAAACTCAATGTTGCAGTTTTATAGGTTGCTGAATTACCAGCCCTCATTCTGATAGTATATTTGAAGTTGTAAGAGACTTATTAAATAATACTTTGAGACTATTTTTTGTTAAAAGTTCTGGAATTTGAATGCTTACGTTTAGAAGTAGCAGAAGCAATGTTTAATGGAGAAAAGGCTTTAAAGAAGTCTAATGTGTTGCTTTTCTTTTTGCACTAGTTTTGGATGATGAAGACAGCAACAACATTACAGTAGGTTCTCTTGTCACTGTTCTGGTCACACTAACGAGACAGACCATGGCAGTAAGTATTAAGAATACTTGTTCTGTCATGCTAACTGCAGGTATATACTAGTAAACAGGCATTTCTGGTTGTTTTGTAAACATAACTGTAAGGTTAAGATTTGACACTGAGAACTTGTGCTCTTAATCAATCCTTATGGTTTTGTTTCTGAATGAGAAAGCTTTCCTGGAATAAAACCGAAGTTCAGTCTGACCCATTGCAGTTGTCTAGGGAACAGTAAAAGAATATGGCAAGTGATACTTCTCTGAGGTTTGTAAACAACAGGAAAAGAGACATTCAGAAACTTGGTTCTTGAACTAAAATAAAATATTCACACAAGTCCTCAGGACAGTGTTTGATTTCACTTTATGTAGGCTCTTAATGTTACAAATCTCTTGGGTGTTTTAGACACTTTGATGAAAGAAACACAGTCCAGCAGAATGCAGAATATGCATAACTTAATATGAAGGAGGTACACCAGTGTCACATGAAGAAAGTAGACTGCTGAGTAGGAAACAGTGTGGCATAACCAAAACAATACTACACCCTAGTAGTTAAACTTCTGACTTGTGCTTATTTTCTAGCTTAAAATGCAGTAATGGCTTTCTTTGAACAAAAAACTTTAATACACAGAACCTAAACGAACTTTGACATGTCAAAGACGACAGTGTCAATTTTTGCATCTGTGACATAATTGTCTAAGTAAACAGAAGGTCTGAGTTACACCTCTAAGGTAAGGCACACCTATTACACACCTATTACAGGTGAGATCAGACTATTGAAGCCAGTTGAGCAGAAAGTCTGTATGTACAAGCTCCGTGTGCTCATGCTATGGTAGCTGAAGGTGCAGTAGGTAGAAAGTAAAAGCACTGTATCACTATGCTGGAATTGCAAAATGAAGGAAACTGAAAATTATGAGGATATTGAACTGTACTTACAAACTAAAATGTCTAGCAGCATATAGAAAATTCATTTAAGGTGTTTCCTGTGTGACCTCCACTGGGCAGTCTGGCATAGAAACACATGACTGTAAAACTAGAGCTTGTCTTTTATATGATGCACTTTTTTTGTGGTGGTATTTCCTATTTGCCATCTTTATATAAGACAGCTCCTTGTGACTGTTTTGTTTGTGTGGGTTTTTTTAAATGGCATATAGTATATTTTGAAGAAAGAAATGCATTAAAAATTCCATTTACGTAGAGATGTTCTATTCTACAGAATCCTAACATTGTGTTGTGTCTTAACGTTTCACATTTCTGGTTTGATTTGTTGTTCTGTGTCCCTGAGTAGCAGAGCAGCTGTTGAAGTTTTTAATGCTCTGACAACTGGAGCAGAATTAGCATTTTACTACTGCATGCTTTTGTGATATAGGATTTCTGTGCTTTATAAAACAAGTAGATTCTTAGGAACAAGATGACATGTTGCTACTAAATTTCTTTATAGTACTAGTGATGGAAAAATTTGAGACCAAATGTTTGAAATAGTGTTTAATTTTGATCTGTTAATCCCCTGTTGTGTCTGTCACTGATAAAAGAATTTGCCATAATGAGTAAAATACTCAGACCTGATTAAGGTGATTTAGTTTGAGTTCAAATATGAAATAATGATTTGCTCTTTTGGTACAGAGATGCATTAGTAGTTTTCACATCTTTCTCTAACCAGGATGTGTTTGAAAAAGAACAGTCTATATGTGCAGCAGAAGAGCAACCAACAGAAGATGGGGTAAGTGAAGAGTGAATGTTCCTCTTGCTAATTAAAGAGACCTTTCTTTCACATCTTGAATTGCTAATTGTGCACTTCTCAAGTATTTTTTTCAGAAATGCCTACTGAAGTATCCTTTATGCTGTGCTTTCTAATTTTGGTTCTCAGTTTAAAATGCTTAAAGTACAGTTGAATGACTGAAATTTTATGAACAGAATAAATATTTTAATACTACTTTCCTGCAGCAAGGAGATGCCAGCAAAGTTAAGAGCAAAGGATGGCAACAAAAGAATAAAGGAACCAAGAAAGCTTCCAAATCAAAGAAGAAGAAGCCATTGAAAAAGAAACCTGTGCCACCTTCATTACAACCACTAAAACAGCAGAAGCAAAAACAAGCTAATGGGGTAGCTCATAGATTCAATGATGTTTATAATTTTATTCAGTTTATCACTTATAATCTGATGGGGAGTTTTGTATCTGTCTCTTACATTTCAGTTTATGCTTTTGTGAAGTGTATCTTCTAAAAGAGCATTTGTTTTCTTTACATTTAAAAATTACTGGTGAAGTAATCAGGGAACCACTATGGTAACGTTTGCAGTGACCTGCTGAAAATTGCTCAACTATTTTAGAATTTGGCTTTATAGTCCCTTCTTACTTCTTGTTATGCTGCCTTCTGGGAGGTGAATTGTTCTCTAAGTTCTGTTTTTTCTTTAAAGATAAAAACTGATATGAGACTTTCTTGTGATAAATTAAGTATCTTTAGTAACTTTATGCTCCCCCTGTATGATGTTTTCTCCACCTCATGAGTTGTGTCGTAGGTACTTTCTTAAGATCTCTGTGATTTTTTTAAGACTTTATGAAATGCAGTCCCAGCGTTGTAGAATGATTTGGGTTGAAAGATCATTAGTTAATTAGTTAAAGATCATTTAGTTCCAGCCCCTCTGCTGTGGCCAGGGGTGCCACTCACTAGATCAGTTTGCCCAGAGCCCCATCCAGTCTGACCTTGAACACTTGCAGGGATGGGACATCCAATCTGGGAATCAAATACTGGTTTTTCCTATTCCTGTTGCAAGTGCAGTATGGAGAAGGCAAGTTGCTTCCTTCTTCTTCTTAGCAAATGAGGTGAAAAGGATTAATCTGAACTGCAGACATAACTCTGTGACACTAGAAGAGCGTAGATGGTGCGACCTTAAGGCAGGTGCTGTGAATTCTGTGTACTACAGTAATGGAGACAAACTAAGTTAGAGGTGTTGGGTTTTTTTTTTTCTTTCCCATTAGGAAGTTGTTGTGAAGGAAGAGGAGGAGGAGGTCTCTGACAAAGGAAGTGAATCTGAAGAAGAAGAAGCAAACAGGGACTCTCAAAGCGAAAAAGATGATGGAAGTGACAGAGACTCTGACAGAGAACAAGATGAGAAGCAAAACAAAGATGATGAAGCTGTAAGCCTTACTTTTTCTTGAAGGGTAATGTTGCCTCTGGGGTTGAGAGAAAATGCATTTTAATCCTCTAGCATCCCCTCAGGCTAGGCAACACTAGGATGAAGGAGTAATAGTAGTTCTCCAGAGGTTTTCAGACCTCATTCTGGTATAAGAGCTTTGTCATTGCAAGTTTGTTTCAGAGTGAGTAGTGAAGATTTTTGCAGCATAGTCAGAAAACTTAGAAATGACATGAGAAAAATGGCTAAACTTCAGGAGAAAACTGCAATATTTCTTTCAGCTTAATTTGATTACTAGCTGCTGCAGATTTGTGAATTAAAATATCTCCCTTGAAATGTGTTCTTTACTGACAGTGGCTTTTGCATGCTGCATAGTGCATACTAAGCATGCAGTAGTTGGACAAACTGTTTGCACAGGTGCTTACTAAACTTTAGTAACTGTCACGTTAGTTGTTTGAAACCATAATAGTAATTGAGAGTGATACACTTTGGTGGTAGATGATTTCTGTACCACAGGTCTTTCAGTACAAGACTTGAGTGACAGCTGAATGGCCCATACAGGGTGAGATTAAGCTCCTGATGGGAAAGGAATCATCAAACTTGTAATTAGGACTCTTGTGGCTGAGATAGAGAATGTTTATAGGTAGTGCTGCAGAACTGAGTTTTGAAGAATGTGTGCGAGCCCCACGGATCTGCTTTTTCCCTTTATAATGTTTAGTATTGCACAAGAACTTGTCACATGTACCATTTTCATGGACCATTTTCTGTCTTTTTAATGCAAAAAATGGTTAGTGCTCAGTAATTCTTTAACCTTATCTTTGACAGGAGTGGCAAGAATTACAGCAAAGTATACAGAGAAAGGAACGAGCCCTTCTTGAAACGAAGTCAAAGATAACACATCCTGTTTACAGTCTTTTTTTTCCTGAGGTCAGTAATAAAAAATATCACAGTTGTGAAACATTAAAATTAATAATAATATAAATTAATTGATCTTTTTGTATTTTTACTGTAAATATTGGGCTTTTTAAAAAGCTTCGTGCTTGGAAAAAAGATCAAGTATTAATTTTATAAAGTCTTAACTTATAAAATTAAATACTTTCAGATACTTTTCTAAAACCTTTTTCTTCGTTATTCTTTCTACCCAGTTCCCAGAGGCTTGCAAACCTGTATAAAACCTAAGGTGAAATGTTGGGGGGTTTCTAACTCTATATCTAACTGCAAGTGCCTGTGACTAGGGGAGGTCCTGACCCCTCCTGTGTTAAACTGTGGAACAGTCTTTCCTAAAGAGCTCAAAAAGATAAGTTCAAGTGTGGATGAATATCAGTGGAAGGGATATATTTGAGAGTGGTGACTCAGGATAGGCTGAGGTATGTTTACAGAAGCCTCTGGTGTTGAAAGTATGTTCTGATATATCAGTTTTTACTTGCACTAACAGCTAGCCACTCAGTAGTTGTCTGAGAACCCTGTAACAGCAGTGGAACCTTGAAAAAAATGGGATTTTTCCAAGTGGAGGGTTTGTGTTCTGAGCAAATAAGTTAGGTCCTTGGGGGTGACCAGATTGGAACCAGGAGGAGGGAGTATTTGGCCATGTTTTCTTTCCTGGCCAATGGTTCAGTGGTTTCCTTTGCTTCCTTGCAGTCTGACTAAGGAACTAATGTAGGATCTCTTCTCTGTTGTTGTGCTATCTCCAATAATGGGGGTGGGATGCAAGGCTTGTTCTTCCTCTTGTGGTTTAAAGAAGACAACTAAGATGGGGAAGAAGAGTAAAGCATGAATTATGAAGGAAGATACTGTGTATATTTGCTCCTTCTTCTCAATCCCCAGGGCTCTTTATGTCTATACCTCGTACAGCTTGTTGCATGTGCAAACATACTCCACTGTCCACATGCTTGTGATCACATTGTTTGTGCTGGTTTTACCTGCTAGCAGCATTAAAAAGCAAATTGTGGGAAGCAAGACTTGGTGCTAAGGACCCAGAGAAGACAGAGGGCAAATAACTTGTCTTCCTGAAGGCCTTAGCTGACACCTTGTTTTGTAATGGCTGCACTTAAAGCTGTATTTTCCTGACAGGTGCACTCCCATCTCTCAGTACAGCTTCTAGCAGTACACCAGCATAACATGAAAAGGGGTACTGGCATTCTGCTCTTCTGACTGCCTTAGATCATGTCACATGTGCTGCAGTGTCTTAATACCTCCTTGCTGCGAAGGCAGCTGGCTTTGGTCATCAGTTGAAGCTCACAGTCAGTGCCATGCCCAGTGCCTCAGGGGTGCTGACTATTTGTACTTCTCTTTTACTGAAGTAAGGGTCCCTTCAGAGACTTTGTGTACTTTACTCTGTATAAAGCTGCATAAGCTTCAGCTGTGTGTAACCAAGCTACATATGGGTTTTATGATAAAACCTAAATACAGCTTGCTGCTAAAAAGAAATCTAGGGCTGATCTGAATGCTTGAACTTGAAAGATAAACACATATCCTCTCGTGGTACTGCAGCTGTAAATGGTCCAACTTTTCTTCACTGATTTCGTGAAAGTTGAATGCAGCTGTACTTCATGCTGTAGCTGGGGTTGGAGCATGTTCAGATAGAGTTGATCTGCAACATCTGAAGAACAAAATCCATTGTAGTCTGGTTTGGTTTTTTTCCATCTGTTATTTAGAGTATTATTTGTACTGTGGTCATGGCCAGTTCAGAGATACAAAATTAGAGATAAAATGCTGTATTCCAGAATTTACAGATGTTTGAGTGTAGCTGAGCATAATATACCTGTTCTCAGGAGGCAGCCTTAAGGCTGTTTCATCCAAATTTTGGGGCAGTTGATTGCTCTGCCAGAGATGTGTCTTTAATCTATGCAGGTTCCTAAATAATTATCTTCTGCTCCTGCATCCATGGATCCAGAAACTGCACAGATTGTAGTTTTGACATTTTTTAGGTAGAAACTGGCCTTGGTGTTCCAATTTCATGAACATACTGGTTTCCTGGCATGCCAAACCTTGCACCCATCTGTTAAAGGGCATTTTGCCCACTTGCCTGTTAGTTTGCCAGATTCTTACAGGCATAAACTTTAAATTCCACCCAATAAGCAAGAGGAAAATGACAGTCCTGCCCAATTGTCCTTTCTGTAAAAAAGTGATGGCACTTCGGGGCAGGAGCTTTACTTCCAAAGAGTTAACTCTATAGTGTCCTTTGAGCATTAGATCAATGATTGTCATTTGCACTGGTATTGCTTCCCCACTTGGCTGTTATTTTTGCTAGTTTTTGTGAAAAGCCACTTGATGGTTTTGATCTTTGTCTGTTTCCATCACTCTCAAGGGCAAGGAATTTTTTTTTTTTGTAAGAACAATGTATAGTAAGTCAGCACAGTGTTTTGGTAAAATCAGAAATAACATACTGATACAACTGCAGGTCCTTTTTATTATGGTCACAGTCCTTATAGGCTCAAAATGGTGATTAGACATTTCTGTGGTGGATCTTGCTTCTGTAACTCTTGTTCATCTGTACTATTTATACTGTTCATCTTTTATTCCTAGAGGCCTCTTGGCTAGGAAATAAACACTTCGACTGCATAAGAGTCTTCTTTGCTACAGCTGTCAAGAAGATTGACAATATATTTACTGTTGAAACTTAAAGATAAAATAACTTATGCCTTGTAATCACATGGGATGGTTTTTCCTAAAGAAAATCACTTGGAATAGTTGTAAGAAGGATTTTGAATTCTACACATTCTGGTCCTAAATAGTACATGAATAGGTTTTTGTCCTGTTCCCTGTGCCTGTTCCAAAATCACAAGGGAATGCTGTTGCTTCACTGTGATGCTTTTGCTTTTGTACACTTCAAAATGGGCATTTAACATGTTGAGTTAATTTTACATTTCTCTGTCGTGGGACTCAGGAGTGCTGATTGGTGTTTTTAGTTGTTGGTGTGAGTGCTTTGCTGTTGTAAATAGTTGAATATTTCAGTGAGATTGTGATAGTTAGTGTAACAATTAGTCACTTCAAAGGAAAAAAGAAGCTAATTTGGCTTTTAAAATTTTTAAACATGCATAATTTAAATCTCGGATTACCAAACACTGGCTTCTGAAGTGTTAAAAAAAATCTAAAACTACTGAACTTTTAACTCTTCCAGCAGAGACAAAAATTCTTCAAATTCTACATATTAACAGCATTTGCTTCCCAACTGTGGAATTTAGAAGTTGCTTACTGTTGGTGTTAAAAGTCCACTGCATCATTTCATTTAATCCTTCTGATGCTGTTAGATTAAAAATGAAACAAAACAACCACTTTTTATGTGGGACACTGAAGCAACTGCCTGATTATTTTTGGTGTAAATGTATAAAAATTGGCTCCCAGGTTTGGAGCTTTGACTTGAATAAGATGCACTTTTTAGGGCTCCAGTCTGTTACAAACATGATGAGTTACCAAACCGTCAGGGGTGGATAAAAGTTGGTTTGGAACACAATTCAGCATTTGGATTGCTGGGTTTCCTGTGTATTCCCCTTTTTCCCCTGAAGGGTAAGATTTTGCTGTTGTGACTATTACCTATCTACTAAAATACTTCTTCATAACCATGTAGAAGTCTTCCCCCTTGTCCCTCACTATTCTCACTTGTTTTAAAAAAAAGGCTTAAGGAGGTTTAGGAACAGGAACTTGCTTTGCAGTACTAAACTATTTTTCTTACAATAAAAAGGTTTCAGCTTCTGTTAAAACAAAGTGGATTTTGCCTAAAAGGAATGCCAGGGGGTTAACGAAAAAGGTGTAGCATTTAAATGAAGAATAGTTGATGTTAAAGAATTGTCTTTACCATTTGAGAATGGTTGTGTCTGTGCTGCACCACAATCTTAAAATTCTTACTCCAGTTGAAGGAAAAAAAACCCTATTTTTGTACAGTGTTGCTGTCTTGTATGAAGGACCACACTAATTTAATTTAATTTAGGAACTCTGCTTTAGCATCTGCAATGGCAAAACCTTGAGACCTGTAGCTATTTGGAAACCTGTGTGTGATAGGGAACAGTTGTTGGGCATCCTTTACAACTATAAATCAGTATTGACTGATACTGAGTTGCTTCCTTGAAGTAAAATCTCAGTGTGTTCAAATGTCATTTCAATTTTTGGAGGGGGGAGCAGTGGGACAGGGCACACTTGCCTGAAAAACACTTTTCTGCGAAGAGTTCTTTATCTGTCTTTACACTTTCCTTGCTTTATGTGCTCAGCTTTTTATCCAGGTTGGATTTCTGTTGAAGGACCTAAGGTTGTTTTATATTGCATGAAGTTGCTCATTAATCCTCAGTGGACACAATTCTTCAGGATGGTTCCATGTCCCACACAGTAACTTAAGTTGAATACATGGAATGAAGCCTTTGGAGACCAGCAGTCACTTGTGATAACCTGTTTGCTTTCAGTGTGCAGTATACACCATGTATTTTATTCATGCACATCCAAGAGTTTAAAAAAGCCACCAGACACAAACCTTTCCTTTCTGTCTGTATTACAAAGACCAGTGAATCCTAATTACTTGTTAAAAAGTGTAGGGGCATCTTTTTCTGTGACTTCAATAATCCTGGTGGTTTTTTACTTTTGTTTTTTTTTTCCCTTTATGAAAGGAAAAGCAAGAATGGTGGTGGCTGTATATTGCAGATCGGAAGGAGCAGATGTTAATATGTATGCCATATCACGTTTGTACACTAAAAGATAAAGAAGAGGTAAAGTACTTGGAGAGTTTTCTTTTTGAGGTATTACAAAACTCTGTTGAAGTGTCTATGGTATGCAAATACATGTAGATTTTAATTCTTTTTATACTTACCTCTTAAGATGGAAAATAAATTTTATTCTGCTGATAAAAGTAGAGAAGTGCCTTTTAACTGTGAAAATTGATAGTGGAGAAAGAAAAAGCAATTTAAGACAACTTTGAAGTTGTCTTAAATCTGTTGGCTTTTTTTCCCCCTGATATCAAAACATGATGAAAACCAGTATTCATACACAGTGAAATTCCTGAATTTATTCAAGTCCTTAGAAATATTAAGTGTTCTCTTTCTGTACAGCAGAGACTGTGACAAATTAATTAGCTTTGGCTCTTATGGACTTTACTGAACCTGTAACCTTTGGCAGTGTTCTTTGTGCTACTTTTCTGAAAAATTAGGACGTAATGTATTTGTTCTTCCAAACTAGATATTATGTTGAATTTCAAATAACAGCAGAGTTAAGATAATACTTTTAGCAGACTAAATATTTTAACTTGTTTGGGTTTTTGAGGTTTAGCATACAGCACGGTGAAATTGTTTACTTAATGTACTTACTTGGCCTAATTCAGAAAATAAAGCAATGATTGAGTGACTCAGTGATTATTCAGCTTTTGTGGGAGGTGTTGTGTCTGGGTATTGTGACTCTGTTCTGCAGGTGTTTTATTACATAGAGATATTCAAAGAAGTGTCCCTAGTAAGAAACAAAACCTTTCTATTATTCTGTAGTAGTGTTAATTGTTCATTGGAGGACTCAGGTACTTGTTTCAGTGTGTCATTTGAAAGCAGTAAGAACTTAACGGTGTGGAATCTCTTTTGTAGGTAGAGCTGAAGTTCCCAGCACCAGGCAAGCCTGGAAACTATCAGTACACAGTTTATTTAAGATCGGATTCATATATGGGATTGGACCAGATTAAACCATTGAAGGTGATGTTTGACTGTGTTATATGTTTGTATTACATTGAAAACTACTTCAAATGGTTATAACAGCACCAGAAGTCCTGTTTGTAAGAATGAACCTGTCCTAATTTTAAAACAAGTGGGAAGGATGGACTTGCAAGTGGTTTCTGCCTAATGTCAGTAGTGGTAGTTTTATTATGGATTAAACGGGACTAAAATTTGTGATGCTTTCCCGTGTGTGTGTATTTTAATTCATGTTTTTCTAATGTTTATTCAGTTTCTGCAGTATGGTTGGCTGTGGCTTTTTATACCTTGAGGTTTGCCTTGCTATTTCCCTGCCTTTCCTTAGTCCTAGATTCATCCAGTTAATGGGAAAAATCTGGGATGCCTTATTTCTGGAAGCAGTTCTTGGTTTTGTTTTTGGTTTGGGGATTAGGATGAGATTTGTTTTGTTATTTGGTTGGTTTTTGTAACTGTGCTTTTGTGGTTTGCTTGTTTGTTTTGGGTGTGTGGATTTGTTTGTTTTCCCAAATTGCTGTTTATTGTCTGTAACCTATTTTTCCCCTCTCTTCTTTTTCCTTATCCAATTCCAGCTGGAAGTTCACGAAGCAAAACCAGTGCCAGAAAATCACCCACAATGGGATACAGCAATAGAAGGTGATGAGGACCAGGAAGACAGTGAGGGCTTTGAAGACAGTTTTGAGGAGGAAGAGGAAGAGGAGGAAGATGATGATTAAACATACTATTGATTGACTACAATATCTGCACACACTGCAAGCTCTCGGTCTGACTGTGGAACTTGTACAATTAACCAAGAAACACAGTACAGAAGCTTTGAGAAGGCTGAGTTTAAATTTTCTTTACCAATTAAGAGTGCATTATGTAACTTCTCAGTGGAGGTGAAACAAATCTGTTATCGTTGATACACCTTGGAATATGCTTATGGCTCATTATAGCCTTCAAAGTGCAGGATGGTGCATTTGTTTCAATTGAAAATAAAAGCTTTTTTATTATAAATGTCCGAAAGTGTGGGCTATGTATTGTCTGATCAGTTTAGGGTCCAATTTAAATAAAAGGTACTATTAGCTAGGAGCAAACTTTCAATCAATTTTTCTGCATTAGGAATTTATTTTAGAAAATGTTTTGGTGTATTTAACATTACAAATCTCTGTTGATTGAAACAACATTTGCTCAACTTTCAGACATGATTGGTTCTGTGGTATTCATTAACTATTTTGCTGTGATACTGCTCACATCATTCATAGCTTTAAGAATCTGTTTTACTTAACTTGATCATTACAAATTGGCATCATACCCATTGCCACATTCCATATATTCTGGAGGGCTGCTTTTTTAGGACTGTTGCCTTTTTATGCCCGAGATTATAACGGAAATCATAAACTTTCTTGACTCTGCCATAGGATACTTATTAATGGCTTAAAACATTTTTAAGCCTTTATTTCATCAGATCAGCAGGAGATCTGAGTCTTTTGATAAACAGAATGTCTGTAAGTAATTTTGGGACCACATGTTGTGTAAGTTAGGGGCTTTTGTGTAATACCTTTATAAAAGGTACATGCTGAAAGCCGAAGTATATTCTTAATTCTGAATCTACCTGACATGGTCAGAAACATTTTAAGGGTAAAATACAACATGCAGAGAGGGCATGTTTTGTATCAATTTTGAATTCCCATCAATAAACTGGACAATTTGATGGCTGTTTGTATTTGTAATAGCGTGCATCTTTGTCTGAAGTTGTTGGTTTGTTTTTTTTTTCTACCCCAGTCTTCTGCAAGGTTGTAAACAAGACAGTGATTCTGTTCCTACTCCTGTTAAAGAAAAAAAAATCAAGTCTAAGAGAATAAATTCAGGGAGGAGAGCATCAGGGCTATTAGTGTATTCTGTGAGACTTGACAAAAGCCATGGATGGATTCTTCCTTTTCTTCCTCTCAAGATGACGTTACATTTCTATAGTTCAGAAATACTTACGAGTGTTCTGCAAGTAGGAATAGATGTATTTCTGTTCCTCTGTATTGAACTATGAAAAGACAATGCTGTAAAATGTGACAAATTCTCATGCAGGAAAACTTCCATCCTATAGAAATTGCCCAAAGCCAGAATAGGTGCACACTAATTTGTGACCTTGTTTGTTAGAAAGGGTTGTCACTTAAAGTGCAAATCTATATTGTTATATTCTTTGTAATTACAATAGATGCAAATAAAATTTGAAGATGTTCTAATAGGGTTATGGTATCTTTCAAAGTACTTCTGAAGTGCATATTGTGCAGAAAAAAAACCTTGTAAACCATAAGCAGTGTCAGGTGTTCAAACTCAAAAATGAAGGCTAGGTTTAAATTAAATGGCATGTACACTTGATGCCTTTTAACTCCAGTTTCAACTTGCAAAATACAGTAGAGAAATAACAACACAAAAGCTCTAGTTACATTCTGTAGGCTTTTGAGCCAAATACTGCACTGGTGAGAGAAATGATAATAAAGAGTCTGGTGACTCTTTCTAAAGCAAGTAGGCAAATTGAATGCTAAGATGACATTGTTCTGCCAGAACAACTCATAGTGAAAGTCTGCAGTAGTTAAAAGTAGGGCAGTGGTGATAGTCAGGAGGTAAAATTGATAATTAGAGTATTCTGGATGGGTTGGGCTTGTGCTCTGACCACTGATCCCTAAATTTTGCTGTTAACAGTCAAGGTGTATACTGGCAAGATGTGAATGCATTGAAATGATTTAAAAAAAAAAAATCATGTCCCTGGTCCGAATACTGAACTGGTTTCTTGTTGAAGATTGAAGGTGACAGCTGGGATAACACTTTAAGTCTGCAAACCAGGGATATTTCTATTGAGCCAACAAAGGCTAAATTGAATACTTCAAAGGTTTGTCTCTTGTAAAATAATGTCTCTTAGTAAAATAATATGAGGAGAAAAATTGTGGCTGTATTGGAAATCTTGATAATGTGAGAAAGGCATGCTGATACTTTTTCTCGTGGAAATACCAGCTCTGTAGTTATGCTTGGTTTTACAACACCTCCCACAATAGATGCAGAATCAGGCCACGGTGGTCTTGAAGAGCTTCACACATTTGAAACAACTCAACTGTGGCTGCCTAGTGTTATTGAGTTGTTGGTCTTCTGTTGCATGGTATGCCCATTAATAACTATTTTTTATTAACAATATGCATGGTCATTCAAACATTGATCAACTGCCTCCTGAATAACATGGACCAGGATGGGTAAAACTTTACAGGAAGAAGCAGCATTTTGCACTTGCTGTTGTATAAGCCTCACTTTTTGATAGCATTTAGGAATCAATTTAGCCAATTTTCTACCTAAGTCTTCTGAACCTCTGGGCTGGTAAGTGGAGACCAAAAACAAAGTTCTGGAAATAAAAGCTGCTTTCCTACTGCACTCCCTGTGCAGTAGTGACCCAAGCATAACTGGGAAGCAGCTACTGCTCCTTCAGCCTGAACAGATTTGTTTCTGCCCTTCTGCTGTCGTGTTCCTTTTAGTAGCCCCTTCTTCTAGGCTAGAGGAGGCAACTGCAGGCCCCAGTTGTCCTCCCAAACCAGAGGTGCTGCAAATACCTTCAGGGCTTGTAGCACTTCCAAGGGGTAAAAATGGGGCTTGGCTGGGGCAGCGAGGAGGGTGATGCAGTGCAACCGGCCCTGCTCCTCCTGGCCCAGCTCAAGGATGGGTGCAGGGTGCTGTGACTGCAGCTAGTAGAGGAAGGCACCAGGAATTAGATTTAGGGCTGATAAAATGCTGCTTGTTGAAGTAGGTAAGTGTAGCTAAAAGAAGTTATAAAAATGAGATTTTTCTCGTGGGTGTTTTGTGGAATATGATTTAAACTTCTGCCTCCCCCTCCCACCAAACGTTGACAATGGTTGATTGATAGTAAATTAAGTAGTTAAATAACTGGCAAGTTAACCCTTGAGCTGTAGTGGAAGAGAAGGTGCGTTTCTCAAGGAGCAGGCGCAGTTCCCGGCCGCGCTCAGCAGGGGGAGGCCGGGGCATGGATTTCTTCAAGAAACCCAAGGATTTTTCCAGGGGATACCTATCGTAATTTGAGCTGTAGGTTTAGTTTTGTGCTCCCCCTGTCTGGAGGGGAAGAGGGCTTAAATGGAAGTTTCTTTGATCTATTTTTTTTTCTTTTCAATGAACTATTGTTACACAGGGACTCTCCCCCGACCCCCCGATTTCTATCTGTTTTCTGTGATTTATTTTCCCCCAACTCCCTTGCTGACCATTTAAAACCTGCTGAAGGTAACCCATTTTAATATTGGAATTATTATATTATTGTTACTAAATTATTTTTAAATACAAACCTGAGGAAGGCAGAGCGTCCTTTCTTAGCTGTGATTGGGGTGTGAACGAGTCCGTTTTGAGCTTTAAACATTGCTTTGCATTAGTTTTTGGGAAAGTGTGTGAGTAAGATGGTCGTTGTGAAGGTATCTGCACTTCAGCTGTGTTTTAAGCTCTCCAAAGGGAGGTACATGAGGTGGTTCCACCATGGGGATGCCCCTACCCTGAAGAGCTGATTTATGGGGTACCTGGGGAGCCTCGTGGGCCCCCACAGCACGCTGTGATTGCTGGAGTTTTAAATGACATGCAGACAAACATGTAAAAATGCCCCTGGCAGCAGCATCTTTAAAATCTCTTCTCTTAGGGTTTGTTGAGGGCTTGGCAGAGCACCCAGGTGCTGGATTAAAGCAGGTTCTTGTTGGGAAGGCAGAGAAGGGGGAACTGGGTGGCTCATGCTCAGTATTGAACTCTAGCTGAGATATCAAGTTTGTTCACACTACATCTATTGATATTCATAGTTGCACCTAATTTCTTTCACGCCATGATCTTTTGTTTTAAAATGCAGTTTGAGCCAGTGCAGACACTATTGAGTTGGTAGAAATAATTTTGTACCAAAATTATTTATATATTTCATTCAGTTCAATAACAGAACTATTACTGGCAATGAAACCTATTAATAAATCTAGTTAGCACAATGGATTGTAAAGCTAATGATAATATTTTAAAGCCAAATTGCATACTCTCTACCTAGAAGTTGATTTCTAATGTATGCTGAATCAGGAAGCACTGAATAATTTTCCACCTTTCACTGTGTGTAAGCCTTCCACATATATGGTCTAACCATTAAACAGGGAAGATGTTAGATTTACATTGCATGTGTGGAATTTAACAGCACAAAGAAGACTGCATGGACCACCTTGAGTAACTGTTTTAAATTCATCCCCCTTTACTTTAAAATTGAGTGTGAGTGCTTTTCTTTTTATGCAAGCAACATAGCTAGATGCTTCATGGCATGGAGGCATTCAGGGGAGAAACCCTGGGAGAGCTGGACATCTAGTAGGTATCTCCTGCAGGGTAGTCCCTGAGCTGGAAGAGTCCCAGTGCCTCTGGGGCATTCCTGGTCCCACACGGGCCAGTGAGGATCACCCAGGCATTGCTTTTGGCTTTGCTGGGATGTGGTTATTAGGTGCTCCAAAGTCCAGGCTGGTATGAGGCCAGCTTTAACTTAAGGTAGCTGAAAATGAAATGCTGTTTTTGCTGTGAAAGGTTGTCCTGGTTTTCAGGCATGGTTTTCCTTCACTGGAGTTGTTCATGTGTATGTCACAGATACAGCATCTTTTATACCCTATAATATTGAATTCCATTAACCCACTCTGCCCTCTCTGATGGATACACACCCCAAACACAAGCAGGGATCAGAATAAGGCCATACTCACCCATATGCCAGGCTGATGCTTCCTGCAGCTGGGGAAGGGGATAGCAGTGGCAGTGAGACTTTGCCTTCCACCTCCAAGCATCCAAACTGAGATGTCCAGGTTTATTTGGGTGTCATCCTCCCATTGAGGAGACACTTGCAGAGCAGGAGGTGTGAAAGACCAGTGGTGAATTCCTTACTGGGTATTTTGTTTTTTCCTTCCCAGCACAGAACCCTTTCTCTGTGCCCAGATCACAGCTATGGAATTTGTGCTTCCTAATGTATGCATGTGCAGTAAATTAAACTCAAATTGAATGACCAATTTCCTCACTGCTGAAGCTCCATTAATTATCATGTGTAAATCACACTGGCTGAGATTAGGTTATAATGGCTGTAAAATAGACACAGACCGTGACAGGGTGGTGAGATTTGGAGGCCCAGGTGACAATCAGTTTGGTCCCTTGACATGAGACAGCTCTTACTTCCTTTTGCAGCCAGCTGTTGGTCCACCCATATGGTCCAGCTGTGCAGGTCCCTCTGGATCAATTCAGATTTTGGAGAGCCTGTTGCTGTCTTGGCCTCGTGTACAAGGCAATGGGTGTCAGCCTCCCACCACAAGGCGATTTGAGCAACCTCATTTACATCATTAGCTCTCTTTAACATCCTGGGGCAGAAGGGACTGCTGCATACAGGTACTTCTTCCTGAAGTTATGAGGATTTACTCTTTGCAGTTAACTTCCCCACATAAGGTTTTATCTTGGTTGTATCTTTTTATGGTTCCCTCCTGATGTAGATTTGTTAGGTGTATTTGATCTCTTTTTTTTTTTAACTTCTCCTTTCAATCAGGACTGAGGAGTTCATTCAGAAGATGAAAAGCTACCCCATTATATTTTACATTTGAATTCATATTTAATCTATAGTATGTACACTAAAAGTTACTGGTTATTTGAAATATGGGGATTACTATACACGGGCTCTTCATTCTTCTTCTGTGCCACCTCTCAGCAAGTTTATAAGTCTTGGAGGTGATCAGGCAGGGCAGCTGGGGCTGGACCTCGCAGTGGGGTGCAGGTGGTCTGTATCACCTGCTTGTCCCCCAGGCCATCCCCATCCTGACAACCAGTCACAGGAAGGGTCAGGCTCTTTTAGATGAGTGAAGAACCTCTTCTCCCCACTGTTGTTCTTGCCTGGTAGCCATGGAATTCGGGATAATGGCCCCCACCATGTGAAGGATTGTCTCTTGGAAAGGGGGTGTGGGATGGGGGTGGCTGAGCACTGGCACGATGATGTGTGGTGACCCTGGAGCTGGCTCTGCCAGGCACACAGCAACAGGCAGGGTGCTGCATGGAGCACTGTGGGTGCAATGAGACAAGGAGAGAGAGGGATGGGTGGCAAGGTCAGGGGCATCATCTTTGTTATGAGCTCAGTAGAAGCAGAAGGCTTAAAAGAGAAATAATTGGGATGGAAGCAGCTTAGTTTGTCCAGTCCATTGCCTCCTTGCAACATCAATGCTGACATTATCCCTGCAGAGTGTGCCTCTAACCTCTTCTTCCAAATCTGATGCCTTGAGAGGTGCCTGTGGGATGTCACTGGGGTGTCAGTGCCCAGCAGCAGCCGTGGGTCAGCTCCAGCTGCCCGCACAGCCGCGGACAGCACTGCCCAGCGCAGCATCTTCCGTGCTCGCTGCTAAAAGCCCATTAAAACACAAAATAGAGCAATATTCTTCAAACCCCACCATCTCTTAAAAGGGAAGCATGGACCTCTTGGTCGAATGTGAGCCTGGGAGACTTGCAGGAGTGAGCAATTAATCACCACGCTGCTTTGAATCTTTATGTAAGTGCTCAGTGTTAAACATTACAGCAGCACTGATGTGGAAGCTGACACCAGCCTTTGTAAGCCAGGTCTCTGTAGATGCGAGGTGGCAGGCTAGGCAATAATAAAATAGTTCAGCTTGTTAGACACAGGCAAGGCTTTTTGGTATGCACATCATGCCAGCCTCAAAAATGATGTATGTGTCAAAATAGCAGAGGAGGGAAAATAGGAGGAAAACCCTAAAATGAAGTCTTCTATTTGAAAGGTATCACTACTAAAATTAGATTAGCTTTATAATACCCACAATATGATTTCTGAAGGTTAGCATGCAAGCAATTAATCAGCCAGCTCAGAATACCACTGGGAAGTATGTTTTGGTTCTTGCGGGGGTTTCCCCTTTTTTTTCTGCTGGCAGCTGAAAAAAAGAAAAAGCCTTCTCTGGCATACAGCAGAGGTCACTTGAGGAGTTCAAATCTCCTTTGCTAGTTCAGCCAATTGCTCACCTGTGAGAGGATCCAATGAGTCTCTGCAGAGGTACATGTGGATGGAGGACAACAGAGTCTGTCCTGGGATTCTGAATTTCATGTGACTTTGGGGTGCCTTAGGGCTAAACCATACTAAAGTACTTCCCCACTGCCCAGTAAAATAAAGTCCAGATACAGATTATCCTCAGAAGCTGAGAGCTGAAATTTTGGTATATTTCTGCTCTCTGCTAGTACTATTTTTTTGTTAAAGGAAATTATTGTATGGCTAAGAGATGGTGTCCGTTTCCTTAGTGAGGCAACCATCTGTAGGCACCAGAGCTGCCTGGGCGGCTGCACAGCTACATTTCAGCCGGGCTGCAGGACAGCCCTGCTGCCTGGCTCTGCTCACAGGCATCACAGCCCTTGTGCTGGGCACCCTGTGCCTCTTCCCACCACCCACGACCCCCAGCGTGTTTATGGAGAGGGATCTCTGTATTGCCTCCTGGGGCCATGCACAATGTACCCGGAGCAGAAAATGGCCTTTGCAGCCGGTGTCGGAGGCGGTGCTTTGACATGCTGACCAAGGAGGGACACCCGTCCCATGTGCCCATCTGTCAGGTTTTTGGCAAGTGGAGCGCTGCATTTCTATTCCTAAATCCATGCTCATCGCTGATGTACCCTATTCCACCCAGGCTTCACTTCCCTCCTCCAAGAGCTGTGAAATTTGAGGCCTTGATTCAACAGGTTCTAAACTGCTCCGAGGTTCGGCTGCCGGGGAGGGTCTGCCCCTCCTCCGTTGCACAAGCAGATGCTGTGTGGGGAAGTTCCTCGACTGAGTTTGTATGCAAACAACATACAGCTCCTGACTGCTGATGGCTATCCAACTCCCTGGCAAATTAAAATCTATAAACTATGCTGGCATATGTAATTTAAAAAATAGCTATGCTATAGTATGGCTATGCATGCGTATTGACTAAAAATAGCACTTGCCAAGAGAAAAACAGAGATAATTACAGTGAATTTGGATTGCAACTGATTTTATTTTTTTATTGAATTAGGAAAAGGAGTATGCAAACATAGCTTATATAGAGACATATATCTTTACTGCTCTTTTTGCTATGGAGGAAAATAAAACCTACTGGACTTATACATTTGGTAAAATTTTATTATATGAAATTGCTGCTAATGTCTTTCTCTCTGATGAGCTTTGCTTGAAGGTGGCAGCTGAGCCCATCCTGCTCATAAGATGCAGTGCTTCTCTGGCAGGAGGCAGGAGATGGCACCATCACACCTCGTCTTTCCTGTCTCTCTGGTGTGCGAGCAAGTGTTCAGTCTGGGGAAGAACAGCTTTCCGTGTGACACGGCTGTGCAGTGGCTGCTGCGGAGGACCGTGGTGGAAGCGTGGTTTCCTCCTTGCAGGAGTCTTAATGACTACTTAATGACAGACTTTTGGGACTCAGTCCCTGGCTGGGAATGTCTTTCTTGGCCTTCAATCCCCTCAGGTGTGACAGGCATTGCCCATTAATGTTACCTGCCTACACCTTCAATGCTATTTCTTTCGGAATTTCTGTGTTAACTTGCTCCTGGAAGTGTATTTTTTGGGGGGGAGGGGGCGGGGATAACATCTGCTTTCCTGGTGCCAGACCAGTTTTCCGAGCCTAAAGGAAGGAAGGAAGCTGGAGAGGGTGTGATCCTGCCCTAACCTGAGGGGAATAAAGGTCACACAGGGGCTTGGCATGCACTGCGGCAGCTGCTGGGGAGGGAGAACACTCCTCTCCCCCATCTCCTCCGCTGAACAACAGCTCGCCATTTCTTCTCTTTCATTCACATCCTTGCAGCAAGGGCATCCCAACACCTCGGGCTTTGCATCTGTAAGTCAGGGCCAGGCACACAGGGAAGCAGAGCACAGGCATCTGTGCTGCCCTCCTGCTGAAATGGGGACTGATCAAAGAAATCCTGTGTTACCCCACACAGGAGCGGTCCGTGCTGGCCAGGGCCCCTTGCTGCAGAGCAGGGAGCTGCCGGCAGCTGCCAGGCTGTAGGTGTTTAATTGGTTAAGTGCCTGGGGAGGCTCCGGGATGGAAATGACTGTAGGAACAGCAGAGTAATCCAAGGAACAAAAACCCTCACCTGGAGGATTTTTTTAAATTACTGCTCAGACCCAGTTATCTCTAGTGCAGAAAGTGAGGCTGTTTGAGACAAATGATGTGAGAGAGATGCTCAAAGATGTGTCCATGCAGGATCATCCCTCTGCCACTTCTGCCCCTCCCCAGGAGGGTTTGCTGGGCTGCCCATAGCGTGGGGGAAGCTGCGCCCAGGTGCTGAATGGCTGATCCCCCAGGATGGCATGTACAAGGGGGAAGTGGCCCAAGGTGGGAGAGGAGAGCAGGGCTCCTAAGTATTTGCAGATAAGCAAGTTAGTGTTTTACACCCTAGCAAGCATCAATGGTAGCTCCTTGCTCTGGACCTGGAGTCTCATCACTGTTTTAGCATCACTGCTGACACTGGCCAGAGAGAGAGATGGTCCATGGGCAGTCACCTCAGTTGTACAAACAAAAATTTAACGAATTACATGTGTGTCAAGCACCTTAAACTCAGGGATGAATAAGGTTTCTTTGTTTCTTAGCTGCAGCAGGTTGCTTTGAAGCTCCAGAGTTTTGGCTACAGCTTATTTCACTTTGTTCTACCTACCCACTCTGGGTGCATGGGATTTTGCCCAGGCACTTGCCCTTTTGGTTGCAGCTCCTCTCAGGGATTTTTTGCTTGAAAGAAGCTCAGAAGGGAAGGAGAAGGCATGATTTCGGCAGTTCAAGGGATTATTTCTTTTATCACTAAGGATGCTGTGCGACTTTATTGCCTTTCTGAGCTCTTTAACACAGCAATAAACGAGCCGTTAAAATATTTTAAAATCAATAAATGTAATAAAGAACCAAGCAAATTACAAAGCTGCTCCTGATGTTTAGTGATTTGGGAAATAATCACGTCCTCAAGCGAGCAGTGAGTTGGGGTAGGGAGGTAGCTGGGTGACCTTGCAGGGGCTGCCGCGCCGGGGGTGGAGGAGGCAGAGCCGGTCCGGAGCCTGTCCCGGGGGAAAAGGGGGCTGTGGGGTGGTCAGTGGGCACGGGCTGGGCTGGGTGGGGGTCTGAGCAGGATGGGACTCCTGTCCCTCGCCACACCTTGCCCATGCTGGCTGCTGTCAGGCTTATATCTGGGGTTTCTGTTTGCCTCAGGCATGTGCTTAATTTTCAGCTCATCCTCCTGAGCTGACTGCTGGAGCGCATCTGAAGTCTCTGCGGCTTCACTCCCACGTAGCAACGAGCCTAAACAAAAGGTGACCTCCAGGACCGAGCTGGGCAGGGCGTCACTATGGGGTGCTCTGAAATCCCTGGCAGCCTGGGGATTTCTTGCTTGCCCCAGCGCTGCCGTCCCATCTCGCCTCCTTTGCTGGGCAAGTTGGAAGGAGCCGGGGTGGGAGCAGGGAGCGGTGACAGCCAGGGCAGGAGTCGCACCTCCTCTCACCGCTGTTTTCAAAGGTTCATGCGTCTAAATGACTTCTCAGCAGCTGTCCTCCCTGGAGACCCGCTTTCTTGAAAGATGATACTGCTCTTGTAATTAAGGTAATTGTTTAAATTCATTCCCTTAAACCGGACTCCATCATAACTTAACCAACTGTATCTGTGCAAACGTGGCAGGGTTGAAGAGGGTCGGGGCGGCTGTCACGGGATTGATTCATCATCCGGAAAGATTTATAGGTAAAAATCTTGTTAAACTGAAATGCCTAATAAAGATGCAGGGAAAATTCACATAGGGGGCATAACCTGGGCAGGCGGCTGCCCCAAAAGACCTGCTGATATCTTCTGTGCTGCGGTGACTGACAGGGTGAATGTCACCCCCGCAGCCAGGTGGAAAGACGCGCTCCAAGCCCCACCCCCGCCCCGATCATCTTCTGCCCAAATAGCAGGTTGGGCTGCACACACTTATGTTGTTTTGGGATATTTAATTTCCTTTCTCAGTTACCCTGAATGCTTTCTGATTTCATGGAAGTCTGAAGGTAATTGAATGTAATAGTTTAAAGAATCAAATTATTTAAATTATAAGGCAATGCTTGAAATAAAATGACAATCTGTGGGAGTTTATTCATGTTGGTGGTGGATGGAGAGCCGCAGAGTGACATGTGCCATCATGCCCAGCACAGGGCTACAGGGCTGGCTGTGCCCCGGATCACAGGCTGGGGAGGGGCAGTGGCTCAAGGCCAGGATCCAGCATGGTCCTGAGTTGGTGGCAACCCTTTGTGATACTTGTCCCTCCCTGGCAGAGCCCAGACCGTGGCCAGGTTTGTCTCCCATCCAAAATGACTTGGGCAAGAGCTGGTAGCTCAGTCCCTCTTTGAGGCTGTCTCAAGACATCTGTGGGGAGTGACAGAGATTACCCTGGGGATAAGGGCTTTTCCCCATTGCCACATGGATTGCCCTGTGTCCAAACCCTGGATGTCGGGCTGCCTCCAGACTGGTCATTAAAGCCCTGGTCCTTTGTCCCTCACCATGCCATCACCTGCCCCAAAATCTTCACTTCCATGTCAGGGGTCTGTTCCTCCTCAGAGGAGGCTGCGAGGACAAGCAGTGGAAGGAAGGGTTGAAAAATAATCAGTACAAAATAGGCAAAATACAAATATTAGGACACTGCTGAAAAGAGTGTGACTAGGATTTGCATTAAAAAAAATAATGATTTTGGAGATTGATGGTGGCCTGTGGCTCAAATAGTTGGGGAAGCAGTAACAGGAGGCAGGAGGCTGCAGCTGTGCTCTTTGCTCTGCTACTGCTTCTGTCTCTGTGCAGAGATCCGTAATATTTCTCTGCAGTGCCATCTTCATTTGAAAACCTTATGCCCAAAGAAGAAAGTGTTTCAATGGTTTTGAGGCTGGGTGACAACCAGGGCCTCACATAAACACGACCTTTTCTCCCTCCCCCTGCAACCCCACCAAATCTCCTTTTTCACTTTCATTTGGAAATGAGGCAAGAGATTATGCTGCTCAAGCACATTTCTGGTGTTTGGTAGGCAGATATACTTGGGCAGCAATTTAAAGCTCCCCTGCCTCCTGCATCCACTCTTCCTCTCGCTCCACAGTTGGGTCTGTCTCTCTGCACTTGGGAGGCTGGCATGAACCAGCTTTGTGTGGAAGGGCCAGCCGTGGGTTGAAGCCACCAGTGGGTGGCCATGGCAGTTCAGGTGGCTGTGACATTTGTGTGAACATGCCACAGGAACAGTTCCCCTCAGCTCCACCTCTGGCTCATCTCCCCTTGCCCCTCTTGGGGAGCCTGAGATCAGGGAATGAGCCTTGCAGTCGACTCCACAGCAGATGTAAACACTTCAAACCACCCCTCAACACTATCACAACCACCCTTGCTTTTAGCTGTGATTTAAGCTGCTCTCCTGACCAGCTGCATGTTTTAAACCAAAATTCAACTCTTTAAATTAAACTTTAAATTCAAGGCTGTCAAATAAGCCCTGCAAAGAGCATATTCCAAGGAACTCTGCAACCCTTCACCATGCAACATTTGCTCCCAAAGCAGTGGGGAATTGGCTGGTTTGAGGTCTGGTTTGGTTTTTGGCTGCAAAATTATACATGGCATTAATAGCAGCAGTGACGAGAAAGCAGAATTTCCAATTGCCTCCCCAGCACTTTGCTCTTGTGTTGCGTTGTATTAATATGATATTTTTTTGTGAGAGGCCACAGCTGATGCCTCTGTGCGGTGAGGTTGTGCCAGCCTGCCCGTGCTAGATGACACTGGTAACGTGGTGTGACACAAACAACAGCACTGCATGTGACGAGCCACAGCAGCAATGGATCTGCGGAGGCAATGTGCAATGACAGGGATGGCTAAGACTCATGCTCCAAATTTTAAATGGCTTACAAGAGAAGAGAGGCTTCTTAAAAGATTTTGTAGCAATTTTTAGCAATTACTAGTACTTTTCCTGGTTTATCCTATTAGGGAGCTTAAAACAGGAATTTGCATGGTGGTCCAGTTCCCTCCATTTTACTCAGGTATGGGAATCCATGAGTGCTGATCCACTGACCCTGATTTTGTCTGAAAAAAATAAAAAAAAGAGAAGGGGGAAAATGAGGGATTAGAGGTCTTTGCCAGGATGAAGGCTGGGATGAAGAGCATTTATGTGCTTTGTTACTAGCGTGTTTGTGAGCACCGCAGATTTCATACACCAGTAGAAGAAGAGAGAAAACAGTTGTTCCAATTCTGTGCTGATAAAATATTTTTTCACACAATATCTGTCAAGCTTGTAGCAATGCAAGCAAAAAAAAAAAAAACAAAAAAAGAGACTTAATGCCATCTTGTTTCTCCTGGATCTACCAAACCTCTTTTTTTTTTTCCTTTAAATGCAGAGAGTTTTTCTCTAGCCATGACTGTAAGAAACAAATAATACCACAGCCATTCTCCTGACCTTGTGCTTGCAAGGGATATTGGAATGAGCTTGAGCACCTCACCTTGTTCACAGTCACCAGTGGGCAGGTGCTTGCCCTTCTCCCCACTGGCGGGGAAGGGGACCGGCAAAACCCCAGCTCTTATTCGTACAAATAGCCCAGGATCGCTGCTTTCCTGCTTTTACTTCTCGGTGAATAAAACAGGCTTAATATTCATCTCACCTTCTGTGGTGGCAAGTCAAAAGTAACTCCCCTAAACGCCAGAAAGCCCCACTATCACAAAACCAGTGTGCAGGGACCACAAAACCAGCAGAACCAGTGGCCACGGCTGCAAGCCTGTCTGGTGAGGCATTCATGGGACTGGAAAGAAAGAGAGGTGAGGAGCACGTTTGGCTTGCCATGAATACTGAGTAACAATATATGTAAGCATGTGAAGTGGGCAGCGGGGAGCTGTGCAACACTCACAAACAACTGTGACAAACCCCTCTGCTGGGATAATTTGATCTAGTGCAGTCAATGGAGCGTGGCAGGATTATTACGACCATTATTTATCATGTGTACTACAGAATTTTTTTCTTTTTTTTTTGGTGGTAAGAGCTGCTAGTGCTGTGCTAAACAAGCAAGGGAACAACTGGTACTTTCTGTGATGAGTGACTGGAAATTCAATGAAAAGCTGCTCCTGCATTCTGCCCAAATGGCATGGCATGTCAGCCATAACCAGTATTTCTATATATTATGGGTATCTTTGCCTGGCCATACCTGTAAGATTCTCCACAGAGCCGACTTTGTGAGTTTGTGTACAGGTGCATGTGTGTGTGCATGAGCAGCACTGTATGCTCACACCCTCAGTGTCGCTGGCAGAAAGATGCCAGGCGCTATTCCCCCAATTTCCATGGAAATTATCAAAACCGAAGTGACTGGTCCTTCCCGTCCGTGGCACATCACGTAAGCTCAGCATCGGGCCAGGCTGCTGCAGGAGTGGGACAAAGGGCTGATGCTACAGTCCGGTTTCCATGGCAACAGAGGAGGGGTAGTGAGACCAGAAATGTTGCAAACACCCCTTCTTCTCGCTGCAGCCCAATGCACTGCATTGGAAACGCCAGTGCTGTTTTGAGGGGGGGAGAGGGGGCAGGAAGAGTCCAAGTGTCTTTACCTTTCAGGTTGCGGAGTTTCCAAAATAAAAAGAAATGGCAATTTTTCTTCTGAATGTAGTTGCAAAGGGAAAGGAAAGCAGCCACGCAGGCCTCGTTTTCTGCGTGTAAAATGCGTATGTTCTTTAAAAGGCAGTGGTTGGCTGCTTTTCCGGACATGATGTGGTTGAAGCTGTCATCGTAATGGAAATTCATTGCTGTAGCTATGGTAAATCGAGTTTTCTGCCTGTGCTGAATGCATTAGTCTAATGAGATGTTTGCAGCTGGAGAGCTGAGCTGCTGGAGACTTACACTGTGCTAAAAGACAGGGAGAAGATGGCTTTTGCTGGGTCCTTGTGACTGTGCTGAAAGTCCTCTGCCCTTTGGGTCCCAATGCCCAGGCTCTCTAAAGACTCTGCTCAGTGTCTTAGCCTAAGCAATAGGTAAGGGGAAAGCATGCTTCTTCTTCTGCTTCTTCTTCCTCCTCTTCTTCTTCATCATCTTCTTCTCTGCCTGGTGTTTGTCGCTCAGCCTTGTCAGAGCAGTTCTTGTTCTGCTTGTCTGTATGTGGTAACTTTGCAGCTCCTCAGCTGGAGACTCTCTTCCCCAAAGCACGTCCTTCCCGAGCCCCGGGAACAGTTCCTGTGGGGAGAGGGGCAGAGATCAGCCGCTGCTGCCGGCGTGTGCTGCGCGGCAGCGGGAGCGTGGCTCTCTGTCTGTGTGGGGGTGTGTGTGAGTTAGTGAAGACTTCTGACTACAGAGCACTCTGCATGCAGCCTGGCTTCGGGCTTTTCCAAACCTGAATCTAATTGGTCTTTTTTTTTTTGCTGCCCAGGTAAATGTCTCTTCCATTTTAAAAGCAACTTATATTGCAATATATGTAGCAGACAGCATATATCTCACATGTTCTGGGGGTTTTGTACAGTTCATAGAGCAATGAGTTTAATTATAATCTCCTCATATCTTCAAACCAGATGTTAAGGTGAATTTTTATGCCTAAGTGAAAACTGAAGGGAGCAATACTGTTTGCAGGCTGGGCTTTTTCCTTCAAGACCAACAGGCTTCTAGCTTCTGAGAGATACTGAGGAGCACACTTGAGCAGAGTTGTTTGTGTTTCTCTTTTCAGGTGTTTTAAAGCTAACTTCGAGGGAGGACGGAGCACGGGGCTGCGATGCCTGCGGGCACCAGGCTAGCCCTGCTGGTGCCTCCCTAGCCCTCAAGCCCCCGCTGCTGACCCAGCCCGCAGCCACCGTTTGCTGGCAGAGGGTGAAGCCCGGCGTGGTTCAGTGAGTAATTCCACCTTTCCGTGGCTGCTGAATGACTGTGGGGGTTGGTTTCTTTGCCTGGGGCTCATCTGACGGCAGCGGTCTGGCAGAAAGAAGTTGCTTTTGGGTTTGATGCATGCGGGGCTTGTGGCAGGAATAAAGTTAACCCGGTGAGCTGCAGAAGGAAAGTTGCTTGAATGCTCTGCTTGGAGAGGGATTGCTATTTAATCCTGGGTTTATTTCAGAGAGGCTTCTGAAGACGTTTTTTTCAAGGACAGACCAAGGGCTTTTCAAATTGAATAAAGGCACAATGGGAGAAGTAAAGCAAAGAAAGGGATGTTGTTATTTGTGGGATTGAGTCTAAAGAGTGTCTTTGTGCTACAGGAGTACTTAGAGCATCCTCCACCCCACCGTGCTGCCGGTCCCCGGGGCAGCTCTGCACACCGGGTTCAATCAGCCACTGGTGTAAATCAGCATAACTTCCCTGGCTCCAGCCTCATCTGACACCAGCTGAGGACATGGCTTGGAGATTTGCAAGTTCAGGTTTTGTAATTTTATTTAGATGAGGTGCCTCCCAGTCCTCTCCGGCTGCAGGTGACTTTGTATTTTAATTCAGATGTCACACTGATTTTCCCGATCAGGCAGAGCTCCTCTGCCCCATCATAAAAGTTAGCTGATGCACCTGTTCTTTAGATTAGAAAGACTGCTAGGGGCACAAGTTTTTCAGTGATTGAGTGGGAAAGAGGGACTGGAAAAAAAATCTACCGACAGGAAAAGTACATGTGCTGAATTAAATCAGAAACACTGCAGAAGGTAAGCCTTGAGAAACGCTTTGTTGGTGAGCACAGTAATTCTGATGTTTCTGTTATTTTGTCTATTGGGAATGTTTAAGTCAAGTACTTCCTTATGTTTTGTGGAAAAGGGTGGGTAGAAAGCTGCAATTTTCTTTCTTGGGCATTCAGTGACTTGCCATGAGGTTAATCACCTACAGGGTTGAAACATGACTGCACAGGTGCTTGGTGGTGGCTATGGGACCTAGAAAGAAGAAATCAGAATAGGATGCTTTCCCCTCAGCCATTCCCTTACTTCCATGCATGACACAAAGATCTGGAGTTTCGTTAAACACACAAAAAATTTTTTTTAAAGAGAAAGATGATATAGTACCTGATCATGGTACCAGAGGTTCAGGAGCTTGAGCTGTCTCCCCAGTGTCTTTCCCTTCCTGAAATTTAGGTAATATTAAAGAAAAATAAAAAAGCAAGAGAGGTCAGGTTGTGGGGTGAAGTGGGGTATGGGACAGTTGTCCATTCACATCCCGGTAACAGGAGACTGGCAAGCCCTGCCAGCTGGGGAGGCATTTGGGCAAGGGCCTCCCTGCTGGGACATGGGCTGGCCTCAGTGGGGATGTATCCATCCTCCTTGTCCCTGGCCATGCTGGCACCTGGCAGCATCCTTGGACTCCCCCAGCATCCAGCTCTGGTGGAGCCAGCTCAAACCCAATAGTAGAATATGGGATGATTTAATTAATTTGAGTTGAATTCTAGAAGCTGGGCTTCAGTGATCCTTGTGGGTCGCTTCAGAGTCAGGATATTCCACGATTCTATGATTCTAATTGCCCAGAATCACCACTTCTCAGTGGGCTCTGCCCAGAGGTGCTCAGGGGCTGTTTCCTGCAGTGAACTGAACTCACATCACTAAGGCTCCTGATACTCCTAGCACTACTTTGGAAATACCCAGGGTGTTTTCAGCTGGAGACCGAGGCATGCTCTGCTCCTGCAGAAGGCAGGGAACCCATACACATCTGGCAAGTAAATACAAGGGGTAAAAGCACATTTTGGGATAAGGAAGACTTTCAGGAAATAGTCAAGGAGAGCAAGACAGCAACAATTTCTGTTGAAAATGGAAAGAAATGAAATGTTTATATTTGGTAACACTGAAGTCAGCAAAGCCCTGTTTTCTTCAGGTGATTTTAGTTCATAAAACAAGGGGAATTTAGTTCATATAGTTTCATGAACTATACTCAATGGCCACATGGTGTCTTTAAAAAAAAAAAAGTAACAATGAGAAAAAAATACCCCAATACCCTAAAATCCTACCCTACTTCTTTCTCTACAGCTTTAAAATGGTGCAAAGGAGGAGTCAGCTTTATTTATATGAAACACTCCCAGCTGAGTTCTCCAGCTGACCATTAAGAGCAGCTACAGTGCTTAACAGGTGATGGCTCTCCACAGTGAGAATGAACAATAATTGGTTTACTTATGCGAAGAAAAATATTCCAGGCTCACCTTGGAGGGAGAAATTAATTACATGTATTAATTCTGTCATAACAAGTTGCCTCATGAGAAACTGGTTTCCTGTACAAAGGAAGCAAAATTTTCTCTTTATTTTGCTGTATATTAGAAAAGAAACTTGATTCAAAATTGTGTGTCAGGAGATTACACACTGCTCTGCTGAACAGAATCGTGATATATTGGTGCACTAAAGGTACTGGCTGATTTGCTGTTGGCTAATAAAATTTAAAAGAATTTATAATCTAAGTTAGCATCTCTGCACCGAGTTTTTCTGTTGATGAGAATGAAGGAATTAACAAAAGAAAAGGTGATGTGCAGTGGAGTTAAAATTTATTAATTAAAGATCTAAACTTCTGATGTTATTTTTTTAATAAAGCCTTATTAAAGATGATGAACCTGTAAGTCATTCATTAAGATTGACTGTTCCCTTTAGGAAATAGTGTAAATTTGGCTTGAATAAAGGATTGCCCACAGAGAGTCTGGATGTGTAATTATATTCCACTGAAGGATGAATAATTCCTCTTGAACTGAACAGTTTGCTGTAGCCCTGCAGTTTATACTGACCTCACCTTTAAGGGTGATTCTCATTGAACAGAAGAAACGGTGCTATAAATGCCTTTTTCTTTCCCCCTGTAAGAGTTTGTTACTCTGTTTGCTTTGGGTGTGAGATGCCAAGGATGGGGTTTCCTTTCCAACATCAGTTGGCAGTGCAGCCAGGAATATGCCTCTGGTTTCCTGCTCCTCCTCCCTGGCATGTGCACGGATGCCTGGTGCGCTTGGCATTCGAAATGTCAGACTGACAAAAGTTTTTGCAGGGCCAGCTGTTGCTCTCGTTGCTTCGAGTATTTTTATACAGGGGGCTCCCAGGAGTATTCGCTGGCATTTTCTTTATTTACGACAGGTGTGACTGAAATGGAGCGTTCGGAGCTGTGCCCTGAATTGCTCTGAGTGCTTTGGTTGCCCTACTCCTCACAGAGGGTCCCCTCCCACCTGCCCTCCCCCACACAGACCCTGGGTGACCACACAGCCCTGCTGCAGCTGGAGCAGGAGGGAACGGGGCTGCATCTGGCACAGGGAGGGGGAGGCCCAAGGTCTCACTCCTCTGTTAACCCTGCCCGCCTTCCTGCCACCACGCTGCAGCTCCGAGGTCCTGGCTCAGGAGATGGGCAGCTGGCTAAGGCCACCTGCAGCTCTACCCCAAATACATGCTGGTAGAGATACACTTTCCTCTATGGCTGGAACTGGTGCTGCACCTGAAGCAGGGTCTGGCCCTGTGCACTGCTCCCACCTCAGCACAGGGTGCCAGGGAGTAGCAGCAGCTCAGCTGCTGGACTTCTGCAGGCACCTGGGCAATCCTTGCTTTCCCAGGGAGAGCTATAGAGATTAATTCCACAGCATGTGCAGTGATAGGCGATTCCTTGTGGCATCCCCTGTGATCTGAAGTCATTTGTGACAAATAAGCTGTGTTTCTCTGTGACACTCCTCGCACATGAGCAGCACGTGTGCACGTGCTGCCTTTTGCTGAGGGATGGGTCTCTGCGAGCTGCCCTGCCTCTCTGTTGAGTAAATACCTTTTCATGATGTCTCCATCTCTCCATGCTTTCACTTGTGTGTCAGTGGTGTGAGGGTGGTACCACAGGATGTATCGTATTTTACTTGGTGGGAGGTGCAGGGCGGGTATGAGATGCTTTCTTCTTTCAGCCCATCTTCCTGCAGGTGTCACACACCCGAGGTTTCAATAAAAGAGCTAACTCTGAGCAACAAGTAAACCACCATGTCCCCAAAATGCGGGGTAAGTCCTTGCTGAGCTGAAAGCCTGTAAGCAGCATTGGCCCCCAATGATTTCTCCCTGCCTGCCTGCCTGCCAGGAAAGACACCACAGACTGGTAGGTTTTAAACCCAAGACCTTGTCTTGCACCACAGGCAGATTTATTGAGAATTATGGTAGTTGTCATGCTGAGAGGCTCCAGTGAGTATTTAGGCACTCTATAAACTCACAGTCAGAGGGAATGTGTCACTCAAACACTCAGTCTATCTAGGCATGAGAGAGGAAAGGTGGGAATGAGGGATCACCACTGCTCTTGTTTGTTGAGTGTCCTGTTGCCACCTCCCGTCCCCTTGCCAAAGTCATCTCTTGGGTACCTGCTGCTCCCTAGCCCCACAGAGCAGCCTGAATTTGGGGCAGAAAGGGCAGACCTGAGCTGTGAGACCAGCACTGCACCTTGTAAGTGGCCATGGAGGCTCTCCTGGGGAGGCAGCAAGGGGGCACAACCTGCTTTCTGGTGGAACCTCTGTTTTACAGAATCAGTGTGTAAAATGACCTGATTTCCAAAGTACACACCAAAAGTTTGCAGCCATCGAGTCCTGTGGGCACTCTGGGGGGAGAAACATGACTGGAGGCAGGAGAAAACATTTGGGAGGGGTCTTCAAACATGGCCAGAGATGGTACTCAGAAGAGATTTTGAAAGGAGAGCCAAGCACTGAACAGGGCAAAAGAGAGCTCTGGGGTTTTAGCTAAGGACTAATCCCAAGGGCAACATTACAAGTAGGGGTTCCATATTAAAGAACCTGAGAGATTGTGAGGTTTTCTTTTGTCTCTGCTACCATTTTTGTTTGGGGTTGAGCTGCCACTGTGCCTGGCTCTGGCTGTGCAGGGAAATGCCTGCACACTCTCAATGCTGTGCTCTAAAGTTTGGACAGATGCACCAGCCCAGAGCCAACACAGGGGTTCCAGGAAGACTTCAGGGGTCTGTTGGTGACTCCTAAGAAAAACCCCACAGCATCAATAGGATTGCAGCCCAGCAGATGCTGTGGAGTCTAAGGGTAGACATGGCCTTTTAATATATACATCTGCATATTTCCATGAGCTTGTATATGCATGGGAACTATCCTATTGAACTGTGCAATAGAGATACAGAATTTTTCCTTGTTCTCCATCTGAAAGAATAAAGTGAATCAGTGTTACTTCATTTATTACCCCTAGGAAGAAATATCTTGTGGAGGACACATCCATTTGGCATGGCATCTTAGAAATCATGCACAGGGAACTGAAGGAGGACTTCAGTAATAACGTATCTGATGCATTTTTAAAGTATGTTTCCCATAGAATATGTCTGTTTTCTGCCTCAGAAAAGCACAGCCCTGGTGAGGGTCACTCCTTTGCAAATGCCCAGTGCAGATTCTCAATAAAGCATCTGTGAGAAGAAAGGGTGCAAGAAGTCTCACTTCTCTTTCTCACACCAGGTGCCAGTAAAGGAAGGGCTCACGTTTTGGTGCTGGGAAAAAGGGAGTTGGAGTGGGTGGCCCATCTTTTCAAGATGAGAATTTTCCATTCCTGCAGCTTGTGCAGCTGCCAAGGAGGCGGTGGTGAGTGAGTGAGCAGGGATGGTGCATGGCCCTCCTCTGTCCCTGAGGGACAGAAGGGATTCCAGTGCCACTGTCAGGCAACAGCAATGCAACAAATAGTGCTTCAGTGCAGATGTGTAGTAAAGACACTCGCAGAGTAAAAACAAATAGAAGAGGAGATGTCTTCAAGAAACTGTTTATGATCATTATTTATGTGTATGTGGAGACTCAGTACCCTGTTGCCTTAAAAAAATGTTTATAGCATTTATCTCAAGATTTAATCTGGCAGCCTCCATCTATTTCCCTGTAAACGATGAATGAGATGTGCCTAGTAACTCTCTCTTATGGCTCAGTAAATACTTGAATTTATTTGCATATTAAGTCGGCCACGTTTATATCGCGCTCGCTAAATGCAGCAACACGAACTACTACACAGAGGAGGCTCATGGGCCATTAATGTGCTGAGGATTTATGTGAATGACTCCCTTTAACATTAATAGAAGTTATCAGCACAAATCTCCTTCCAGTGGGGGAATAGACCATAATGTATGTAAATACATATTACTCACTGCTGTTTAGTTATTCAAGAGGATGCTTAGCAATCTAAAACACCACTCTGGTGCTGATATATGAGCAGTTTTCCTTAAAAGGTGGGAAGAGAGGGTGCTGCTTGTTGTGCAGGTTGTTGTGTCACCTCTGAGCTGGCACACATTCGGAGGTGGTTGCAGTCCCTCAGGCTTCAGTGGTATACAGGAGGAAAGTTTTTCAGGGTTAAGTCCTGGCTGAACTGGTGTTCCGTGTGGGAGTGAGGGCAGTTCTGCTGGGTGGGATGCAAGAGCTAGGAGAAGATGGGTTCCTCTGTCCCTGTTAAGCTCCCAGTGTGGCTGGGAGTGTTCTCCGTTTCCCAGCCAAAGGCTCTGCTGTGTGCCCCAATGCTGCTGCCTTTCAGGAGGGGCTGCAGTGGCCCTTCTGGTTTTGTCAGGCTTGGCTCTCCTGCCTTCACTCACTCACCTGGGAAGTCCCATTTGTGTAGGTCAGTGAGCACCATGGCTGGGCTCTACCCATGTGTGTAGTGTCTCCCTTCCCACAAAAATGGAGGTCCCCCTGCACACTGGGAGCTCTGCTGCCGGCTGCCTGGAGACCCCAGGGCTGCTGGACTCATCCTGCCTCACTGTGGAGGCTGCAGGCATGAGTAGGGTGTGCTCTGGGGAAAAAGTGTTGTTGTTCCCCATCTTCATGGGTTTTTTTTCAGCCTTTTCCATATGTGTGAAAGTCAGCAGGGTGCCTGGGGGGTGCAAGTCCTGCTGTGCCCTCAGCTCAGCTCAAAACTTTTGGACGCATGTTGTGTTCCTCATGGGATTGCTGTAGTTGTATCAGGCCACTGAAGTTAAGCCTGTGCAAATATCCTTCCCTCTCAGAACGTGGGTTTCTTGGATGATGCTAAAACCCCTGAAAACATAGCTCTTCTCTTCTTCACAGCTGACTAGATGAAGGTAAACTTCCTCTGGAACAAAAAACCCCAAGTGATTAGGCTAATGGGACTGACCACGGTGTTGCTATTTCAGCCTGCTTCCTGACCCTGCATGACAGCAGGTTTGCATGCTTTCTACAGCTGCTCTTGTGAGCTCAGGTGTGTCAGGGCACCCTGCAGCAGACCAAAAAAATGTGCTGGTGGCCTGTGCCAGTCCTCTAGGATGGTTAGTTTGGGATGGAACTGTGTGGTATGGGGAGAGGCACCTGGGAGAAATCTGCAACTTCAAGGATATTCTTCTTAACAAGATTATTAGAGATGGTGAAATTCCTTCAATCTCAGTTGTTTCGGAATTTATATTAAATTTACCTGCCATGGTTTTTGCCTATGATTTCTAATTAAATGAGGTTATTAAACTGGGAGACAATACTGCAAAAATTATGATTGATTTTTTTTTCTTTACGCATTATTTTTACACACTGGGAAGCGGCAGCATCTGCCGACAGCAGGGACCGATGCTGAGATGGCAAAGAAACTCAAGGATCTGTCTTTGTCAAAAAGAAAGATCTGCTCAGGCAAGCTACCATTAACCTCGTGCCAGGGCTGGTGTCTCTCTGTGAACTTAGAACACGTGGAGCAAGAGGGTCTGTCCAGGGAAAGGCTGATGTTTAGTGGTGGACTTGGCAGTGCTGGGTTAGCAGTTGGACTCAATGACCTCTGAGGTCTTTTCCAACCAAAATGTTTCTATGATTCTATGCCCTATCTGTTTATTTACCTAGGTAGGCAGTAGGCTGCCATATGACGAGGAGAAAATGAAGGGAGGTCGGGGTATGTGATACGGAGGTAGGCACGCAGGAACATCCTCCGCTGTGAAACAGGGAGAGCAGGACTGATTGAGACTTCTGGTGGGTGATTTATTCTAATTAATTTGGAAGCTGGTGTGTTCTCTCAAACTCATTAATATCTAGCTCTGCAGATACGGAGGTCTCATGCAGAGGGACGTATGGGAGGGGATGATGAGCACACAGAAGCCCATCCTCCTGCCTGGGTGAAAGCTTCAGAGCAGGCATGGAGCTGGGAGAGGAAAGACGTGAGGCTCCAGCCCCTCTCACGTGCGCTCGGGGGACTCAGAGCACAACTCAAAGAGCGCAGCTGACAGTGAGTCTTGTGGGAAGCTGTGCCAAGGAAAACGGTCCCTGGGGCCAAAGAGGGAGAGAGCTTTCCAGAGGAGGCAAAAATTGCCGTGCATGCCCATCTGTGTGCTTTGAGACCTCACACGAGCTGGTTTTCCCCAAAATAATGCGAGTTTATAGAAACATGTGATACACAGGTCCAGTGGCAAACAGGGCTGTGTGTGCCACCGGGTTATTTCTCCCATCAGTGCCAGCATGCAGAAACATGCACAGCCACGGGAGCATTTGTGTCTGGCACTTTACCAGCTAAAGGAAAGTGCAGAGGAACTGGAAATGCTAACGACGGTCTTGCTGTATACTCAGCCTGTGTTCCAGGCTGTGACTGCAATCTTAATTACTGTTTGATGAAGAAGCATTGCTAGTCAGAGGTATTGTAGTTATTTATTGTTTGTAGGTCCAGGAGACAGTGCACTACCATCCATGACTTTCTTTTTTTTTCAAACAGAAATAAATGGCAACAGAATAAATAAATAAAGTCAGCCTCTGAAAAGGTCACATTTGCCTACAGTCACAGTCCATATGCCAGTTTCTTATGCTAATTTTGGGACAGTGAAAAGCCTGACACTCTGGTCATGCTGCCTGGTGATTGCTAGAGGAGGTAGCTCAGGCTGGTCAACCCAGGTGTCTTAAAGCATGATAAGAGAGAAGATGGGCTGGGAAGGCCAGGAGACTGTGCTCCATAAGAGAATGTAAAATTAGAGGAAAGTGGGAGGAAAATTGAACAAATACAGTCAGAAAATCCCTCCAGGTACCCAGGGACCAGTCATCGTGTGCTACGGATGGCAGTGTGCCACAGCCCCTTGCAGGCTCCTTGCAAGTGCAGAATGTATCTCTGAACTAAGTATGTTAAAAGTATCTGTTCCCAGAGATGATAAGGGAGCAAAGACACTTGCAGGAGAAATAGGATAAACTCTGAGTAGGGAAAATGTCTTCCAACAAAGAATTTGGGGGATGATTACATTGATGGTACTGGATCGTGTATGAATCACATCACAAGAGAGTAAATCTGACTTTGGACTTTAAGGTGCAGAGGGAGGAGCTTGCAGACGGAGGCCACTTTGCCTGTTCTGCTGTGGGCACCTGAAACACACACGATCCACATTTAGAGACTGCTTTGGATTTTCAAGAGAGACACAAGAAGCTTTTCAATTTGCCTTTTCCTTTTCTTTGCAACATCACAGGGATTTCTTGAAGAGATACATAGTAGTTGTCTCAAACTCTGCCACAAAGAGTTTATAATCTGTCCATAAGTGATGTGGTCACACACACAAACAATAAAAAAAGATGACTTACCTCCATCCAATGCGACCATCCCCTACAGAGGGGCAGGCAGAATGAATTGTGGCCTGCAGATATTTTATCTGCCTCATAATCATTTGTGCTTTCTCACTGGCAAAAGAAAGAGTTTAAAAGCTGAAATGTTTTATCAAACAATTTTGAAATGACTTTGCAGAGAAGCAATGTGCCTGGGGCATGGAGGGGCTTTATGAAGGCTTTGGATTAGGGGCATTCGGGTGATGGGGGAGCAGAACAGCCCACCCTTCTGGCCAAGGCTTGTGCAGGCACCCTGAGCCCTTCTCACCAAGTGCCCACTGTGCTTGGCAGGTGTTGGAGCAGGCTCTCCCTCCCTGAGGGAAGGCAGGTGCCACCAGTCATGCTGTGTGTTGCTTCTCTAGTGGTTCATATCGTGGGACAGACACCGAGCAGCTTCCAGAGCCCCTGCTGCCACTGAGCATGGAAACCTGTGTGGTACCTCAGAATGTGCTGCCATGGGTGGCTGCTGTCGGTCTCAGGCTGCTGTGTGCCTCATCCCGTACGTGGAGGCATTTCTTCCTTGGCAGTCCCTGGTATCTCCACAGAACTGTGAGGAGTTGTCTTTGCTACCTGAGCTGTTGTCCCAGTTAGTTAGAAGAAATGAAGCCAGGAATGGAAGTCTTTGCCATTCTAGAAATATCTTGCCAATTCTGTGATACAGACATAGAAAATACGAAAACAGTGACACCTTGAGAACCAGTAGACAATTCAATGTGTGGTGGGGAAAAAATCCCTGTGTGCAGGGACTGAATATGCAATGCGAGCTCTTCCCTGGTCCCACAGAGCCCTGTTGCAGAGGTGTAAGCTGCAAGAAGGCCAAGAGCACATATGCCTTCTGCTAGTGCTCTGTGTTTGCTCTCACCAGCCATGGTCAGAATCACACAGGGGCCAGACTTGTTTCCATAAAATGTCTGAAAGCTTTCTGTTAGTTGCCCTCAGACCTGGTTTAGAAGCTTTCTACTGCCAGGCCCCTGCAAGCACAAACCAACTGAAAATTCAATCAGAGGGACCTTTCATCTGGGGTGTGTTTTTCTAAATAGCAGTGAAAGCAGACATTTAATCAGTACAGTTTTGCAGATTCTGTTGCCTAAGGTACGCAGACTCTGACACATGAGCCAGCTGGAGAGGTTTTGCTCTGAATATTGAGTTTCTAGGTGATGAAAACAGGGTTGTTGCCAAACACAATGTAAAAATCATTGAGAAAACAGAAGATGGTGGTTAGTTGGAGGAGGAAATGGATCAAAACAGTTTTGAAAAGTGAAGGTTATATATTTATTTAGAAAATTACTTACAGATATAGTCAAACAGGGGTGAACTTTACTCTAGAGTGCTGTGTCCTTTAATAATCAGCCCCAGTTAGCAAAGTTTTGCTCCCCAGTCACAGTGAACTGGTCCTTGCTAACTTGCTGCATGATATTCCCATGGTTCAGCCTTAGGTCTGGAATATTTTGCAGTTTCCCAGCATGCTTTTATTCCAGTTGTATCTAATCTGCATTTTGGGAGCCAGCTGCAGCCTCCCCCAAAGACAGATCCAGTGTCCAGGCAGACAGCAAGCCTGTGAATGGCCAGAACTCGCCTTCCTGAGAGGGGTGTTCCAGGAAAAAAATCACAGCTGATGTCCTGAAACATCCTCACTACCCTCTGCCAGCCTACTTGGTGATCACTTAGGCACCAGAGTTTTTCTGCTGGAGTGGGAAGCAGAGGCACTGGGGTGACCATCCAGTTCCCAAACATTCCCGGTTAATGCAGCAGTCTCCAGTTAGTAATGCACATGCTTTTCTTATTCCTGAACTTAATTATTAAGTGAATATCCTTTTATTCATGCTGCCCAATTAAAATGTTAAAATGTGATTTGAATATAAATGTACCTCTCATGCGTGGAAGTGGAAGCTTTCAACATCTTCAGAATCTGTGGTCCCTGAAATCTCTAAAGACAGAAACATAAGAGCTACTCCAGTTTATTCCAGAAAAAGGATGAATCTTTTATAAGTATTATTTCTCAAAATGTAATATAAAAGTGCATCAGATCCCTAAGGAATAAAGTTAACTTCATGTGAGAAATGTGTGAAATTCCTGCCCTCTGTCCAAAAAAAGATATTTCCCTACTGACTTTCGTAATATCAGTTCTTCAGATTTACGGGGCTAATTTATTTCTTGGGACAGATATCTGTGGTAGGCACATCAGCTCTGGTATGCACGATCCAGTCAGGTGTGTTGGTGTTGGAGATAAACCCTCACGGAGTCAGTGGCTGGCTATTACTGGTGGTGGAATGGGAGGCAGAGCACGGGTCAGTGTGGGAGCAGGGGGGCTGGGCACGGCTGCCAAGCACCCCAGGGCTCCCCAGCATGCTGCTGGGATATCAGTTGTGTGTGATTGGAGAAGCAGTGGACTGCTTCCTCAGTGCTCTGACTGCCTGCAAAGCGTATTTCAACGGGAAAGAGGAGAGTTCTGCATCTCTTTTCCGAAACAGGCACATTAGCCCTGGTGATTTCACTTTGTAGATATAATCTGGCAAGGAAGGAAAATGGAAATTTATCCCATATTGTGGGCTGAAGAAAGGTGGGGAATGATGGCAATTGTACTCAGGACAGGGGCTGTTCCTGTATCAGGAATGTACTTACCTGGTGAGGTAACTCAGGATGGCAGTATGTAAGCCATAATGAAACACCGAGAGTAGCACAGGAGGCAATGAATACCAACACAAAGCATCCAGACCACCTCCAGCTCTTCATCATGACAATTTTCTCTTTTACCGTATAAAGTTTGCTTATATTTCTTTTTAAACTGAATCTGGGGAAGACAGGGAGTTTTTCAACTTGACTCCAGCTTCTCTTCTAAGGATTCTTTCTGTTAATTACCGATGATTTCAGGGATCAGACCAGGTTGTCTCCCTGGAGCTTTCTCTTCTCCGGGCTGAACTCTCTCACCCTGTCTTCACAGGAGAGGTGCTCCAGCCCTCTGGTCATCTTTGTGGTCCTCCTCTGGACTTTCTCCAACAGGTCCACATCCTTATGTCGGGGAAAGTCCGGAGCTGGATGCAGCACTCCAGGTGAGTCTCGGAAAAGCAGAGCAGAGGGGCAGAATCACCTTTGGATGCTTTGGATGCAGCCCACGAGAGAGTTGGCTTTCTGGGCTATAAGCGCACATTGCTGGGTCACACTGACCTTCTTGGCAACAAAAACCTCCAGGTCCTTCTCCTCAGGGCTGCTCTCTGTCCAGCCTGTATCTATGTTTGGGATTGCCCCAACCCAGGTGCAGGGCTGCACACTTGGCCTTGTTGAACTTGACAAGGTTTGCACAGTCCCACCTCTCAAAGCTGCCAAGGTCCCTCTGGATGACATCTCTGCCCTCCGGTGCGTCCACTGCACCACACAGCCTGGTGTCATTGGCAAACTTGCTGAGGGTGTCCACAATCCTGCTGTCACCAATAAAGATGTTAAACAGTGTTCATCTCAACACCTACCCTTGGGGAATGCCACTCTTCACTTGGCTCCACTTGGACATCGAGCTGTTGACTGTAACTTTTTGAGTTTCACCATCCAGCCAATTCCATAATCACTGAGTGGTACATCTACCAAATTCCTGCCTCAAGCCTAGTGATAAGGATGTCATGTGGGACAGTGTCAAATGCTTTACACAAGACCAAGTGATCAAATAATCTGGTTTCTGCACAAGACAGAGAAGATGAGAAAGAAACTAACTACATTTGAAAGAGAACTTGGTGTTTTCTTTGCTGGTCTGAAGGTTGTAGAGAAATAAGATATTGCTTTGTGTGCTTGTAGCTCAGGAGGGTTAGTTTGTTTACTGTGCAAGTTCCCCAGTAACAAAGATAAAGGCAGGAGAGGACTTCCGGAAAGAAATCAATAAATTACACTGGCAAAAGTGTGTGATCAGAAACCAGGGCGTCTCAACTAGCAATTACTTGGCTGGATATGTGAAACAGGACCTGCTACAATACAAAGTCCAGTTTAAATTAAATTGCTTGTTCAGAATCACAGCCTCAGTCTTATAGGCTGAACATCCATGTATTTACAGAAAGATTTGTTCCAGTGCCATAGAATAATTAATTAATTAATGTCAGACTGTCAGACATACTGAGCATCTTTGCATCTCCAGCACTCGGGGTTTGAGTTGGGCAAACTGAAACTTGAGGATCTTGGTGCTGGAAATCACACCTGGTAGGTCAGGGACAGAAGAATGATGTGCTCTGCATTACAGTCCTCCCAGGCACTGGAAATGCAAATGGTCCAGGCAGGGTAGTGGAGAAGCAGGTGGAGACTGATTGCAGCCTGGAAAGGGAGCAGCCCTCCATTACACCTCCCTACATCCAGAGGGATGCTGGGGAAGGATGCAGGGTCTCATGAACAGGAGTACGTGTAATGAAGGCAGTGGAGGAGAGGACCTCTACCCTTTGGAGACTTTTCAGCCTGTCAGCACCAAGGGGAGGGTGCTCAGATGAGGCAGGGGAGGTGAGGAAATGAAGTGGAGGTAGACTGATAGGAAGGCTCGGCAAGCAGAGCTTGAAAGTCTGCAGGAGTGTCTACTTGTATTATAAATATCAAACTTATAACACTCAGCCCTTGGCCTTAGCTCTCCATCTTGCCTCTCCAAGATCCCAGAGGGGGTTTTGCACGGCTCCTGGACAGGTCCCCCAGCAGTCCACTTCATTCTACCACCCTCAGGATTTTAGGGCAGGGGATTTTAAGAGGGATTTTTAGGAAAACAAAATGGCACCTGTGCATACACAGGAACTGAGACAGAAGGTCTCAGGGCAGTGAGGAGAGGGATCCAAGCTTTTTTTCTGGGACCTTGTCTTGCAGCACCCCACCTGCTCCTGCAGCTCACCAAAGTTGGACACTAAGTCCACTGTTTTTCTTCTTGTTTCTCTGCGATATCAGAAGTGGGGCTACTGGTTCCACATAAGATAGAGAGAGGAGGAAGGAATTGCCTTTGTTTTGTCCCTTTTTTGTGCACATTTGCCTTGACCACCTCCACAGAGTGACCCTTGCCACTCACTTGGTCTCGTCTCATCCATTTTTCACATCTTGCCTTTGGTGCTCTGCCTGAGCTCACTCACTCTCCATAAAGTTTCATTCCCCCAACTCCCTGCTACAGGGTTCATATCTGCAACAAAAACGTCAGGCCAAATGAAGAAAGGTAAGATCAGGAGGCGAGGCTGGCCTCGGCTGCTCCTGGGGGTCCCATTCTCGCCAGGGTTTTCAAGTTCTTCTGGCTCATTAAGCAAACCTGAGTGAGAAGGGGCATGCAGCTACTGCTCTACCTGCTGTCACCAGGGTGCTATCCTTCAAAAGAACACCTCCTCAAGGACAGCACTGTCACTGCTGATGAATTTAACTTTAAAAAAATAATCAGGCTCTAAGAAGACACTGGGAGCCATTTTCCCTTTCTTTTGCTCTTAGTAACAACAAAAGGTGCGGACAGTTTTTGTCCGAATTTTGAAGAATCCTGTATTTTTTCCTAGCAGCTCCCTGTCTCTTCATTAAGGCACCCAGATGGTGAGAGAGAAGAGACGGCAGGATACAGCACAGACACTGCTTGCACGATGCCCAATCCTTTCCCACTCCAGTGCAGCAACTGAAAATACCAGGAGCTGCTCTCAGCACTTGAAGAGCAAGGCTGCTGCAGGACCCCTTCTGCCACGCCCGAGCCTGGAGCAGCCAGCAAAGCACCTGTGGCAGACACGTTGCTGGGTTTCTGCTGCACTGAGACATGTTTACAAGTGTAAATGGGTGTTTCCCTGCTTTAACTCAGTTTGATTTGGATTCTCTGGTAAATTATTTAATAGAGTGCTATGCAATTGCCGTTGCAGGGTAACCTTCAGCACTTGTTGGAGACATGCAGGTGGAAAGGGCTGAAACCAGCTGCAGAGAAATGTGCCATTTTCCAAGATGTGAAAGCCAAGCTGGAACCTGACAAGGAGGCTGAAACAAGCCCAGGAATCTCATCTTTCTTATCCAGGAAGCTTGAGTTTTCCCTTTCAAAAAGGCAATTCTTTCCTCTGCAATGTAACGCACTATTAACCAGGAACACAGGACAACACAGAACTGACCACTGCACATAGGCATGAGCCACCAAGTGTGGGATTCACAAGGGCATTGTAGATATCTAGATATGAGTTTGTTTTTCTGGATTCATTTTATAATCAGAAGAAGCAAGTACACATAGGATATGATAAACTTCACTCTAGTGTCGGATATAAAATAGACCAGTCAAACCCAACTTTCAGAAATGAGATATATTTTGGTTTAAGACACCTAAATACGATGTCTCCAAGGAAGGGACAAACTGGACCTGATCAGTGGACCCTAGAGCCACTGAAGCCACCACAAACTACATTTTTATCTGGACACCTTTCACCTTTTATATCTGGACACATCTCCACACCTTCAACCACATTGGCCGCACCTCCACTGACACCATGGGAGGTCAGACATCCAGCACCCATAGAGACACCTAAGTGCCTAAGCGTTTGAATGAAGGCATTTAGGTGTCTTAGTCTGTTACTAAATTACTCCCTACAGCTAAGTCTGGTTGTCTAAAATAGCCATCTAGTGCCACCTTAGATGACCTGAGGTGTGTAAGATATTTCTGCAGATGCAACACAGGGTATCACATTAAAATGACCAGAGGCACCTATACTGAGGTGAAGATAAACCAGGGTTTGAAATTAGGTGGGATGAACCCTGTTTTTGGTTCCCACAGCTAGCACAGATATTTGTGTTGGGTTTTTTCTTGGATGATTGATTTGCAAAAAGAGGCCTGTATACTTATATCTGTTGGCTAGAGAGTCTCAAGAGTTTTATATAGAAATACTCCTCCTGGGGTCAAAATGGGCAAGAGAGCTCCTCAGAGACGCAGCTTCTCATTTCAGCCCCCAAAGCAATAGGCAAGAAAAAAGAAGAGGTTTGCAAATCACTGTAAAAGAACTTTGTGCCACAGATAAAAATTATCCTGACCTTTCTTTGAGCAATGGTGAAATGGGTGTTCACCATGAGAGGTCATTAGGCAATCACATTCAGACATGCAGAGAATATTGGCTCAATGCTTTTATTAGCAAAATTTCCTACTGTCTGCTTCACTAAACTCTTACCTTTCATGTACTTGGCGGTGCTGCTTTGGTATTCTGAATGAAGAGATGTGTAATGTCTCATGTCCCTGAATACTCCCCAGGAGGAGCAGGCAGGTTTAAAGCTTGGCTTCCAGATCTGACAGTGCTTTTCTTTTTGCTCACCTACTCCTCAGACCATCATCTCTGAGCAGTCACAGTCAAAGGGCTGCCCTGCTGTGCACAGAGAAAGAGGGGAAAATAGTCATGGTACTGACTGGAAAATATCCCCACCCTCTTGTTTAACAACGTGATATTCCCCCGCAAACGTGCTTTCCTGAACAACATCTGAAGAAAAGACAGACAGGATCACAAGAAGTTTATCTCTTTTCCACATTCAGCTCTTGGGTACGTAGATCTGTGAGACACGAAGCTCCGCAGGAGTCAAGAGCTGGAGACAGGGCTGCAAACACTGAGAGGTCAGAGTCTTTCTGCAGCAATGGGTGTAAGGGGAGGGAAGGGCAATCTCCTTCAGCTGCTGAGGAACGGGCACATTTTCTACTTGACTGCACCCCTGCACCTTCCTTTGGCTCACAGCAGGAATTGCTTGTTCCTTCCCTATGTGTCATCCCTGTGCCAGTCCAGGCACAGGTTTGCATGAGACCTGGTATAAACCAAGTTTAAATGATCATCCTGTGGAATTACCGATATAAAATTTAATGTGGTATTTTTACCTTCAGTCCTTGCAGTTACTGGAGTGCAGGTTAAAAGCTGCATTTATTGCAGACATTTATTTTTATTAAGAATGGATCTTTGCAGTCCATCAAAAACACTCAGCTTGGGAGGAAATGCACCATAGCTCCCTCTGCTCTCAGCTGTAGCTTCCAGCACGGTAATCTGAGTTGCTAATTGCACAGCATATACACCAACACATGGTGCAAGGCGTGGATGGTGCAAAGCGTAGGCTGTCAGAAACATCCTACAGCTCACCAGTGTTGGCCTAGGGAATGTTTTCTCTCCACCCCTGGCATCTCACAGGGGTGGACTGCTGTGCACAGGGTGCTCGTCAGGATCCTTTGAAGGTGTGGCAGAACCTCTGCTGCCAGAGGGGGTGAGACTTCACCCTTCCTGCAGTGCTTTCCCAAGTGTCAGGGTGGGGAGAGGTGTTTCCCTGCTGTCTCCTCTCTGGGATCTGATGGGGCAACGTGAAAGGCAGGGCTGGAAATTATATTTCCAGATGACAGTGTTTGAGAGACAAGTAAGGAGAGGTTACCCTGTGCCTAGCCCTGCATTAAGTGATGAGAAGCCATAAATGTAGTTTCCTGATGTTATTTTTAAACTAAGAATACAAAAGTGATAGACCCAGGTCAGACTGAAGCTGCACCATCCTTGGCCATTCAAAGCTAGTGCCTTTGGAAAAGTACAAGGACAGGGCAAACATGTACTGATCTCCCTCCCAAAGCATTCTCTTGGGCTATTTGTGCTACAGTGATTTCCTGAACTGAGGCACTGCCTTTGTCAGTAGCCTGTAATTTGCTTCCTTGAATTTGCCCTTCAATTTCATCAAACTCTCATAACTTGCCTTGAACCCACCAAGCTTTCCAGCACTGAGCCATGGGTCAAGCCCAGGCTGTGGCAGCAGTCAGAGCTGCCCTAGGAAAGTCATTCCAAGGTAACACCCTGACTTTGTTGGGGGGCACTTAGACAAGCCCCTGTGTCCCTGTGACCTCTCTGACCAACCTGCAATTTGACTGCGTGTTTTTCCAGCCTGCCCAAGAGCTTCCTCCTGGCTGTCAGGGGAGGTCCTGCTGTCACCCCCCACTGTCAGGCAGAGGCAGTTTTTGCATGTCTGCTGCCCTCCCCTGATGCTGGAGAGCACCCTTGCCTCGCAGGATCTGCAGCAGCATGACAATAAATGCCACCAAAGGCACTCACATTTCCCTTAGCACACGAGAAAGGAGAATCGAGTCACGGTTGGGCTTGTAATGAAATGTAATAACAGCTTGTATACTGAAGTTGACAATGTCTTTGCTTTGTTAATTCAAGTACATTACACTGAGTTCCTTTTGTGCACAGTTCATCCGGGTCTTGTGTGTCAGCACACGTGGTGAGGAGCTCTGAGAGGTTTCACCAAAGCACAGTGTCACAAGTTTTGGGAGCACAGAAGCAGCACAAAAAACTGTGATTGCTAATATTTAGTGTGTTTCCTGACCACCACATATTTAATACTTCACCAGCTGCAAAAAAAAGCAACATTTCAGCCAAAGAAGTGCTCTGGGTCAGTACCTCTTTTGCTTGTTGGTAACTCAGACTTTCTGAGGTGCCACCAGCTACCTTTACCATCAGAGGAGAATATGATACAGGCAATGCAGTGTGCTGTTCAGTGCAGGTGCACAGCCTCTCTCACAGCCCCATGGCCACCAGTGCAGGAACCACTCCCTTCCTCAAGCAGGGAGAAAAGCCGGGCTGGATTTGTCTTCCTCAGCCTCTGCCAAACTCTTCTGCAAAGGTTTCTCTTGCCAGGTGTTGTTTAAAGCAGACCAAAATGCAGAGCCTGAAGCACGGGGCTTTCAGTGTGTTTTGGTGCCAAATCCAGTGTAATTGTTGCATTTCCTTTTCCTGCCGAACTCCCTGCCTGCAGACAGCCTGCAATGTAAGATCCTGGGAATGTTTTGTTTTGGGAGGTGGGAGAGACACCGAGGGTGTCCATCAGAAAGCCCTACAGGGAGGAAAGTGAACACTACTGAAGACAGAAGGAAAGCAGGGATGTTCAGGATAGACTGGGCCTTTCCATTTAACTCCTGCTGTGGCAAGCATGATGCTTTTAACCCTAGAAAGATACTCTCTTCAGTCATGTGAGACTTTTCCTTGGTAAAAATCAGAGCCCCATGGCAGGCTTTCATTGGGTTCCTGAGCTGGCTGAGCATGCCTGGAGAGTGAGTGCAACCACAGTGGCTCTGGACAATGTGGTAAATCAGGCACTGCAAGTTTGCTCTGCTCTGATGTTTGACATTCAGTATTTGCATGAGAGTTTTAGGCAGGTGGAGTTGAAAACTGGAAATTATATAGTCAATCTCTAAGTCCTACCATACATAATGGATCTATCTGAACAGAGCAGATACCCCTAGCATTATTGAAAACACGCAGGTTTTAACATATTGCAAATAAATGCATTTACTGGAGGGTAGGGCTGGGAAACATCTACTTTTTTATCCTATCTCCTACAGGAGATTGTGTAAACTACAGACTGGATACTACCAGAAAAGTGGGTTTCTTTTTGATTAGTCACACTTACAAAGTTTTAACCAGGCATAACATATTTGCCTTTGAAACAAAGAAGCCCCCAGCTGCAGATACTTGTCACCAGAGGCCCCTGTCAAGTGGTACCCTTCCCACTGTGAGTGAGCGACCCTGATTTCATTCCCAGCAATGTCAGCTCTTATCACACTGGGTTCTGAAATTGTGAAATTTGAAGTGCTCTGAGAAATTTGTAGGTTTTATAGTTTATAGATCTTGTAAAAAATTGTAGTTGTTTGTAGTAATAAACAAACCTTTATTTGCTTTATGTAGAGGATGCTTTTGAACCATATCTTTAGGTTTTCTCTGAAGCTGAGTGAGCTATGAGCCTGCTCTGTGAAAAAAAAACAGAAAGCAGGGAGTCTTCCATTATCACTGGCCTGAGGGAGCACAATTTTGAAAGCATTAGCCATTGCAAGGCTTATCATAAAAGTATGAGAATTGCTTAGACCTTTGTGTCTCGCAATGTGTGCAGGCAGGATTGGGACTACTATTCTTCCCAAATGGAGGAAATCAAATGCCTGGACAAACCAACATTTGAAAACATATTTTTACAGCTGTTTTGTTTTGTTTTTTTTAAATTAAACTTTGTTAGTAAGTGACCCTTACTAGAAGCTGTGAAGGATGCCATATATTCCCTTGGTAGTGTGTGTATGGCTGTATGTTTGTTTTCTTTATTAAAATCTGGGCAGAGGAAAATGGACCAGATTCCACTCCATTACCCCTGCTCAACTTCAGCAGCTGCATGGAGTTGTGGTGAAGTAACTGCGTGAATGGAGTACATCCAAAAGCCCACTACCAACATGCATGGTAACAGATGTTATAAAATTGCAGAGAGGACGCATTTGACAATTGCCCTCTAACATGGCCACCTTGGGCTGGCAGCCTCATGGTCCAGCCCAGCCTCCCCACTCAGGAGTGCTGCAGATGAAGATGAGGGAAGTCCATTTTGGTATTGGTAGTACTTCTGAGGTGAGGCAGGATCTGCAGAATCACAGAATTTGTGAAAAAAAATCAGGTTGGCTGGGACTTCAGGGGATCATCTACTCCAAAGCCCCTCTGAAAGCAGGCACTGACTGATGGCTGCAAGCTCGAGCCTTCATCACACTCATCTGCAGGATGCAGGGTTAAGGTGGCTGTTGTGGGATCCACCTACTGGACATCTGCAATAGAGGCCTCGCCACCTGAACCAGCTCCCTCTACTGCACTCATGGTCAGGAGAGGGAAACTGGAATGATAAGGGTTTTGTCCAGCTTTGGAGAAGCTGGACCAGCTGTGCTCAGGTGACTCCCACCCAGGGTCATACATCTGCGCTGTGTTTCTTGCTGCTTTGTGATCGATGGTAACAGGGAAAATGACAGCACTGAGCAATCTGCCTTCGGATTAAAAAGAACTAAAACGAAAATTAAATAAAGAATTGGTTTGCTATTTGGTTTTTTTTGGTCTCTCCCTAGGACAGATGAGCCACCCACCGTGCCTGGACCCCAGCCTGGCTGCTGGGGAGATGCAGTCCCCCAGGATGGCGGGCAGGAAGCGAGGGCGGCCCCCGCTCCAGCCAGCACCCATCAAAATGGCTGTGCACAACCTCTTCTCGGCAACAGCCGGGGCTCTGCCGGTCATGAAGATCCCAAAGAAGAGAGGGAGAAAACCTGGGCACAAGGTAGATGCATGACTTTCACATTCCTTCTCCACCTCCTGTTGGTCTTCATATATTTTCTTCCACAAATTCAGCTGAAATGCAGAAAAAGAGGAAAAGTTGTGCAAGTCTGGGGCAGAGCAATGCAAAACAAAAAAAAAAAAAAAGAGGAGATGATTTCTCTTCTACCTGAGCTGGTGAAAAAAATCACAGAATCACAGAATATTCTACATTGAAGGGAATCCATCAGGATCATTGAGTCCAACTTCTGGTCCTGAGCAGGACACCCCAAGAACCACACAATGTGTATTTTTCCAAAGGCTAAAGTTATTTTAATTTGGTCTGTTTGAAAATAACTTGTCTCCCACAGTGTTGTGTGGGATGGCTGCACACCTTCAGGGAAGTGTTTCTCATTTGTCACATTCTTCTTCTCTCATTAACGGTGATTAGATATTGAATAAACTGAACAGAAAAGGAAAGGAATACAAGAAAGTGGAAATAAAGGGGCGGCGGGGAGCTAATTTCCAAAGGAAAAAAGAAAAGAGGGGCATTTGAGAAAAATAATTAGATTTCACTTTATGTGTCTGCTCACTGCCCAGCTCTCTGTGCAACCCTGGGGCAAAGGCAGAACTAAGAAAGACAGGAACCCTTTGTGCCTTAAGCCCTTCCGATGCTGCCTCTGGGCTGGGTCTCTCCCACTACACCACCTGCTGTGGGCTCAGCACCAGTGGGAGCAGTGCCACTGTGATGCCACACACCAGGCAGAAATGGGACTGTGATGCTGAGGGAAGGAGAACTCGTTCTGGGGAAATGGAACTGTTCTGGTGAAACTGGGCTAAATTTTAGTGAGGGGTCTTGTGTTCAGCAGATTGCTCTGTTGATCTCTCTGTCTCTGTCCCCAGCCATCTTGGGGTGCTGTACATGTTTGCTGTGCCTGCTCCTTGTTTTTAATGGGCACTGGTACAGACACGCACACTGTTACGCACGGGGCAAATTGCTGACTGTTAGAAAATAAGAGTTGCTTGAGTTTCTGGTGTCAGGACACAAAAGCGAATAAAACAATCAGAGTATGCACAAGGCTGACCCAGTCTTCCCTGGAGAAGGTCTTCACCAGCGTGTTGCCTGGCTCTTCCCTGAGACTCTCCTGGTTCGTGGGAGGAAACAATGCCCCATGCACGGTGCATGCTGAGCTGAGCTCTGGACACAGGGACCAATTGTTTGGTTCCTGTGATCCTTGGATTTGAGCTTAATCTACAGCAGGCTACCCTCATCTTTGCCTTTCCCTCCTTTTCACCTCCTGCTAGACTTTTTTCCTCCCATCCCCTAACCTCCATCTAGCCTCCTCTCTCCTTTCCAGGCAAGCCCTCTTCTCCACCCCTCTGCATCCCATTTCCAGAATTCCCTAGTTCTCCACACGTCCCTGTGCAACAACTGCTGCAGTAGCTGTCAGTACCTCAGTCCTTATGCTTTCTCCTCATCCTCTGCCTTCTCCCGTGTCTTTCCATGCTCTCCCGACTTCAGCCATACTCCTCTCTTCTATGGGGCCACATTTTGAAGTGTGTTTCAGCATGTGCTGCAAATGATGCCATGATGATTTTTGGCCTTTTCTTTTATGCCCCTTTTTTATACATTTTTATAGCTTTTTGTATTCTCAGTGTTTTTTAGCCTACATTCTTAGACTTATTTTGTTAAGCTAGGAGACTAAACATCTTAGAAGCCTCGTAGTTAGGGATCAGAAAGCCCCAGACACCAAGGTCTTCTCCAGAACACATTTTGTAAACTAAGATAGAACCATCCAGGGGGAAGGTTCCTTGCGGAGGGGGGCTCATTTGAGCCTCTCATTGGGGAATCTTTGATAGATATGCTAATCAGTAAGACCTATAATGTTGTACCCGATCTATTGTGTGTGTGCATTGCGGTGTGCATTGGGATGCATTTGACCTGGACGTGGTGCACCTAAAGATCCTTAAAATAAATACCGAAGTAAAACCCCTTTTCCCCCTCTAACTGTGTTTGATTCTTGATTATAAGACCAGGAAAAGGCATCACAAACACATCTTGCAGGACCAAGAAACAGTTCCAGCCGCAATTTCCCATTTTAAAAGCTTTCACTTTGATACTGGGAATAGTGTAACAGCAGAGGCCAAGCAAAGCCAACCTGACAGCAGTCTCAGGTGTCCCTTTTGGGAATAAAGCAGGCTTTTACAGCAGTAGTCCAAAGCAGAGCTGCGAGCTAAGACTGGGGCAAATACTCAAGTGTTTTGTAAAATGTGGGATGTGGAAATACTTTTTATTTTTCACTTTCATATAAAACTCCAGGATAAAACTCCAGGATGGAAACATCTGAAATGCTTTACTTGAGGTACTTGTTATTACAACTTTATTATTTATTATATTTATTTATTTCAAGTAATTTAGTTATTATCAGTAAAGCTGGGTGACTTGTAGATTCTTTAGATCAAAACCATCCAGTCTCGACAATAATACTTTGGAGATGTGCTGAAATTGGATCTTTGAGGTTTGAGGTTGAGTGATTTGCCAAATACCACAACGACCTTGTATGCAGGGTTTTGTCAAACCCCACCCTTTCTGTCCCTGCTTGTCTTGGTGACCCCCATTTCTTGCTCCTGCATTTACATTTGATTTCTAATTCGACAAAAAAAAAAAAAAAAAAAAAAAAAAAANNAAAAAAAAAAAAAAGTGCTGGGGAGTATGTTCTATTCTACCCCAAAGGCACCCCTCCACCTGGAAAAAAGTCTTTCACCAACCACCACATATATATAAATGGGAGAAGCGGGAGACCTAAATTCCTGGAAATGCTGCCGTAACACTCTGCTTTGGACCTATGTGGCTAAGCATTTGATTGCTGTGTCCTCCTCTTCTTCCAAAGGGAAGCTTTCTCCCTGGCTGGGTAGCACGCATTCCTCGTCCTTGTCCCCAGGCACTGAGCAAGGAGGCAACAGCATCCCTCCTTCGGCAGTGGATCTGAGATGATGCTCTTTCTTGCTGAGCATGGCACATAAAAAGGCATCCTTTTATGACCAATGGCTTAGGTGGATGGAGCTGACACTCATGAGCTGCAGCATCCGTGGCATCTGGCCTGGTGCTGCTGATTTGTGCTGTAGGGTTCGTACACCGAAGCGATGTTTTCCGTGAGGCGCCTTGGTACACTGCGTGCTCAGCTGAAGTGAACCCCTCTCCATCAAAAGCCCTTCCCCAACGTGAGTCAAAGATTACATTTTTTAATGGGGAACTCTAGCTTGATTTAATTAGCTCGATAATTGTATGACTTTCAGATACCACGAGACTTAAATGCATTTTAAAAAATGACTCCCTGCCCAAATGGCAGACGACCAAATTCCTTATAGCAACCAGATAGCTGAATTATTACAGAACAGATGGAAAAATACTTCTGAATTTTTAGGAAACTAGGAATTTACAGCCTAGATTTAAATTTAGTTTGACCGAGATGTGAATAACAGACATTTTCAATCACATGCTCTTTATAGACAGGTGACCCATTGCCTGTTTTCATTGATATTAAAGCAAATATCTGTGTCTTCCTGAAATGACATTTCATCACACTTCATCACCAAGAAAAGTCTTTTCCCTGCTATCCTGTTTATTTTTTCACAGCATTGGCTATAAAATTTCATCAGCTGTTTTTCCAAAAAACTGTTTCGTACCTTATGTGGAGCTATTTGCCATAAAATGTTACATTTCCCCAAAATACAATATTCTTTCTGATTGTCTAAATCTCTGGGAAAAAGCCTATTCTGGCAGCTGCGGGGGGAGGTTAGTAGATGGATGGGTTTTATTTCCCTGGCTGTGAGTGAGAGCAGCCCTGAAGAGCTGCCTAGAAAGCCTGTACAAGGGAAGGGTTTGTTAGCATCCTGCAGGGATTAGCCGGGTTGGAGGACGTCAGAGGGACACGCACGTGGGGCAGAGCTGCAGCACAGACCACCACATCCCTCCCAGGGGCAACAAAGTGATGGCCCCTGTTGGGCTACACTATGTGGTGATAGAGAGATAGGCCCTGAAGGCTGGAGAGAGAGCCTCTTTCCTGGGCCCGAAGGTGACCCTGGGACTGTATCCAGGTCACCGGGCATGGGCAGAGAGAGGATTGTGAGTTTGTGGGCAGGGTTGGACCTGTGAGAGGTGATGATTGTAGTTTGTGACCTTATGGGGTATTGTTTACCTGTTACCATAATAGGCAAAATCTGGGCACTACCCCAGATGGTTGGGGGACACTGTGGTGAACACCTTTCCTGTTTATATGATGTTATATCCTGTTAGGTGCTAGTATTTAAGGGAAATTCTGGCTGCGTAATAAAAGACTTTGCATCTCCATCTTGTGTGTAGAGTCCATGCCCATGCGTGATCACTGCAGGCCCCCTTTGAGCAGCTCGAGGGCTTTGTCCCTCTGTGCAACCAAAGCAGCTCCCACACGGGGAGGTGGCCCCAGCCCAGATTAGCCAGGACCTTGCAAGCTCCTGCCACGTGGGGTGGGCAGTGAGAGTCACACGTGTGGAGTGACAATTTCCATTACGGGGCATAGGTTCCCCTGCTGCCCTAGAAGTCAGCACTAATGGTGACAAATAAGCAGTCAGGATTTGGATACACTGGGAATGAGATTGCACAGACAACCTTAAAGTGTCTTGTTTATTCACCTATCCTGTGATACAGCCTTGGATTTCAAGGTTGTATACACTCCTGTCAAGGTTTCCTGCCTCGTTCACTGTTAAACGCTGATGGGATGTAGGAGGCTGTGTGCAGACTTGCTTGCATCATTTGCTGTGCAGAAGAAAGTTATTGCATGACACAAGAAGAAAAGGTGGGAAAGACCTTGGACTGTGTTTTCCCTTCACCATCTGACCCCCATCTTACCCCTAGTGACTGGGCTTGTGTTATGCTGCGTCTCCTCGCCCACAGCCAAACACACAGAGCCACAGACCCCAAAATGTGCTTAGAAGCTCTGTGCTTCCCTGGTGTAGGTTTAATGGCAACCTTCTGTCCAGCCATCAGAAGTCCACATGGCAGGACCAGGCTGGGTCAGACACTCATCTTACTGCACATTTGCAAGGGCTGGAGATGGTTCTCTCTCTGGCAGCAAAAGCTCTCATTGCCAAGAGGTGCCTCTGCCCTCCTGTCTGGAAGGACAAAGGCCCATGGGGATGGAGTGAAGCCCAGCCTTTTCTAGCAATTGTTTTTTCAGGACAAGGGACAACTGGTACAGGGGAACAGGGAGCTGTAAAAATGAGAACCTAAGTGGTTTGAGAAAACTTCAGGGAAACATTGTATTGTGGTTCATCGTGTTTCTTTCCCATACATTTTACTATACAAGCTGGCAGAGATCTCCAGAAATAATAAAAAAAGTTGCCTGGCAAATGTTCTTCACTCTCTTTCATTTTTTTGGTGTGGGATGACAGAAATACCAGTTAGATGAATCCTGGCTTCTCTGAAGAGGTGTGCAGATCGTAATAAAAACTCCAGGACTCAGCAGAGTCCTGCCCGTCCATAACCACTCCACACTCAAACAAACTTGTAGCCAGCATTGATGGCACAAAAGCCCACTCTGTCTGCATCAAATGCATGGTGACTTTGATAAAGTGGACAGCCTTATTTCCTACCCAAAATCCCTGTTCAGCTTTCTCTGATCTCTTTTCCATGGCAGAATGTCCATAAGAATGGGGGGTTGGTTGTAGATCTTATTGTAAAGTAACCACTTTTACATCTTATGCTGTGCATATTAAAACTTACGACATTTTATAGTCAAAAGCTGATTCAAATGCCTTACCACAAGGATTTCCCAATGTGCTCTGACAGATTTCCTCTGTCTCCTTTTCTCTTTCTCTTTCTCTTTTCTTCACTGCTTTTTTTGACTCTCACACATATGTGCTTTCTACTGGCAAGCTCTCAGTCAGTCAGCAGGTTGGTTGGGTTGGCTTTTCGATAGAGAAGACTCAGTCCAAGAAAAGACATCTCTAAATGGAATACTTTGACATTTACACTTCATAATATTCAGGGACTACTCAGGGTTTCAGTGGCCAGGAGCTGGCTAAGCTGTGTTTGCTTAGTGTACTGTCTCTTGCACTAATCAGGCATTTTGTTTTGATGTAACAAAGGCCAGTTCTCTACTCCTAATAAAATGACATTTATCTGTACCCCGAGGCTGTAGAGCACATTTTGTTGCAATTAATTTTGCAGTAAATTGTTCACTAAAACAGAAAACTGACAAGAAGGGGCTTCCACACTACAGAGTTTACACAAGCTTTGCCCTCTGTTCATTTGCTCTTGAACATAAGCCTGCCTGGGCCTCCAAGATCTAGGTGGAGAAAGAGGTCTGATGGTGCTGGTGAGGCAGTGCACAGTGTTGTTGGGGCAGCACACACACACAAGACTCAGGGGCTGAAGAGGGGACTTCTGAGCCTCTGTTTGGGACCACAGGAATGTGAGCCAGTAGGGATATTAAGGAACCAACATGCAAGTGAAGCAGAATTTGTTGGGTGTACTGTCTCAAAAATAGTAACCATGTAGAGACATGTATGTATGAGAGCATACATGGGTTGCTAGAGCCTGTCTAGAGAAGGACAACAAAGCCAGTGAAGGGTCTGGAGCATCAGTCCTATGAGGAGCAGCTCAGGGAGCTGGAGTTGTTTAGCCTGGAGAAAAGGAAGCTCGGGGAGACCATATTGCTCGGTACAACCACCTGAAAGGAGAGTGTAGCCAGCTGGGGTCAGTATCTTCTCCCTGGCAGCAAGTGACAGGAAAAAGGGAAATGGCCTCAAGTCGTGCTAGGGGAGGTTTAGACTGTGTGTTTGGAAAATTTTCTTCACTAAAAGGGTGTTCAAGCATTGGAACAAGGGAAGAGGTGGAATCGCCGTCACCGGAAGTGTTCAAAAAACATGTGGGTGTTTAGGGACATGGTTTAGTAGTGGTCCTGGCAATGTTAGGGAATGATTGGACTCGATGATCTTAGAGGTCTTTTCCAACCTGAATGATTCTGTGATTCTATACATACAAGTATATATGCACATCTCTCTATAAATGATATATTTTATATACGTATAGAGTGTGTACGAATGCACATATGTATACATGCATTCATTGTATACGCATACATATATGTGTGATCAAAAACAAGCCCTGAAGCCTAACATAGGGGCTACCAAAAGTTTCACTTTGCAAGCCCACTTTGCCATAGAAAAGTGAATAATTGACATTTTGCTACAGAACATAATAAATCCTGCTGCTTCTCACCTGCTCACATGGAATAAATCCCAAACTGGATGGAGACCTTGATTTTTGAAACTGTTCTATTCCCATTCAGTAAAGCTTTCAATACTTTCTCTCACGGTATCATTCTGGACAAAATGTCAGGCACACAGCTGGATAAACACATGGGAGAACAACTGGCTCACCAGTCTGACACAAAGGCTTATAGGGAATGTGGTGACCTGTTACTGATGGGTTTCCCACAGGGCTCCCTTCTCAGTCCTGTGCTCTTCAACATCTTCATAAATGACTTGGATGTTGGACTGGAAGGGAAACTAAGCAAGGTCACAGATGATACAAAACTGGGAGGAGCTGTTGACTCCCTTGAGGGCTGGGAGGCCCTGCAGAGAGACCTTGATAAATTAGAGGACTGGGCAATCACCAACCATGTCAGGTTCAACAAGGGAAAGGGCTGGATTCTGCACCTGGGATGGGACAATCCTGGATGTATGGACAGACTGGGGAATGAGATGCTGGGAAGCAGTGCTGTGGAAAGGGACCTGGGGCTCCTGGTCGATGGCAAGCTGAACATGAGTCAGCTCTGCCCTGGCAGCCAGGAGGGCCAACCCTGCCCTGGGGTGCATCAGGCACAGCATCGGCAGCCAGGCAAGAGGGGGGATTGTCCTGCTCTGCTCTGCACTGGGCCAGCCTCACCTCGAGTGCTGGGGGCAGTGTTGGGTGCCCCAATGCAAGAAAGACATCAAACTCTTGGAGAGTGTCCAAAGGACAGCAATGAAGATGGTGAAGGGCCTTAAGGGGAAGCCGTATGAGGAGCAGCTGAGGTCACCTGGTCTGTTCAGCCTGGAGAAGAGGAGACTGAGGGGAGTCAGTCTTCATTGCAGTCTGCAACTTCTTCATGAGAGGAAGCGAAGGGGCAGACACTGATCACTGTGGTGACCAGTGACAGGACCTAAGGGAATGGCCTGAAGCCGTGTCAGGGGAGGTTTAGGTTGGATATCAGGAAAAGGTTCTTCACCCAGAGGATGTTCAGGCACTGGAACAGGCTCCCCAGGGAAGTGGTCACAGCACCAGCCTGACAGAGTTCAAGAAGTGTTTGGACAAGACTCTCAGGCATGTGGCATGACTCTTGGGGATGGTCCTGTGCAGGGCCAGGAGTTGGACTCAATGGCACCTGTGGGTCTCTTCCAACTCAGCATATTCTGTGATTCTGTGAAAACAAACTGACAGCACTTTGTCGCTGGTCATTCTTGATCCCAATCTGAAGGCAGGACAACCCTGCAAAAACAAGACAACACAGGCAAGTGAGAAATGGCACAAGCCAGGGGCCAGCTCAGGGTCCTTCATACTATACAACTGCCATATGGCTGGAGGTCAAATCCATAGCTTGTCTCAGATGCACTTATTGAATATTTTTTCTGTCTTTCAGACTGAAAACAAAGGCATTTAGCCTGCCCCAGGGGACACGGTGGTAAAAACTTACACAGATATTCCTAAGTCCTACATACTTCCCTCTCCTTTCTGGTTTTACCATTATACTGAAACAGTGACCATTATTTTAGACATTTGTAATTCATAGTCACGGACAACAAAATTCTTCATCCAAAACAACTTCTACTCTCCTCCAGGGATTTGGTCAGTAGGCAGTGGTCTGACTTAATTTCTATTTAAAATATACTTTGTATATTGTCCACAGAAAAACAGCAAAAGGAAAAAAAAATACCTGTCAGAAGAACCCCCTGGTGTAGTACATGTAAATATATAAACCAGCAAGCTGTGTGCTTGGCTCTATGCTTTCCTCCTAATTCCCTTCTTAGCAAAAGGAAAAGCGAGAGTGGTACCTTCAGGTCACATCCATCAAATCAGTCCTTTTCAAATATGAGGACCTGATCATCATTGGACTGGTGAGATGTCATCAGGTACTGGCAGCATAAAGACATAGTGATACTGCACCGTAAATTCCCATCACGTTTCCCTTCTCCAAGCTGGGCTGCAGGTCACAAAGATCACTGGGTGCAACAGTGCAGCAGTTTGTATTTACTAGCTGGTAATAACACACGATGGACCAAAATGTGAGCTTATTTACATGGGTGTCAGCCCAGAGTAGCCTCTTGGTGCCACTGGATTTACACAAGATTTACACCCCTGCAACCAAGAGCAGAATTTGGCCCTAAATTATGATGCAGTTAAAGACCCCATGTTTCTGAGTTGTGGAGCATTGTTTACACCCACATGAAATGGGTCGTAAAATGCCATTGTGCTGATTTGTTGGAGTGTTAGACTCAATTTGCTCAGGTGTAAATAACTACCCGGTGGGTGGCATAATATTTGCATCCTGTAGCTTAAGGCGTTGCTGTCTGCTGCAAATCAGTCAGAATTCAGGCTCCAGTATCCTCCTGGGAGCAGGATGGATCTTCTGGCCTGCAGAAAGTGATGCAATAGCAGATTGCTAATGAGTGGGAGTTCATGGGGCGTGACACACATAGAATAAAATTGGAATATCTTGTGTATACTTTCATTATTTTTTGCAGCTGAAATCTCGTGTCCTGATGACTCCTTTAGCAATATCTCCGCCAAGAAGCACGCCAGAGCCAGATATTAGTTCAATCCCCCAGGATGCAGCTACGGTACCCAACTCGGACACCCCACAGGCTCTCACAGGTACTCAGCCTCAAGTGCTCCTTGACCAAGGGGTGAACAGGAGCCACGGGCTCACAGCCAGATGTCACAGCCAGATGTTGTGCTTTCCAGAGCAGGGGGAGCTCATGAAAATGGGGTGTTTGCAGATTTGCCTGGTGACCAGTGATAAGGAGCAGAGGTGTCCTGCAAGACTATATTTTGACTGCCATGTGTTGAGTTTAGTGGATATGTCAGTTCTGTTCCTCTTGAAATGTGAACATCAAAAACCCATGAACACTCCATTTCATACATAACATCTTCACCCCATCTAATATGTTGCAATGACCAAACTAAATCCCTGTGTGAACATGAAGCATCTGTTACAGCTGTGGGGAAAAGAATGGAGGAGCCATGGTCTGACTGCAGGCACGGCTACCAGCACAAAAATCCCAAAGCCAGGTGTGGTCATTTCCAAGTGTAGTCGGAAAACACAGCTTTACTCTTTTTTGTTTATATTACCAGAAGTAACATAGGTCAAGGCTTTTAAACTGATGTAAATGAGGAGAAAATCAACAAGACAGCTGATTCACCCTGAGATTTCAGCAGAGAAATGGATTAGGTAACATTAGAATCTAAACACAACACATAAATCCCATTATTTCTTAGCTGGGATGCACAGAGGAGAAGTTTTCCATCTGCTCTGGTGGCAGAATGATACTAAACCTAGCAACAATGACAATAATATGTTTTATTCTCGTTTATCCCTTCACACACAAAGTCTGCAAAGCACTTGGTAAACACCAGCTGAGTAGACGGAAGTGCCCTGAGAGGTTGCCCAGGGCTGCTTTTGGAACGGGACAGGGAGGCACAGTCCACCAGCCCTGCCAGATCACCGGGGTGGCTGCAAAGGCAGAGGCTCCATGGGTCATTTCAGGCTCAGTGGTTGCAGTGCCCCACACCTCTGTCTGCCCATCCTCACGCCACTGGCACCTTTCCTCCCAGCATATTCCCAACACTGCGTGCAGTGCAGTGCCTGCTCCCACCAGAGCAGGGTTGGCAGGAGGTGAAGGGAAGCTCAAGCCAGCTTTTACCTCCCTCTCTGCTTTGAAAGGACTGTAGGGACCCTGGCTTTGCAGTGGGGGATTCAGCACATTGCCTGCGAGCTGCGGAGTCCCTCCCACAGCCGAGCCCCGACAAAACCAGTGGATTGTCACACAGATTCCACATTCTGCAGATTTGTCGAGGTGTGGCGCTCTGGGAAAGCTGCACTCTGACATCCCCCTGCAATTCCTGCATGCTGCTGCTGTATTTTCAGTGCACTACCCCTTTGTTTATTTGGCACTTGGAAGGTGTAAAGTGGTATCATGATAAGTATGATTGCTATTATCCTCCTGTTTACCCAGGATGTACTGCTTGAGCCCCTTCTGCTGGTCCCTGCGAGATGGGGGAGCAAAGTGCACTGTGACAGTTGCACTAGATTTTCATTATGGTGATGCAAACTGTAAATTATTTCCAACTTTACACAGCTGTCATCATGTCCTCCACTCTGCTTGATGGGGTTTTTTTGTCACATATCTGATTTCTGTCAGAAGATAATGTTATATTGTTTGAGAGATGACAGCTCGAGCACACTCAGCCAGCTATTATAATATGTCTCACTTTAGCCTGACTTTAGGCTGTCTTAGTCGCCCTTAGTTACGGCAGCGCTATCCTTGCTTCCCCTGAGATGCAGTTGGCCTCAGCCAAGCTTAAAATAAGTTCATGGTAGTGAGAACACTCGTGGGTTTTGGGGTTTTTTTGGCTATTGCTGGCAGACCTGTTGGCATGTAGAAAAACTGCCTTTGCAGCCAATGAGAGGAGGCAGGGCTTGGCTTTGGAGAGGCTGGGGCAGACCCCCTCGCAGACCCCTGTGCAGCACAGTCATGTTGTTGTGGTCCCAAAATGTATCACTGCACACCATATACAATTTCTCTCAACTTGATGCAGTTTGCAGAGTGTTAGGTTGGACATGGAGGGTTAGGAATCTCCCAAAGACCAGAGCCTCTGCCGTGGTGCTGTGCAGCTCAGTGCAGCATAGCCTCCAGAAATTACTCCTCCTCCCAGCTGCACAAAGGTCAGAAGAAGCAAGGATCCAAAGTCTTTACGAAACTCATCTTAGAGCAGTGCTTCTCAGAGTGGCTCCCAATGAACTGGTCTCAAAACACATAGAGGAAAAAAAAATTAACAACCTGAAAACACACCTCAGGCTGGCATTCCCTCCTTGCTGTGAAGTCATCACTGGTAGCCACTGTTCTGCACTCCCAGGGCATTTTTCTGGTCACAGGGTGCATGGAAAAGGTAGACTCAAGAGAGCAGACCCCAGGCATACACAGGAGCTTTTTTAGATGCATGTAGCCTTCCCTAGCCTGTGACACTGAGCTAGATCTAAACTCAGCTTGCTTTGCTTTGGCAATGGGTCATCCGCACAAGAAAGTCTGGCTCTGCCATTGCAAATGGCAACAATTCACCAGTGAAGGAAGAACTGGGAAATGAACAGAAATGTAGAATGCTAGAATTTGGATGCTCTCAGGACTGTTTTGTAATAACCTTGTTGGGATTTTATGTCTACAGTCTGCATTTATGTCAACAAACAAGCGAACCTGGGGCCGTACCTTGACAGAAAAAAGGTGCAGCAGCTGCCAGAGCACTTTGGCCCAGAGCGGCCATCGGCAGCCCTGCAGCAAGCAGTGCAAGCCTGCATCGACTGTGCGCTCCAGCAAAAGGTGGTCTTCTCCCTCATCAGGCAGGGCTACGGAGGCGAGATGGTGTCAGGTAAAGCATCTTTGTAAGGGGCCTGGGGCCGGTTGGAAAGTGCTTGAAGTCTTAACATGTTCCCCAAACCTGACTGCCCTGGGTGTCCTGTTCCCATCAGCGGGATGGCAACCAGCTTTGAATATCACTTATGCCTTTGTAAAATGAGCTGCTGCAGGAATCACCTTGGTGTCAGATGAAAGGATGTTGGTGAGGGGTGTTGCAGTGGTGATTCAGGGGAGGAACACGCACTCCAGAGTCTGCCTCTTACCACTCTTTGGAACAGTGCTGAGGCCAGGGCTGAGAGCTGTTTCCATGCAGCCGTTCAAGGATGAGCAGCAATGACAGCCCACTTCATGACACGCATTGCCACCACAAGTACACATGCGTGCCTCATGTCATGAGAGTGGCAAAACTCTGGAACAGGTTGCCCAGAGAGGTGGTGGATGCCCCATCCTCACATATATTTAAGGTCAGGTTGGATGTGCCTTGGAGCAATCTGAGCTAGCTGAAGATGTCCCTGGTCATTGCAGGAGGTTTGGACTAAGAGACCTGGAAAGGTCCCTTCCAGCCAAAATCATTCTATGACTATGATTTTATGTTTCTCAAAAGGGCAATTTTTTATGGAGTTTAGATGTTGGTGTGCTCCCCTGCCTGCAGTTCATGAGCCAAACCTGCTCTACGCTGGAGGAATTGCAGAAGTCCCACGGCAATTCCCCATGCAGCAGGACTGCACAAGGTCTACACAAATACATCAGAGAGAATCAAAGACCAAGGGGAACTTCCCAGGAGCTCCTCATCTTCCCACAGTGGCACTTCTTGCTGTGTCCTGATGAGCCTCCCATATCCCATGATGAATTCCCTGGCCTGGTTCTCAGCGTGAGCACAAACTTTTCTTCTATCACAGCAAGAGTTTTGTGTCACAACACTGTTTTGGCATATGGGGCTGCAATGGGAACGAAACAATGATGGGAATATGGGAACAGCACTCTCCAATGAGCTGCTGCAGATGAGTCAGGCACGAACACAAAGCCAAGGATTGCAAGTCCAATCAGTTTCACAGGGAAACTGCAGATGCTCAGCTGTGCCACTGGGACCTTCTTGTGTGGGAGCCCAAGCTCTGGCCCTCTGTGCAGCATATAAATTGTGCTTCTTCCCTCTCCTCGAGTTCTCTGTAATCACAGGTGTGCCTTCCCTAAGGGGCATCAGAAATACTCTGAGAATGATCCAGACTTGTTCACAGAAACACAAGACTGAAGCAATTCAGTGCAAATCTTCATTTTTGCCTAGTTCTGTGCTGCATATATGATTTTCATTACAATCAGGAGAGTCGTATTATGCACCAAGCCTGCCAAGTTCCTTGGTCTCAGTTCCTCTGAGCTGGCTCAGCTACAGCTTCACCTGAACTAAAAGCACCTGGTCAGCATTTCTTCCAATTTCATGCTTCTTCTAGTCATCAAAGAGAGGTGAATGACCTCCTAGTCATGGCGTGGCTCTGCAATTGCACCTCGCTCCCAGCAGCACAGAGGAGTTTTGTCAGGGGCTTTCCAATCTTCCCATGGTTTGGCTCACAGATGCTCAACCAGCTGTGGAGCATGATCCCTCACAGCAGCTCAGGCCAACAGGAAATCTCTGAAGTTATCCCCAAAATTACAAGCCTAACGTTGCAATTTTTACTTGTTAGTAGTGATGGGAGACTGTAGGATTGGGAAGGAACTTTCCAGGTGGAAGAGTCCAGGCAGCCATATCATGTAGTCCTCCCTGCAAACCTGTTGAAACTGAACGTGTCCTGCTACAACTGATCCTGGTGGGTCCGTTCTGACCCCTCCATCTCACCCATGGCTGGGACCTTATGCGCTTTTTGATTCCTGGCTAAGTATGTCCCCTGACAGGTTTATCCAGCAATTGTAATTGCTCTGTTCTCACCCTTAGACGTATTTCTGAGAGAGCTGCCCTCATCCCCTTAGGCTGAGATACACGGTTTCTTTCAGGTGAGGAAGATCAGTGAAAGGAGTGCAGGTGTCTTGCCACAGTCCCACATAGCAGGATGGTGATGGCTGCAGTGCTACAGGGAAAATTTCTGTTCCCCAAACATCCATGTGGTCTGCCTGTGCACTTCTGCAAGTGTGAATTCAGCCTGGATGACCAGAATGATGCCCATGAATCCATTTCAGATTTCTCCAGAACTTTGTATAGTGGTTTTAACACTCAATTTTCTCTCCTGGAAGTGTTTTGTTCCACACTTTCTGGAAATATATCTGAGTTTTTCATGACTGTGTCACCTTGCTGTTTTATGGGCATCTGGTAAGCTTGTATTATCATTTCTTCTCCCATCAGGTTGTTTTGCGCCTCCTCAAAGAGTTATGGATTGCTGTTTACTTTCCAGATTTTTTTTCACTCGTTTTTACTATCAGAGAAGTCAAAATCAGTTGATCCTTCTTGTGCAATCTCCCAGTCCTCTTCTCCATTGATGATGTCTGCCAGCTTACAGCACTCACAAAATCTTTTTGTGCCAGCACAGACTGCTGCTAGTTTCTCTCTGGGACTTGGGGTTTCCTGCCAGCAGATGCTGTTGCCATTTCTTGACCCACCTTTTGTATGCAATCATTTCCAATTGAATGAAAGATTTCTCATACTTTACTGAATTCTGGATAGACCACAACTGCCAATATTCCCTTGCCTATAAATGCCATTAGCTCAGTAAATAAAGCTCAACGATGAAGCTGTTACCTCTCTCTTCAGTACAATCCTGGTACCTTTCATTCATTCACAACCATGCCTTTAATTCTTATCTCCCCATTATGTTTTAAAACCTTGGATACTGCTGAAGTCAGCCTAATAGCCCATCACTATTGGTGATCACTGCGGATCACTTTCTTTCCCCTTCCTTAGACCAGGGTATCATACTTGCCTCCTCCTAATGACACAATACAGTTTTCAGTTGGATGCATATATTAGAAAAGCTCGTACTGCTGGCCATGCCAGTCAGCATCTTTCAGCTCTCCAGGGGGAAGGTGATCTGGGTCACACAAACTCAGCTCCTTAAGCTCCTCCAGTTTGTTGTGCGCCTCAGGTCACGTAATTTTGCAAAATATTTTAAGACATACAAATACTTGAGTAAAATTATTTCCCCTGCTCTCATTCTTCCTTCTGCCATGCATTCACAGGTATTGAATTGCTCCTGTTTTGCTTTCCAGTTTCAGCTTCTTTTGAGGGGAAGCAGCATCTCCAGAGCCTGCTGGTAGTGAACAGCATTGGGTATGTCCTGCGCTTCCTGAAGAAGCTCTGTCGCAGCCTGCTGTGTGACAATCTCTTCAGCAACCAGCCCTTCCAGCAGTACGGTGCCGTGACGGAGAGCCCGGAGGTGTACGAGAACAGACGGATGGAGGCAGGTAGGCTCCTCCATCACCTCGGCTGCAAGATTTAACAGAGCTGAAGAAACGGCTGTCTTTGTTTTGGTGCTGTGCTGTGTCTGACAGGGAACTGCAGGCCTCTGTGGGACCTTTCCAGAGGGAGGCGGTGAGCTTACTTGCAGTATTATTCCAGTGGCTATAGAGGAGGTGTTTGGATGAGAACCATTGTGCTGAGGTGCCCCAGCAGAGAAATTTTGGGCCAGCATGTTATGTTAGCATAAACCTAAGGTACATGTTTATTAGCTGTAGCACCGTCAGCCTGGATCCCAATCTGCCACCTCCATCCGTGAGTACAAACCTAAATGAGTTGTGACTGCTAACTGGTTTGCTTTGCTACTTGCAGGAATGTTTCTCCTGTCTTAAAACACTCTGGGGCCTGCAAGGTTCCTGTCTTAGTGCTTGACCATGTGGGGCAAAGCCTGGAGGGGCTGTGGCATGGGGCAGATGCTTCCAAGGATGGTGGTGGTCCTGAGGGCACCCGCCCTGAGCAGCACTGGGCTCCCAGATTGATGGCACCCCTGAGTTTCCTTCTTGCTCACATTCTGGGACAGGGTGCTGGCCCCACACAGCCCCCATGCTGTTGGGACATGCCTGCAGCCCCATCTGCAATCAGTGGCTGGAAAGCTGCCCTGGGGCATTACTACGGCATTGCAAAAGCTAGTTCAGAAAAAAAGAAAGGTGTAAATTATGGGCACGAGCTTTCATTTCACCTCCAGGCTTCCTCCTGACTTAAATTATTTTTCCTTTTCTTTTATTAACAACACTGTGGGTGTTTGGGGAGCACACTGTCTCTCATGCATTCAGTTTAATGGCAGACACATACTGGCAGATGAGAGAAAGGTGTCTTCGTGTCCACAATTATGATTTTTGAATCACTTGTTCACCAAGGATACCCTAAGTGTGCGCTTTGCACACCAAAGCTGGGAGAGGGCTGTGCACACAGTGCAGAAATCATCTTTTTATACAAAGAAATCCAGCTGCCACTCTTACGCATAGGGGAGGAAAGGCAGGAGCCCAGACTGGAAAGCAGTATTTTTCTTCCCTCTCTACTAGGACATTTGCAGCAAGCTGAATGTTTCTGAGAGGTCAAGGGATTTCTGTAGCACTGAGCGAGTGCAGCCCAGGAGGCCTGGCATTTGCGTTTGCATTTGCATTTTAATTTGCGTGTACATTTGCATTTACTTTGGCACGGCAGGGCTGTGTGTGAGAGAAGGCAATTCCACAACCGGAATTTTTACAGTTGCTGTTACACTCTGAGTGTCTCCCTCCCCACAAAATTCCAATGCAGATGTCCCTGACACTATCCTCACTGGATCTCCCCAGACACTGAGGATGGGCAAAACATTATTTTTCCCTCAGACCAGACAGGAGATGTGGGCATAGGCAAGGCTTCTCTTTCCTGGGTTTCCCACTGTGGAGTGGAGTGTGTGCATGTGTGAAATTAATAGCCCCTAGAAGCAGCATGGGCTGGGCAGCCTGGGCTAGTCAGGTAGGTTTAGATTAGATATGAGGAAAAAATTCTTTACTGTGAGAGTGGTGAGGGACTGAAACAGGTTGTCCAGAGAAGCTGTGGATGGTCCGTCCCTGGAAGTGTTCAAGGCCAGGCTGGATTGAGGCCCCGAGTCTATGTTAGCCTGCATTGCCTAAATCTCCTTCCATCTCACCAGGAGCCAGCATTTCTCTGCAGCAAGGTCAGCACGGGGGCTCCTCTGCTGCAGAGAGCAGAGACAGGGTTTCCCATAGTGCAGTGATAAGGAGGACTGCAGGGGCTCTGCTGCAGACAGGTCTGTGAGGGCGCCTGTTGGGATAAAGCTTGCATGGAAGGAGCAGGGCCATAATAAAGCACCACAGGAAACCATGCAAAGCAGCCACATTTTTCATTGTTTCTGTTCTCCATCTTGTAATCAAGATGTCCTTTCTTTTAAAATCATGTGCTTTTCAGCCCCTTTGCACCAATGAATCTAATCCATGTATTGACTTTGGTGCAGTTACTCATGATTTACACCGTTAGAAGTGAGAGGAGAAGCCGGCATCGTGTCCAGTCATATTAATCCACTTACACCATGCAGGAGTCACCTTTTAACCTTGCCCCAAAGCACATGCCCCTAAGCCATAATTCACCTGTGCTCACAGCAAGCTGCCAGATGCTAATGGCTGTGTACAGGCCAGGTGGGATTTGTTGACATATGCATATATCACTTACAACTATGTTTTACATGCCTAGGAAGTGCGCACTCATCAGGCTGTGCCTAGAGCTGGCCTCTGCAATGAGCCTTGTTGGCAGTGCATTACCCTCCCTGCACCTGAGCCCCACGCTCTGCCTGCTTTGCCAATGGCCCTCTCATGTCTCATGTCTCACATGGGACATTCCCCATGCCTCTTTCTCAGCTGTGAAGGGACTTTCTGGCTCATGAGAGTGATTTGTGGGGAGCAGTTGTGGGGTGACTCCCAGACCTTCATCTGGGAAATGCCCAGCTTCAGATCTACATTATAGCAAATCCTGAGATGTTACCTGTCTCCACAGCACCGGGGTTCAAAGCACCTCTGAACCTGCACCCCAGAATTTTCCATGGGAGCAGTAGGCAGTTTGAGCTAAAATGATGGCAAGACCTAGGTGACCTGTGCAGAAAGCTCCGTGAAGTGTGGCAGGGGCTACGTGATGGGAAGCCAACAGAGATCCTGTGAAATGCCTCTACTCTGTGTTCAGATTTCATCATTTGCCTTGTGCTCAGCTAATAGAGGCTTAGATGGCAGCATGCAAAAGGGACATTTCTAGGACACCTACATGCTGCTGACATGCACCTATGAGATATTAGATTATTTTTCAGAGGAAGCCATATTTGCTAAAAAAACTTCTGGCTAACCTGATGGTGGCACAGAAATGGAAGAGGTTTCTCTTATGTGGGAAACATGAACTTTGATAAACATCTATTTTCCCTTTCAGTCAATCCTTTCCTTGCTCCTTCTGTCTCAAACCTTGGCTTTTTGCTATTTTGTGCTGTTAGACAGTTGATGTCTCCACATAGAGCATGGCTGCAAAAAACTTTGTTTATGCAAGAACTTCTGTGGCCACCCTGTATCATTCTTATCACGGAGGAAGATGGGAAGGTCTGTGAATAAGGTCCCCAGCCTTGCTGTTCTCCCCGTGGCCAAGTCAAATTTGGATATGTTGATACAATATGGAGTTCCCTACCACTGTCCACAGGAGAACAGCATGTCTTCTTGTGGCACTGGCTGGAAGTAGGGATCTATATGGAGCAGAAACATAGCAGGATGCTAGTGCCTCTGTCTAAAGAAAGGTGGGCTTCTCCTATCCACAAGCCCTTGAAAAGCTGGTATGACAAGCACAATAGCAATGCACAATAGGAGCAGTGACTAAGTAGGCAAGACACTGGCCTGGGAATGGGATTTTTATAAGAGATATTCCCGTTGACTATGTGGGCAAGCCCCTCTTCCCTGCTGTGCCTTTATTTGAGTATTTGTTGAACGAGGGCAATAATTCTTGCCAACATGTGCAAAGTCCTTCTAAAACAGCTAGGAAGAAAAGAATAATATGATAGAAAACCACATAGTATTACAATCAATATTTTCTGTCACAAGCACCAAATAAACAGCAGCTCAGAAGTTTCAAGCCCTGAGAGGGTAAGAAAAATGTTGTCTTTCCCCTTTCTAGTACCATGGCTTGTTTAATCTTATCTTGTTGCATGCTATGAGGAACAGTGCTCCCGGCTTCTCAGCACACTCAGAATAAATGGCTTTTATGGCTATCAATAGCTTCAGCTCTCCTCAGCATTTAATTACCTGCAAAGGCCATTTATTGCCTCATATATTCCTCTACCACGATCATTATCCTTTAAACAATAAATAAAACATTAAGGTCACTCTTAAAGAGGGAGCAGAGCCATCCAGCCACAACAAAGTATAATATAAAAAGTTTATATGGTCTTTGGGGGCTTCTGGATTGATGGCAGAGCCTGCAGTACAGTTGAGAAAGGCTGGGATGGCTTCCTTCCTTCCTTCCTTCCTTCCTTCCTTCCTTCCTTCCTTGAGTCTGTGCATCCATCAGCAGGCTGGATGCCTTCCCCCTCCCCACCTGACACAACTGGCCACAGGGCAAGACATCCCACTGAGGACCCTCGTGCTGAGGTCCTGCTTGCAGCTGGAGCACCATCCTGAGGACAGGCTTCCTGAAACAAGGTGTTCAGGGTGGTAACTCCATGGAAGAGCCGAAGGAGAGGCAGCTGCAGCTGGAGCTGCATGCTGTAGTCCAGAAACCTGGGGAGGGACAGGAACAGTTTAGGATGGTCCAAGGGATAGGAAATAAAGGCAGGGGGTTGAAAGAAAAGAGAGAGTCACTCAGTACTTCTGCGGAAGAGTTTCATGAGGGTGGTAGCAGAGGCTTTAGCGTTCAAAGCCTTTAAACCTAGATCAGAAGAAACTAATAAAATGTACACTAAGGAGCAAATCCTGGCAGGAAGAAAAATAAGAGGTAAATGGAAGAGAGAAAATTCAGCTGTGATGTATTTTGCGTGGACTCTATAGAATTGGCAGAATTGGCTAAATTGAACTTTCTGACCTTTAAGTTGTGGGATTACTGTTTGCTAACTCACGAATGAAGAAAGACTCCCTTTCTGTTCCTTTAAGTTATGAAATTGTATGTCCTTGTGGGTGCTAAGCAATGAAGCTGTAAGCAGACATCCCTCCAGCAGCCAGCCCAAGGGAACTCCTCCTTCCCACGTACTGCTGGGCTGTTTTACCTTCACTGACTTGAGGGGGTGCAAGAAAGTTCATCCCTTTTGAAAAGTTACCCTGGAGGGGTAGGCACCCTGCCCTCAGCAGTGAATAAGGAAAAGCCCAAAGGCCCTTTCATCCTTCATCCCAAGATGTGCTCAGTGCCATGGCACAGACACCGACAGTGCTGGATATTGCCTGGGCTGCAGCCATGGAGGTTAGAAAAGAGAGCCAAGCTATGAAATAGGATTTAAGGATGCTTTATTTCTCCATATCAAAGGGTATGCATAAGGCAAGTGGATGAAATGATAGGCATAAATGCATAAAGCATGATGGATGAGATCATATCCACTACAGAAAAAAATACCCCTGGGTATAAGCATTTAATTCAAGCTTTACAAGCAGAGTCATGAGGAGGAAGCATGGACACTTTCAGAGCCCCAGTCAGGTAAATCATGTGATTGTTACTCTGTTTTAGCTCCAGGTTTAGCTTTAACTTTGTTTTAGCTGGTTAAGGCTTTTCCCTAGGGCTGTATGATTCCTTTAGGAGATAACTGAAGTTAGTAGTCCAGGCTTTTATTTAAAATATCTTAAATTAAAGTTGAAACAGGAATTTCCATTCCTAAACTTTTAAAATATTGATCCAAATAGCTGTGATCCAGTACACCAGTATTTCAAGCAGTCAGGTGAGCAGGCCACAAACCAGAACTGGTGATGAGAAACCCATGCAAGCATAAGCCAACGTGACACCTGGTTTTTCAAAGATGCGAGTGGGAAAAAAGGTGAACCTCAGGATCCAGTGCTTTTTAAGCAAAAGATAAAACAAGAAAGGTTTTGGAAGAGAGTGGAACTTTTGCTTGTGAATGTGGATGAGAGGGCCCTTGCTTCTGGAACTGCCTGGTATGTGGTGCCTATGGCAGGGCCTGGGCTGGCACCTCCATGGCAGGAAGCAGACAGCTGAGAGTGGGCAAAGGAAGTCTGGTATTTAGGCTGTTTCAATTTGACAGGTTTCAAACAAGATTCAGACTTCTTTTTTGCAGGGTATTGCTGATTTTTGCTTGGATGTTCTTCAGTTTTTCAGCTCTGTTTTTCACCTTCCTCATATTGGTCTCTTTTTTAACCTTTCATCATCATCTCTCTTTCTCTGTCTTTATCTACCTTCTGTTTCTCTCTATCCTTTCCCAGTTCACTACAAAACAAAAGGAAACCCACACACAGTGGCATTCCCATTTCCATGGAAATAAAACATCCACTGTTTTTTCCTGAAAAGTCTTGGCCACTGTTTAATCAACAGTGCTCCCCAATTCCTTAGGATTTATGTGTTTGCAGTAATTATACAGAGTACATCAAAATGCCATTCGGAAAGTAGTAACACACAGCATCTGCCTGAAGAACATTAATCCGCTGGCAAAATGAGTGCAAAGCAGGGGATTAAAACAGTTAAGAGAGTGCCAGAAGCAAATTGTTGGTGGTCACGTGCAGTTTGGTGTTTGTGCTGGGACAGTGCTGGCCATGGGCAGCAGTGAGCAAGGTAAGGGTGCAAGGCAAGGAGTTGTACCACCAGCATCTGGGAAGGAGAACTACATCCTCTGACTGAAAATAAGCTGCAAATGGGGGCTTGGGGAATCAGGTACTTTATGGTGGCTTTCTTCATGGAAGAGATAAGGTTACAGAAGTGACTTAAACAAAAAGGTGGCAGTGGCTTGATGGTCTTCATCAGAGAAGCCGGATTTAAGGAAAACACAGTGAAGCTGGGGATGAGTCCTAGGATGGAGTCCCAGGGTAAGCTCTGCTCCCCAGCAGCATGGCACAGTGCAGCACAGTGGTGTGGAGGGAAACTGGTTCTGTAGGATCATGGAAAGAAGAGGGGGAAAAAGGGCTTGACAAAGGGGAATTGGTGAGTTCCCAGCTGCTGGGATATAGTTCAACCAGGGATGTCAGGAGAAGCAGCAGAGAAGACAGGAAAAGAAAAGTTTTGTGAAGGGGAACTAAGACTTCAGGGCCCATAGATGCTGTACTTACATGGCAGAAGAAATATCAGAAAGTTAAGTGGAGCAGCAGCACTGGGCAGGGAGAAGTGAAGGAAAGACTTTATAAAAGATCTTATACCTGCACACAAACACATGCACAGGGTCATGCTTTACATGTCCTGTTCTACCTAATTTCTGGCTGAGATTATTAATTATTATTTATTAATGAGCAAACACAGCTTATTTTACAGTTACTGCATTTTGCTGTAGACATCTCACTTCTTGTATCTCAAACAATTTGTTTTTCAAACAATAAAAAATTACTGTTAAATATTTTAAGCCAGTGCTAAGCAATGTGATTCAGGGATATTCATCATGGTGGTAGCAAAACAGAAATGCACTAAGTACCTCATCTGCAGAGAATCCCAGTATATAATGCCTTGAAATTTTCAAATAACACAGTTATTTTCATCCAGTCTATTCTATATACAGCTTTTTGTGACTTCTATCAATGCTGATTTATAGGGATACAGAGTGCATTATAAACTATCTTGATAGAAAAACCCCTCTAGCTACTGCTTGAAGCTGGAAACAGAAAAGATCGATCACAGCCTCTCCCATCTCCCTCTGCCATTGCAGATCCATTGCTGTGCTAAGACGCAAAACTATACAACCCTGATAAATCTTCTTTTCATGATGTACACTTTGGTATAACATAAAGGCAAGGGAGAAGGGAAGAGAAAGGAGGAGCCGGTCTGAAATCAGGTGGAAGAGACCAAAGGAAGACTTTTTCTACAGCCTAGATCTCTGTGTCATTGAAATCCTTTTGCCTTCACTCATGGGTGTGCCTAAACAATTTGCTTGTGCTGTAACATAGGATTAAAACCTCTCCATTGTAACAAAATACATTTGCTCAATCCTCCCCAAGCACTTTAAAAATGGAAAAAATTCCTCAATGGGTTATTTATTCACACGAGCACCTTTTATTATTAAATCTAATATATTTGTCAGCAGCTAGCTTTTGAATTTACTCTACCTTTTTATTCAGTTTGGACAATAAAACCATGTTGATCTGTTCCCAGCTGGTTTCATTCCCTGGTTCTACTGCATTAAACACAATGTGGCTGTTGTCTGGGCTGCAAACACTCAAGGGAAATTGTTTAAATAATGAAAAAAAAATTGCTTATGCTGAGGACCTAATGAGGACAACATTGGATTTTGGAAAATTCTCTAAAAAATTTAGATTCTTTATGTTGACTGACTGGCAGCTTCTCCTTGGGGGACTCAGCATTTCAGTCACTGCAAAACATTTTTTAGCAGCTAGGACACAGCTAGATGATACATGGTGCCGTAAAGCCTCAGACTAAACCCTGGAGAATTCACTGCAGGTTTTATCTCCACAGTGTGACCATAGTTTCACTGTTCATAATATCTGCATTCACAAGTGAATGAGGCATATTTACATTTTCCTGTTCTGACTGACTACCAAGCCCCCCTTTTTTTCCCCCTGTGGATGCAACTGTGTGTTCCTATAACCCATGCAAAAGTTCTCCCGTAAACTGAAAACCGCAGGCGTGACAGCCCTGACCCGCTGTTGGCGGATGCCCTGGGCTGCCTGCTCACTCTCTGCCTCTCTGCAGCAGCCTCAGGGATGCTGTGACTCCTTGGGGAGGTGTCGCCGTGCCACTCGGCCTTGGCAAGCAGTGAGCAGCTTGGCTCTGCTGCCACAAACCAGATGTCACTCCCTGTAATGTTTTCCTTGTCCAGGCAAACTGTGGCAGCCACGGGTTGGTGTGGAAAAGGTCTGGTCCTTGCCCAGCTGTGTAGGGTGCAGACGCATGCACCAGAGAGTGGTGTTGACACAGTACAGAAACATCTGCTAAGGGGTGACATCATATTTTCGTTGTGCTGCATGTCTGGATGGGCAATGGAGCTAAAAAGAATGGGCTGGTGCTGTAATCCAAGAGTAAATCAGAGCAGGCAGAGCTGGAAAGTCTTACTCCATCACAGGAGGCTCTTATCTTTAGATAGATGCATGCAGGCTCAAACTACAGGGAAGATAAAGGCCGTGGTACATTCCTGACTGGACAGAAATGTGTGAGGCTGTTTGAAAAGCACAGAAAAATGTCTTTTAAAATCTTTTAAGAGTTGATGTTTAAAACAGAAGATAGAAGTTTAGAGCCAAGGCATATCTTTCCCAATCTTAAATACTGCTCCTATCTTTCTGCTCTCTCCCTCTCTGGCTTACACTAAGATTGAACTGATGGTTAAACTCATCTGAAGGATTTCCTTCTGCATTTCAGCATTTGCTTTTTGTGTTTCCCCACTTCTATTTTTCCTTTCATGAAGGCTGAGATGCAGGGTTTCTAAGCTGCTGCTTGAAACTGTCCCCTCCCCTCCCACCTCCCAGACAGGGCAAATGCCATCCTTGTGCAGGGAGCTGGAGCCAGACTCAGGAACTGTAATATACAGGCAAAGATAAAACCATACAAAGAAGGAGTCTCTCGATAGGGTTTTGACACTGTGGCTGGCTCATCTCAAAATGACTGGGAGATGAAAAAAGACTGTCCCTGGCTGGGAGAAAGGAGAGGTCTGAGGAAGCTATGATATCATGCTGCTTAAAATATGGAGTTCACATCTGGTCAACCCATTATAGACAATATATGGTAGCACTTTAAAAGGTACAGGGAAGGGTCAGAGGGCAAAGCCCATCACTAAATGATATGAGGAATAGGAGACGACACAAAAAAGGAATTGTGGGGGCAGAAAGAAAAGAAAGACAGAAATAAATCTATATTGACTGTAAGGAAAAGAAGATAATGGGGAATTCAATTAAAGCAAATACAAATGATTGAGCACTGCAGGTGGTAAAGTAAAAGGTTATGAAATGACACAAAGTATTGTCCTAGAAGGAAGGGCAGTTGTCCTGAGAAGCTACTGGTGTGTAAAAGAGGACCTCCCTGCCTTGGGGATTAGTGTCCAGCATGCTCAGAGCAGGGGGTGTGGGTTTCCAGCAGTGCCCCATGCAGCCTTCACCCAGATGCAGCCACTTCATGCCTGTTCAGGATATGGCCTGTTAACTGGGAAAGGGGACTCTGCTCCCAGTTCACTGCCCTGACCTTGGGCTCTGCTGTCCAAGCAGCAATCCAGGGATGAAACCAGGAAAAGGCATGGGAATATTAGGAACGGGAAAGCTGGATCAATGGAAGTGTGAGATGGGTGGAAGGGGAACAGCCTGGGGAGAAAATGGCTATGAAAATCCTATGTGTGGGAGGAGGAAAAATAGAAAAGAGAGACAGGGAAATATCTGGCAAAATGGGAAAAGGGTGATGTTGTAGGTGCAGGAAAGCAGTGTTAGAAAAAATTCGAGACAGTGCTAATATGACAGAAGAAGAAGTAGGAAGAGATGATGGGGAAGAACAGAGGGAGGAGCAGGTGCGAGGTATAAGGGAATGGAGCCTCAGAGAGGTAAAGGGAGAGGAAGATGTGACATGGGCAGTGACGTGGGAGCAGCAGCAGGAGAGGAAAGCAGCACAAGACGTTTGGCCTGGGAAGAGAGAAGGTAGAATAGAGTATCTCTGCAGTGTAGAAGGAGCTTTTGCTTATAGGAGAGATTCTAACAAACTAAGTTTGGGCTTTTTTTAAGATGTAGAAGAAAAAGTAAGAAATTAGATCTGCTGAGGAGAAGGTCAGCTAGGGATCATCTTTCCTGTGTATATACTCTTCTTCATTTCCTGCTTGACTTGAAATTGATTTTCATTTGCTTTCCTGATGTAGTGAGAGTCAATTCTTCTGTCTTTCTGGAGTGTCTCTATTCCCAGATGCTACCAAAGGCCCGGTGTTTGTGTTCTGCATTCACACGGGCACTGTGCATCCATGTGGCACTCCACAGTGGCAAATGGATACTGCTGGGGCAAAGAACTCAATGTGGTACAGAAGTGAGAGACAAAACAAGTATTTTCCTTCATCCTAACAGAGAACTGAGGTCCAGAGATGACAGATAACCTGACCAAGGTCACTCCAGAGGTTTGCAGCAGAGCTGAGATGTTAGCTGCAGATTCTCAGGCTCTTTTAACTCTCAGCTGACCTATCTTCAGGAGTTTGGCTAGGAATCTAACAGACTGCTACTTTTAAGAAGCTCAGCTAAAGAAATGCGCATTTTTAAATTGGGAAGGCAACTGTGGCTTTTTTTTCTCCTTCTTTGTTGCATTTTAAGGTGTGCTGGATGTAACAGCCTTGGGCTTTTCAATCCAGGTGCCTGTGGACCATTCATGGAAAGCAAAACTATGCCAAAATGGCTTAAGCATCTCAGGGTGGTGAGCAGTTGTAACAGAGATTACTGTGCTCAGAGCAAAAGCTCGAAGCAGCTTTCCCATAAATCCTGTTTTAAAGCATTTTGTACTAGTTTCTCACTAATATGTGGAACTGACTACCTACAAAATAAAATATGAAACTACAACAGAATACAGAAGGGCTAAGCTACAGATTTATGAACTGTTGCATTTTCAACCCCAATAGAGACTTATATTTTCTTCTATTGTCTTAGAAAAGATGTTCTTTTCTTAATTGGCCAAGGTGGGATTAGAAGCTGTGATGGCCATACACTCTACAAAGCCTTCTGGGAGCTTACAAAATGCAGATCTTTTCATGCACATCGTCAGTGGAACCTCAACTTGTGCAGCTTCTCTGTGGTACAAACAAACAAAGAGCTGCAAAAATAGGAACACAAAGAGTTTCCACAGGGTTTTTTAGTTTTTGGGCAGTGGGCCACTTGAGACGATCCCTGCTCCCCCCCGGTCCAATGAAGACATTAATATGGCTTTGCAAATTCCCAGGGCACTTTCCACTGAGGAATGTTTCATACAGTAATAAGCAGAGGCTCCAGCTTGTTTCATGGCAATAGGCATCATTACTCCCATTTTGGAGCCCAAAGCAGAGATATGGAATAAATTGATCTAGATCAAGAAAAGAGTCTTAGGCAAGGTTTGGAACAGAAGTGACAGAGATTGGCTCCTTGTTATAGTCTTGTACACAATTCATGGGTGTCCTTCCACCGGGAGATTATGTCTGCACATGTCTTATTTCACAGAGACTGTTGAGACAGTCTGACATCCATCAAAAAACCCCTGGTGTCTGCTCAAAAATTTTGGAGTAATTTACATCCATAGCAATAAAAGCTGTATGCTGTTTATTTAGCAGGGCTCTTTTAATGTGCTGTTTGTTGTTTTGATAGTCTATGTCTTCTTCATATTGTAATCATATTAAAAGAGCATTCTTTTCCTGGAATAAAGAGGTAATGATTCACAAGAGGCATAATTATTCCATGCAGTGCAGGCAGGATGCTGCAGAAAGAGCCATCTTCTTTATGCATAAGAGGCTTTTATTGCAAGTGTTCTACACAGTAATTAAATTCCTTTGAATGAGGAGGCTTGATTGGATTTTCTTTGGTTTATTGGGAGGAGTTTGAAAAGCAAGGTATTTAGCTCAATCGCTGTATAATTTTGGCATCTGTCGGAGGTTAGGGAGAAAGGTTCAGAGTGTCTGATTCCCATCTCTCTTATGTGTTACGTTATCTGAACTCCCTTGAATTCAATTGAATTACACACTATCTGTATTTGTATGAGAATCAAGCTCAGAAATCCCTGGCAGAAAGCAGCAGGAGACCTGAATGCATGCTGTAAGAATCCAAATCATCTAAGGGAAAAAAGCCTTGCTAAAGGAAAGTTCCTTGCAGTTGCAAAGGCAAGTGCCCAAAAGCGAGGAAACTTCATGTTTGCAGCTTTCCTTCAAATGTGATGTTTGCCTTATGGCAAGTCCAGCCTTGGCCCAGAATGGGACAAAATTTTAAAAGACAGAAGCAATAAAATAAAACAATGTAACAAAAATCTGTGCTGTGACCTGACACATGAGCCAAGATGCTGGCATGGCACAACTCTTGAGTATTTGAGTTGCTGAACTAAATCACGTTCGTTTAACATCAACTACTGCACACAGCTGCCAAGTCATGGTTTGTTTTGGATTTTTTTTTAAGGAAAAGAGTGAAAATGTAAATTAAAAGGAAAACTCTGTAATAGACAACCTCAACATCTATTAGCAGTGGAGTTTGTGTCTTACAGCATAAATTACAGCATTAATTCTTCTTGTTACTCAATGAGGCTGCATAATACATCAGGAAGAGAGAGTTGCTCAAGCCGGGAAGTTGATGTGCAGCACCATGGAGGAAGTTTCACCCTGCTCAGATGTCTCTGGAGTAAGAGTACACATGATGAGGAAAGTGGCCTTTTCAACAGCTCAGAGAAATGTCATGGGGCAATGGAAGGCACTTCCCTAAACTAGGGCCTCCCTGCCTGCCAGGTGTTAACACCCAGTGGGAGTGGGAATCTCTAAAGTGCAGGTTGCCAGCAGGGATCTGTGAAGATGGGGGTCTCATAGAGGCTTCCAAGGGCTCTGCTTGTATCCCAGTAGTGATACTGGGGCTGGGTGACAGGAGGGCTGGTTTTGCAGGGAGAATGGCAGTGGGAAAGAGGAGGAGGAAGACCTGTGGCCATCTTTCGTGAAGACAAAAAAAAGGCAAATAGGAAAGACTTGGATATGGGGAGACTGGAGGAGGAGGACAGTGATACAGGCATGGAAGTGTCAGTCCAGACAGTGACAGGTCTGAGCCTAAGTCTGAGAGGAAATGGCAGAAAAAATCTGCATACTGCAAACCTCATGCCTGTGTGTTAGACCCCCAAGTAAAGGCAAGTATAAGTCTCTAAAATAGGTCTTAAAATGCAAAATTTGGTTTATTGTGAGGAATCTGAAAAGCAAGGTATTTAGCTCCTACATAGCGTCAAAAGTGCAGTGCAGAGGAGAGGAACCGTAGAAAGGGTTTGCAGTTGTCTGTGATGTTGGCACATTTGCCTGAACCTGAGTCAGGTCCAAGTGACTCACACATAACACATGACTGTCCATGATAAACCTTGGGTGTGCTCGTCAGTCATCAAGCCTATATCCTTGCGGGATTCCGGGCCTGGATGGATGTCTGCAGCTGAGGATGCTTCTGATTAATTTTGGTAATTGCAGCCAGAATGCTTTGGTTTATTACCTTCACTCCTTCCTACTAGGTGCCAGGCATTATGAACCCAACAAACTGCCTGTCCCGTTGTCCTCCTCTGCCTCCTTCCTTTCAATTCCCTATTCTTAGCGTATTTCAGGAGCACCATGAGGGAAATTGGACTTGCCAGCCACTAGCCCAGGACTTCACGGAGATTAACGTTGTAAGCTGACACAGATGACACATATCAAGCCACAGTTTCCCTCTTGTGACTCTACTGACTTTGAATGGTTGTGTTTCCCTTCATTGTTTATCAATTCTCAATAAGGATCTCTCCTGGCTGGGGCCAGCTGTCTGTACAGGAAGTTGAAAATGGAGTTACACTTTCTGACCAAAAAATGGGAATTTTGGCCCAAAAAGAAAAAAGAAAATTCAAGGGTTGATTAAAATAGTTTCTGTTTTACTGATATTTATTTGTGTCTGGGCTTCCTAAGCAGAGACAGTTATACCTGAGGACTACCTGGCTGATCCTCCGAACAGGAAGCAGTACAGTGTGGATCCTGCCGACGCTGCCTTGGGTTCCATGGGCTCCGTGTACACCGTGCATCAGAGTCCTGCAGATGGACACCCTGCTGGAGGCTCCTCCTCCTCCTGCAGCCATCATCCTGCCCAGATGTCTTCAGGGGGGTCCTCATCTACTGGCCTGAGGCATCAGACCTCCAGCCCAACAAGGAGTGGGGCCTATCTTGAAGGAAACAGAAGTGGTAATGCAACATCTTCCATTTAGCAATGTGTGCTGCTATGCTGGTGCTGTGCTGGAGTCTTAACTCCTTCCCAAATTCCCAAGAAAATTAGTAAGGTGGTTCTGTGATAGAATCCATCCAGACCACTCATGCTTCCATTTAGAAGGGGAAAATAATAACCTGTGTAAACACAAAATCAATCTGATCACTGTTAAGTAAAAAGGTGAAGGTTTTCTAATGCTGTTGTTTTGTAAACATATGTATTAGGTATAATTGTGTGGCAATTAGGACTGTTATTATCAGCTTAGACATGTAGATATTAATATAAAAGGCATTCCTCTCAAAGGTTGATACTGCCTACAGTACCACTACTACTGCTACCTGTTATTTGTGTGACACCAGCTGTGCACAAGACATGATGCAGAGCAAACCCAAATATTAGTGCCTCCCTCAAAGCATTTTAGCAAAAGGTTTTGCTTCCTAGCTGTGTGGCCCATCATGCTCCTTTAATCACAAACCAAGCCAGATTTTGCTTGAAAAAGCAACAAAACATATGTTTTTTGAAATCATTCAGCTCCCTGTTTAAGGCTCTTTTATTCTTCAGGAAGCAAAGTCACAAGAAGTTTATCTGCAAATTCAAGAAATGCCATGGGAACCACTGCATTGATTGATTCTTCTTCCCTTTCTTTGTATTTTTGTCCAGTTACTATGCTAGAATTTACATTTGCTGGGGCAGTTCTCTACCCATCAGCTACAGTTCCTATTGGCCACGATCTTTTTTCCTCTAGAAATTACCCAAGTTTATCAGATGGGTTAGCTACTTCACTGAACTTCAGTTAACTTTGTTTGCATTTTCCAAATTCTCAGTCAACAGATCTTTATCAGTAGTGATGCCAACAGTGTCTTCACCCCTTACTAATTATTCACACTTCATGTATGCGTTTTTCATTCTGATGGTAGATCTAACAAAGGAGTTGAATGTCTCAGCCATTTTAAAGTCATTAATTTTTTCCCTTCCTCATTTATTAATGGAATCTACTGCCATGCTAGTATTATTTTTTTCAAATCTTGATATCTTTGCAGAAGATTACTGGTTCCCCTAGCCCCTTTGTCTACCATTAGCTCATTATACTGTCTTTTTACCCTTGCATTTGCCTTGGAAATGTCAAATGATTCTGCATATTCTTGCTTGGAAGCCACTCCACAGCCTCTTTCCAGTATCCTTTGCTTAATCTTTGCTTAATTCCTCCACATCCCTCACCTCCCCATCACCTGTATTATTTCTTGTTCCCGAACTTTCACTATTTAGTATTTTAGAACATTATTCTTCCAAAATATGTATTACAAGTATTTATCCATGTATTTATTTATCTAAGTTTGCCTTCTTTAATATTCAATACCCACCCAAAACCACCACTGACTTTGCTATTATTTTCACACACTTGCTTCCCTGGTTTAGCCCTGTGTTACTCTATTATAGAGACCACTGATAAATGTTTGGTTCTCATAATTACCTCATTCTTTACTTATAGAGCCAGCTTTACTCAAAGCAAAGTGGATAGTATAGAAATACACTGCACACAACTTATAAAAGGGTGTCACTAGGAACCAGTGGCCTCAGTGCCAAAGAAAAGGAAATGAAAAGCCATTTCCTTTCAGATCTTGCACAGTGCCTCTCAGGCTGGCATAATCAGGTGCTGGGAGGACAAGAGGCTCACTGAGGATTTATTTACCCCTCTCCCACCACTTCCTTGGAGCCTCCTAGCAGAACTGGGAGGCTTTCGTCAAGCTTTATTGTTGGCAGCTGTGAGGAGCCAAGATTTAACAATGTTGTTACTTACTTGCCTTAAAAATCGTTATCATTCTGCTTGGGATCAGTTGTTAGCCCTTTGTAGAATGTATGAAGAGCCAGGGCAGTTCAGAGCAAAGGTCTGTCCAGCCACTCATCTTGTCTCCAGCATGAAACAGCAGCATGCCCCAAGGAAAGGGATAAATGCAGAGCTGGTGGTGCATCCCCACTACCCCTCTGCCTTCAGAAATTTGTGGCTCACAGACTTCCTCAGCCAGAGGTGGTAGATTCATACTTAGTAATCCTTGACAGATTTTTCTTCTCTGAGTCACTTGGTGGCTTACTGAATACTTTGTGCATTTTCAGAATACACAAAACTTCTGTGCATTAAGAATGTGTTGTCTGAAGAAAAGCCTTTGTATCATGGGACAGAAACTGTGTTCAAGGGACTGAAGCTTAAAATCAGAGCTTCTTAAGCTTGTTCAGCTGCATTATTTTCCCTTTTTTTTTTTTTGTCTTTGAATGTCACTCTTTCCCAGTCTCAGCCAATGTCTTGTGGAACCTCCATGTAGTCCTGGGACGGAAGCTTAGCTTCAGGAGACACCTCCACCTCTCTTTTCATGACTTCCCACAAAATTCGCAGTCTTTACAAAACAAAAGGCTGAAATACGGCACATGTTTTTTTCAAGAACTGAATCAACAGAAAAGTCACCAAGTGGTCATCAATGCAATAGGCTTTACAGGTTCCTGTATTTCTCTAGCTTAAAACTTATTAAAGCACTTTGAGGAGCAAAGAGGAAGAGATTGCTTTTGAACCAGGCATCCATGACATCAGCAGTCATAAGTGACTTGAAACTGCTACGTATAATACCTGGGGTTCACAAGACTCATCCCAAAACAGCTTAGTAATTTTTATGTGACAATCATTTGACACTTGCATAGCCTGGTTTCTCTGGGGTCTCTGGGTCACTTGGCCAGCTCAACAGTAAAGGCTTCCTAAAATGGAAAGATATGCAGTGAACATCATTAAAATGGCTATAGATTCATTTATATTCTTGGGGTTTTCCTAATTTTTTGGCATTTCTTAGTCCTGGTATCACCCATTGTAGATTGGGGTCTCCCACAGAGGCACACACAAACCCCTACAGGGTTTACTACCAAGGTCCCTCACAATCCCCTGTAGCAATCAATCCCCCGTGCTCCACCAGTGTGTGGCAGCACAGACAGCAATGCATGTTTGCGCCACCACCATCCGTCACACTTCCTCTAATCCTCTCAGGCGCTGTCTGGAGACTCCAGCAGCCTCCCGCAGTCCATAGCAGAAGCTGGGTCCTTTGAGGCAGAGCAGAGACATTTGCTCTCAGACATGGCCAGGCACTTTTCTGTGGCTGTGGTGGGCAACACAGTGCCCACACATTCATTAGGATATCACTTCAAGCATTAAGACACTGTGATGTTTCCAGTCACAGCCTGGTTTCATCTCTTTCACTATTTGCCATCGTGTCAGCTCTGTAACACTGGAATTCTCACCAGAGTCCTACAAAGCATTACCCACTCCTCCTTAAAATGAGAGACTGTATTACTTCACAGAAAGAAATCATGTTTTCACCCACCATGTTGCTTCCACTTCTACTGGCAATCCCAGACTTCTAAAATACACCTTTCTGCAATTGTCTTAGTGCAGCCACACTGGAGTTTGATTACTGTCTTCACAAAGTCTCTCTTGCGAAGGTCTTTAGAATCTGTGCATGTGTTTTTCTTCTTTCTAGGCATAATTTATGTGTTGCTGAATCATAAGTAAGCAAAGCTGAGTAAGTGGTGCATGTCATTCTCCGTTCTTACCCTCTTCAGTTTGTATACTTATGAGGCAGAGATGGGCTTATTAGAAAGAGGAAGAATTTATCTCTGAAACCTCAAACCAATCCTGTTTATTTATGGGTAGTTTTGAAAAATAGCTTGCCTTATTTATCACAGTGGGCAAATATCATGGAAAAAGCCATAATAATAAAAAATATCTCAGTGCATAGCAGAACATGTCTTTCAAGCGGAATGGATGAGATTAAACCTCAAAGCTCTCATTAATGCGATCGGAAGCTTGATGCCTAATTCTCCTTGATTATGCTAAAAAATTCTGAAAAAAAAAAAAAGAAAAAAAAAAATCTCATTTCAGAAAGCCAGTTGGGGCTGCAAACAGATAAACATGCACTTTCCTGTCATCATTTGCCAAATTGAAGCTTTTAAATTAGGGAAGGAATAGTCAAGGACATAATAAACCTTTCCAAGCCTGCTTACATAACAGACAAAGCCTTTATCCCAAGTATGAAGAATTGTGTGTTCAACCGCAATATAATAACCTTAACCTTGCCCTGTAGCTTGTTATTTTTATGGAGATTTTATTATCCAGTATTAGCAGTTAATTATTATCACCTGAGGGTCTTTGTTAAAGAGGCAGTCCTGCTTATTAGTACACATATTTCCTGAAAACATTTTGGGGGCATGGGGGTTGAAATTTCTCTTTTTCCAGAATAATGCTGCAAGTGGTTCTTGGGGGACAGATCCAGCACTTCCCCAAGGCAAAGGAGCTGCTGATGGCATTGTGAGCACTGTACTCAGCAAACACAGCCTGCCTGCTAATTTTTGAGGACATTTCAATCTGAAAGTTTCAGTGCTTTCAGTGAGCTGCCTTTTTGTTTGCCCTACAAAAGAGAGGCAAAGCAAGGAAAGCCCAGATAAATATTTAATGTCCATGGCCACTCTCATGCAGCTGGATGCTGGGCTGCTCTTGCAGCGGGCGGAGGAGCACCGGCGATGTTGCAGCCCCGCGCAGTGCGTGCCACGCTGTCAGTGGGAGCAGCTGCTACGCTGGTGGGACAGGGACTCTTCTGTGAGGTGCTGCAGGGCGGAGGACACCAGCCAGGTGGGGCCCGACGTGTCCTGCCAGCACCGGCCCTGCAAACAGATGTGCTGAGCCTGATCTTTTCTGCAGAGCTCTCTGCTGATCATGGCCTGTCAACACCCCGCCCCGCTCCAAATATCCTGTAATTGTGCTCTCCCAGACCCCTGCTTTTCTGATGCATCTCTTCTCCTGCTCGGTATGCCCTAGATTTTTAGAAAAGTATCCTAAAGCCTTCCTCCTTTCCTTGTTTATAGTGGGTGGTGGTTTGTTTTTTTTAAATAATTCCCATTTCTCTGCACCTTTGAGGGTCTGCTACTTCTGCTTAGTTTCAGTAGATCTGCTGCTCCTTATTATCTGCTCCAGTGCAATCAGAGAGAACCTTTTAAAATTTCATTCCCACCCCCTTCCCCTGAGGCAAAGAAATCATTTAGGCCTGCAGCAATATTAAAGTTCATCTGTCACTCCCTTTCCACTCTTATCTATCAATGACTGTACTCCCTCTGGGCTCTGTTTGTTTGCCAAGAACATATTTAGGGAGTCTGTTATTTGTCTTTCCTTCTTTTGCAGGTTTAACTCCATTTTAGCATTTTATTTCCTTGTCATGCCTCTGCAGTCATTTGGCTGTTGGCTCTGTCTCCGTTCCCCTTCTCAGGAAGGTCCAGAGGTTAGAGATGGGTGGCAAAGAAAAGCCTGTGTGGGGTGAAAACTCAGACTGAGCCAGGCCACCTCTTTCCCTCAGCTTTACTCAGCTTTTGCCACTGACCTGGTAATTCCAGCTTCTTTCTGTGTGGGCGATGGTCTTGACTGGGATGCCTGGAGACGTTCCCCTGCAGAGGAACCTCTTCACTGTCCTTCCCCAATATCATTTGAGGCAGGAGGGGAAAGTGCTTCCCTCTGATTACCTAAATTTCCATATCCCATTCCATTAATTTGACAAATTTTTGCCACCTGTCAAAAACAGGAAATTGGATTTGACCTAGATTATGATCTCTAAAAATAATTATTGGTCGCAAGCACTCCCATCTCTTTGTAATCTGAGTATTCATTATCATCTTGATTAATTCTGATGACAGGATGGCATAGGATACCCAGGAGACATGAGACTTCCTCATTTATCTAATTCTTAGGTTAAGTGTGAATACCTTCAGATATGAAAAAAATGTATAGTACTTGCCCTGCTGCCATCAAACACTTTTGTGCTTAATGTAATCTTTTACCTAAGTGGTGCTATTGAAAGAAACCCCATGCCTTTGTGTAGACATGAAATGATCTATTTTCTTCTGTAAACAGAGAAATTACACTCAGATGTGTAAATTACAACGTTAAAAAGTCAAATAGATTAATCAACAAAATAAATCATAAAATATATGGAAAACCAGATTGTTTGCAGACTCACCAGCCAAAACCTGATATTTTGCTGCAAACTGGGGGTATTGAAGAATTAGTATCAACACATAATTCTTGTTTTTGTATTATGATATTATACTATACCTCAGGCATGGATTTGAAAGGGTTATATTCACCTGCTGAGGTCTGGAAGAGTCCTAGCCATGCAGTCTCTTTAGAAAGGTCATTTATATATTTGTCTTTCAGAAATCACATTTATGCTATTGATTGCTAGATTGCAAAGGAGTGAATAGATTCCCCCTGTCATTTCAACCTTTTCTTCTCATCCCCCTTCCTTTTATTACAGATGCTTCCAATACCTGTGAAGGCTCCCAGCTGCACTCAGGGCTCTCTGCTCCCCTTTGCCCTTTCCTGGGCAGGTTGCAGGCAGGAGTCACTGGACTGCAGGCTGCCCTTTCTGTTCCCAGTGTAAATCCCAGGCTAAGTCCTCTGGGCTTTCCTTACATTTATACAAATTTAAGGGAGAAAACGTGCTCCTCAGTAGTGACACGACGTCTCCTCTGACCATGTTATGGCAGTAGCATAGAAACTTCTGCAATCTTTCGGACACAGCCAAACCTTTCTCTTCTCCCTCTATTTTCTGACTAGTTTGCAAAAACCTGGTCTTTTCCTTGACCTTTGGTTTGAGCTGGTGTAGTTCCCAATACCTCCACACGTCAGCTCTCATCCAAACCACTGACAGATCGTGAAGGGGAGAAATACCTCTCTGTCTCCCAGACAAGTCTCCGTTCTCCCACTTGTCCCTGACAAAGTTCCTCAATGTTACTGATGATCCAGGGGTTGGCCAAGATTACCCTATTCGTTTTGCACTCTCTGTCTTCATTCTTTCATGCCAAAGGCTCCAGATGGTGTCTGTACCGTTGTGTATTGCATTTATTCTGTGAGCGGAGGCCAGGGTCACCTGAGTCCATGCAAACACCGGTCCTCGCTGTCTAATTAAAAGGACCTGTGGCTGTTCCTTGTCCTTTGTATCCAGAACAGTGACTTAGCAAATGAGAGTGCAATTATCGTGATATTTACATCTCATCTCATTACAAAAACCATCAACCAGATTTGCACATTCATAGCACTGCTGCTTTCTGAAGTTCATTTTGAGTAACTGCAAATACACCTTGTTACATTACACTGTAAGATGAGCATGGTGGCAAGGAAAAAGGACCAATATGCACACAAAAGCATTATTGGGCATATATGGGCAGAGTCTCAGCTACTATAAATCAGCAGAGCTCTATTTAAGTCAATAGAATGACAATCTACATAAACCCCAAACCCACCCAGCACATTTACTCATGTGCATTAGGATCTTGTTTTGAGTCATGCATGGGGATTCTCACATATCTCATCTGTCTTTATAAGCTCAGTATTTCTCTGGATAGCTCATCCCTTCTCTCCTCAGCAGTTCTGATTGCCTCTTGGCTAGCTGGGGCATTTCCAGGCTCTACTTAATGTGTCTCCCTTTACACACACTCTTCTGTTTGATTTCTGGTCTTCTGTGGTGTATACTTGCTTGCCATTTGCACATCTCTCACTAAAAACTGGGCCTTGACAGAAAGAGATGAGCAGATGTGAGCAAGTAACATTTAATACATCTGTGTGCTGCTGCCTGCTAATGCAAAATTTGCTTGGTGAGGATATAAACAAATAGAAACAGCTTTCCTGTAACCTAGCATAATATAGTTCTTGTCGTAAAGAAGCAGCGTAAGTGGGGGTACAAATTATATTCAGGTGGAGATTGAGATTTATAATTCTGCAGAGACTAAGAATAAAAACATAAATGCACTTTCATTCCAATGTGCCTTTGTTCACTTGATTTAAAGCTACAGCAAGCTGAAGTCACCTTAAATCATCAAGGGCTTGTACCATTAAAAAGTCACATGTGCAATGTTCATCTTCACATGTTTTAGTAACTTTCCAAATTGGCATTCACTGGGGACCATCAGCTTTGTGAGAGACTAAGATTAGGAAGATATGGACTGAAAACCTTCTGCTAAGCTCTAAAACAAGTATGAATATCTGAATACAAATGAAAAAACCCTATTTACTAAATCCTGGTTTTATCCTCTAGCCTTTGCCTTCAATGGCAAAGTCCTTTGTTTAGTGCTGAAGAACTTTCTCTCCACATGTGAGGGTAGTGTCTTCTTCAGACAAGATCCCTGCTGCTGCAGATCAGACAGCAGGGGCAGCTTGGTTTAAGAGCCTGGCAGCTGGCACATTTTTCCTTCCCCAGCAGGGACTTGAGAGTTTCATGTGTTTTAACACAATTCACCAGCTGGGATCATGTCTTTCAATAAGCAGTCAGATTGGAAACTGCTGCAAGTCCCCTTTTCTCCCTACACCGCCATCTCCGGCTGATACTTGCCCGCACAGATCCAACACCCAATGCTGCAGTGAGGCTGCCAAAGCCCTGCACACTCACAATCACAAACCAAGGAAACTTCTGCGTGCCATTGTAATGCACTGTTGTGGGCTTTTTTGTACCCATAGCCTCAAGTCCTTCACCTGAACGACAAGATGCGGCTCGGCCATCAAGCAAGAATCCTTTGACCTGGACAGTGGATGATGTGGTTTGGTTTGTGAAGGATGCAGACCCTCAAGCTTTAGGCCCTCACGTGGACCTCTTCAGAAAACATGTATGTAGAAGGCTGCCCTTACCACTTCTGAGTAATTTAAGTCACAAGACATAGCCAGCACATGTCACACACACAGCCCCTCAGCTGCCTTGGGCTGCCATAGGCAGTGTTTGTGCTCAGCCAGGTTGAATGCAGGGCCTGGCAAGGAGTTCAGCACCTCTGGGGGGTTTGGGCTAAAGAAATTTCACTTATCCCTTGAGATGGGGGTTGAACACCAGGATGGGCTTTGTGAAGAGATGGACGATGCCTCAAACCTGTCAGTGTTAAAGAGGCTTTTGGAAAGTGCCCCTAATAACATGGTGTCATTTGGTCAGCCCTGAAATTGCTCTGGCAGTTGGACTAGATCATTGGAGGTCCCTTCCAACTGAAATAGTTCTATTCTATTCTATTCTATTCTATTCTATTCTATTCTATTCTATTCCATTCCATTCTATGCTATTTTGTGCTATGCTATGCTATGCTACTCTATTCATTTATACTTCGATGGGGAAACCCTAACAGTGTCTTTAGAAAATGCTCACTGTTTGTTCCCAGCTACTCCAGCATAAATTGTTTCTATGCCAAGCCTAAGAGGAAGCACTGAGGATCTGGTGCTCATTTTTCATTGTCAGATTCCCACAAAAAAGCCTCGTTTCAATGACAATTTTTTTCACAGGATACATATGATTCATCTCTGAAGAGCTTTTTTATGTGTCTCTAGATATTTAGCAGGAGAAACCCAAAACAGCCAATATTTTAATCTTTTTCCCCTCAGTATTGTGTAACTACATAACCAAATTTAACAGACCTGCTGACTCACTAGAGGATATGATAGTCACTTTTGTAAGGCAACCTCCAGTGATGGAAATTATATTATCCTTAACTAGTAAAGGGCAAGACAGTATACTTGTCTGATCTGGAGTTTTTTGTTCTGCTGGTGTATATGGAGTTGACACCAATGTATCTATTAGCATTTTTGGCCTTCTTCATCTCTCTTTAATCAATTCAGTCTGGCTATGAAAAATGGATTTTACTCTGAAAGTGACTTGTTTGTGCTCAGCTGGAGGTCATAACTTTTCATGTAAGTGCCTGGACCTAGGTCTAAATGAGAATTGATCTGCAGCCCTGAGTCCTGATCAGCACCCCCAGTGCTGCAGAGACAACAAGTGGGCTTGATCACTCCTTGCCCCAATGCCAGCAGAGACAAGTGGGGCTGTGGGGCTGCAAACAAGAGCTGAGGGAGGTAAATGGACTTTCAGCTACTCTCTGCACGCAGGGTTTCCAGATACAGGAGAGGAGGTGGCTGAGGAGCAGCCTAAAATGAAGATGAACACAGGCCTTGGTGTCTGCTCGCCCTGGGAAGGTATTGAGGCCATCTGCCATTCTGTAGACCGCTCTGTGGGATGAGAACAACAGCAGGCACAGCAGTGTAGGGCCAAATCTGCAAGTACAGGTCAAGTGCTGGCCTACTTTTCCTGCCTTCTGCCTTATCAGCTGATAATGAAAGCATGGCCTACATTGGTCACGTGGGCAACCAGGCAGAGAAACAAGCCACCTCCAGATTTGAAGGAACATGCTATAGAATGAGTTTCGGAGAATATCAGGAGGGGCTGTGCATCAAGAGAAAATCTTCATGCAGGGGAGCGGGAATTGACACGGTCCAAGGCATACACGTATATCCCAAAGGAAAAAAAAAAAACCAACTTTTAAAGTTTGTCTTGTAAATATGGAGAGTGCAAAAGCACTAATTTTGTCTAGTTTCCATCTGTAGCAAAGTATGCTTTTATGTAGCAGCAGGGCAGCAGAGCACTCCAGGCAGTCATGGGCCAGCTGCACTGGAGAATGCCATGATACTGCAGCTGCTCTGCGACCGAAGAGATCAAGCTAAATTGCCACTAAAGACTGTCCCTGTCATCCTTTGTTGCACACCCAGCACCCATGGGCTCTACTTATCATTGCCTTCCTTGTAAAATATGCCATAGGTGTGAGAACCTGGGTATGATTGCCACACAACTCAATTCAATTACACCTTTGAGTTATATATGTCCCTGCAATTTTTCAGCCTTCAAACCTCATCTGGATTAGCACAAAGACCCCAGGGGTGAGCGACAAGTGATTAGTCCATTAACCTCAGCCATATCTTCCTGTATGTTCAATCTTTCTGTGAAGCAGGTGCATAATTTACTTAGAAGCACTTACTGTCATTGACAAGGCCCAGCTATCGCCCGAAATAGTTGCATTGGCAATCAGCTCATCTGAGCTGGGAGAGAGAGGCTGTTGGGACCAGCAGGAAGAAAACAGCTGGAGGATGTATCCTGAATGGGGCAGTGTGCTTTCCTATTGCTCTATCAGGCCATTTGGGCATTGTCCTCAGTCCTCAGAGCCAGCTCTTCCAGGATGAAGCCCACATCCTTCAGTGCCCCAACAGGCACTGCAGGATGCTCTGGCTCTGTCTGCTCTTCCTCCCAGGAGCAGAAGCTTTGCTTCTTGCCAACATACCCAAGGAGCTCTGTCACAGGTAGCTCCTAAAAGTGTCCACCGAAGACTGAGAAACTTCCTACTAGATCCCGTCGGCTGCTCCCTGCTCCCTCAGCACATCTGTGTGCCAAGGACAGCTGGGTCCATCGCTGATAGAACTTTTGGTCTCATGGAAAGGAGCCATTGCCCTGGCCAGGGACCTTGTAGCAGCACTGTGTGAGAGCCCATGCAGACTCTATCAGCAGGAAAGGCTTGGCAGAAAGATTGGGGAAAGAGAAATGGAGGAGAGGAAAGGCGGCACTGATGTTACCAGTTCCAGGCCTGGTTCAAGATCTTCTGCTGGGGTTATTGCAGATGTGGGAACTACGTTATCAAAGTCTTTTTAGAATTATTTTTAAAAGGGCTGACACAGTAATACTGTAAAGAAGTCAAGCCAAGAATCTGCCCAGGGAAATGGCCAATATGGGATATTTAATTGGATATGAATGCTCCCTCTGGCATACTATTGTCATGGAGTTTAGTTTTGACCCCTACACAGTAATAACAATGGAAATAATAAAATGCTGAACTCAACATTTAGAAACAGCTGCCTCCACACCTGACCCTTGACAGTGTTTTTACCCTATGACACCACAGTTAAAGGAGTTCTTGTTTTATTTTTTATGCAAATAGTAATTATACGTAACACTTATTCTTACTTTACCTTAGCTTCCTTAAAATAATGGCAAGGAGAGTGGAGAGGAGGTGAAGAGTGTTTCTATTATGGATCGAGTGGGGGTTGCAAAATGAAGAGCATTAATTGATTGAGTTAATCAGAAAGTGACCTTAACTGCTCATCAGATAAATCACCTAGTGAATGGAATAATAATGATCAGGGCAAATTAGGATCCATGGCATTGCTTAATAAGTAGGCAATGGATCACGGCGGAAAGATCTGACCATCAAAACCATAGAACACAATACAGACAGCATTGAGGTGTGTGTATCCGTGTATGCATATCCACATAGTGCTTGTGATGCTGTAGGTCTGACAGTCCAAGTGTGTAAATGTGCTGGAAACTGTGGGGACGGGTAGTATTTTTTGGCAGATCCACTAACATAGTCAGGAAAAACCAGACAAGCTTTGGGTCTAAGGAAGGACAGTATAGCTGATAGTTTCTGTGTTCTACAGCCCATAGTAAAGGAGAGTTTCTTTCTCTGTGGGCTCAGGCTACTTTCGCAGTAGCACTTCTTAATTTCAAAAGGTTTTCAAGCCAACAGTTCCAAGATAAACAGCTGAGCTGGGTGGCAATTTCCTCCACTTACACGAGGGTTAAATTAAAATTGAGCAAATTTTATTAATAAATGCAATTAAATAAGCAAGTTACTACTGTCTTCGATTTGAGAAAAAAACCCATATATATATATGGGTTTATATATATATATACACCCACATATATATATACACACACCCATACACCATATACTCGCATCACTGGATATGAGTGTACTGGAGATATGTGAACCAGGCGGATAGCTGGGGACAAAGCTGAAACTGAGATCCAGAGGTGTTCTATTAGCAGTTTAATGTGGCTACATCCTTCGCTGTCTCCATCACTCATACCTTTCTCTCAAGGCTGACTGGCTTTTCTCAGAATTGCGCTTAGAGCAACCCTGATTTCTAAAAAATTCTACTTTTAATTGCAAAATAAATTGAAAACCTAGACTAATCTTATAGTTCCTTGAAGAACAAAAAGTAGTATTTAATTAAACCTTCCTTTGCAGCTTCCTTCTATCACACCTCAGATTTCAATTTTCTAAATGAAATTTCAAAATGCATGACATTTCACGTTGCTCTACCCTAAATGACATGCTGTTTCTAATTCACCTTGTTTAATGTGTCAGGACACAGCACTTAAAGGGGAGTTAACACATTTTGATTCTCTTCCTCTCTTTTGAAACCAGGAAATTGATGGCAATGCTTTGTTACTGCTGAAAAGCGACATGATCATGAAATACCTGGGGCTGAAATTGGGACCGGCACTGAAACTCTGTTACCACATTGATAAGCTCAAGCAAGCCAAGTTCTGATGATTTCTTGAACAACAGAATGTGAGCTAAATCTAGATGGAAGACTAAAGGTAACATATTGCCTTACAGAAATGCATTCATTTGCAGATTGCTTTTCCTTCTTTTTTATCAAAGACTTTGTCTTTTTTAACATTTGTGCATTGTCACCTTTTTTTAATCCAATGGGATTTTTTGGGCTGCTTTGTGTTACTACTTTGCCAAAAAGTATATAATTACAATAATTATTTTGTATCATTAATATTATTATTATTATAGTAAGTCCTATTTTTGTAATCAGAAGTGGGAAATCAAAACCAAACACAGCTACAGCATACGCTGAGGACTGCTAGAAGACAAACCAAGAGTCCCTCACTTGCCACGGGTCCGCCTCGGAGGAGTAATCGCTGACCTGCATTGCCTGGGCACCAGCTCCACTCTCCATGCTCAGGGGCTGGAAAAGTGCAGCGTTTGATCACCTTTTGTCTGATGGGAACTGCCCCGTGTCTTGCACTATCCGGAAAACTTGAATTATTCCCTTAAA